>LOEQ01000418.1:24474-55180 GCA_001685075.1 Bramus lutescens | reverse complement strand
GAGAGAGAGAGAGAGAGAGAGAGAGAGATTGTTTGCTTCATGGCAGACGGCAATCAGGAAATAGAAGAGTAGAAAAGAGTCAAAGAACAATATACGTCTTTCCATATCTTATCTCCTTTGACATATGTCCTCTGATTACAACCCACCTCCTACCTTTAACCCCCTTTTAATCCATAATTAATTCACAGTGGATTAATTAATTAATTAATTAAGTCAGAGCCCTCAGAATCCGACATCATTCAAGTCTCCAGTCCTTGGGCATGTGAGAATGTGTTTCATATTGAAGCCATAGCAGCCTATATGTGGTTGTACGTTAGAGAATATATCTTGCTGGAATATGAAAATCCAGGTTCTTCTGTATATAAAGACTCCTTTTACTTCTAATATTTTGCAAACACAAGTGTATCTCACCTCTCAAATCAGTAATAGTCTTGCCAGATCATTTTCTTTTCTTTTCTTTCTTTATTGTTTGTTTGTTGAAGCACAATTAATAAACCCCTGAAATTTGGGTTCAACATGAAGGTCAAAAAAGAAAAACAGCCAGTCACTGGCTCTTACTCTATCTCAGTCCAAAAATTGCAATCCTTCCTGTGTCTGAGAGCTGTCTCTCCTGTCTTATAATGCTCTATAGTTCTGGGATTAAAGGCTTACACCACTACTGTCTGGTTGCTATGATGAAATAGTGTGGCTGCTGGGATTAAAGGTGTGTGTCATTGTTGCCTGGTCTGTAAGACTGGCCAGGGTAGCTGTTTTAAACTTCTGACCTTCAGACAAGATTTATTTATTAAAATACAAATGAAATGCCACTCCAGTTTGTTTTGTTTGTTTTGTTTTTCTAGATAGGGTTTCCCTATACCTTTGGAGCCTGTCTTGGAATTTGCTATGTAGACCAGATTGGTCCCAAACTCACAGAGATCCACCTGTCTCTACTTTCTCAGTGATGGGATTAAAGGTGTGTATCACCACGTGGCCAGATGCAATTTTCAAGATCCCTGGTGTTAGCAGCAGGCTACACGTTGAATTAATATTAGTGTGATGCTTTCTTTATGGACTTTGATGTAACAGAGTAGCCATCACATTCTGGAAGCAATCAGGGAAGATGAAGACCTTAACCTGCTTTGAAAACTCAATAGGAATACCTTTATGTTATGTGACTGTGTATACTTTTTGAAATAGACTTCTAAGTCAAGGTTGCTGAATGAGATTAGAGAAGGGGAAGAGGGGAGAAACTCAGAATCCATTATTTCCCAGGAAGTGTACCAGGGCTAAATCAGAGAGAATGTAGGCACAGCTGGAGAAGCAGCGGGACCTTCACTCCTGTGGGCAGAGTTAAACTTTCTCAGGGTTAAGGTTAGGATGACTCTGTGTGTTTGCATGTGCATAGCCTGGAGCCAGTGAAGATAAGTGGACAATCTCAAGTAATTGATTCTTTTACCTCAGCATGTGGTCTCAGGAGTTAAACTTTGGCATCAACCTTATCCACAAGTGACTTTAACTATTGAACCATCTTCCTGGACCCTGACATACTTTTTATGATTTTTTTATGATTGTTTTGGGTTTATTTTTATGAATCCTTTCTGAAAATAACATTTCTTAATATAATATATGAGTCCTTATTTCATGTCACCATTAATAATTCACTTAAAAATATTATCTGGCAAATAGGTGTTAGCTATAACATGAACGGTTGTCAGATGTAACAATGATGAACACACATAAACAGTCTCTAAAATGTAGAGTTTATGCATCATGGAAAATTAATAAATTAAATGAATTATTTTGTTCTGTCTTCTATTCGTTTCTGTTATATTACATCTTCTTAGATTTTATTTCCTTCTCCATTTTTAAAGGTTTAATTTTGTCATCTACATTACTGCTTTAATTTTCTACTGTGTTAATTTTATACCTTATGGTTTCTTGACATGTTCTGTCAGTTTAATTACATTTAAATTTTCCCTTACCATATAAAACCTTTCTGTAATTTAATATTTCACTGCAGATATTTATCTTCATAAAATTGATCTTATTATTTTGAGAGTACAAAATATTACTACTGAAACAACAACAAAAACTAAACAAGTTCAACTTGCTCTGAAATTCTTTTAATAAAAAATTGTTAGATTCCCAGCAATCTGGGAAGAATACCTAAGATCAAAAATACAAATGGCTACTCATGTTGGCAATAATTTAGAATGAGGAGAACACTCATCCATTGCTGGTTGGAATGCAACTTGTTCAGACACTATGGAAATCATTATGGCTATTCCTCAGGAAGATGAGGATCTATCTACATCAAGATCTAGCTATTCCACCCTTGGGCATATGCCCAAGAACATGTCATCCTGTTACAAACACACATCCTCAACGATGTTCATTCCTGCTCTATTCATAATAGCCAAGCATTTGAAACAACCTAGATGTCCATTGACTAGAGAGTAAATAAAGAAAATGTGCTACATTTACGTGATGGATTAATACTCAGCTGTCAAAAAACAGCATCATGCAATTTGCAGGCAAATGGATGGAAGTAAGAAAAAATCTTGATTGGGTATGGCAGACTGGGAAAGATAAATATGGTATATATTCTCTTATATGTAAACATTGGCCATTATATAAATGATAATCAAACCACAGTTCATAGACCCAAAGAGGTTAGGTATAGAGAATGGGACTAGAAGGTACACATGGATCTTCCTGGGATGGGAAATAGAATAGATTTTCTGAGTAGACTAGGGGTTGGGGAGCAGGAACAGGAGAGAGAGGATCAGATGGACAGGAGGAGGGAAGATGGGGTTGAGGGAGGAAATGCCAGGAGAGATAGCTAGAATTGAGGGGCATTTTATAGGGGTTATGGAAATCTAGTGCAGTGGAAACTTCTTAGAATATATGAAGGCGATCCTAATAAAGTCTTCCAATAATGAAGGAGACAGAATCCCTAATGGTCATATCTTGTCACCAAATGAAACTTTCAGTGCTGGGACTTGGTTATATCCAACTGAGTTGTTGGTCAAAGGGATCCCATGGAAAACTCCAAACAACCCAGACTCACTGAGACAACAGGTCGCTCTCCACAAAATAACAGCAAGGCCCCATAGTTTAAGATAACACCTACACACTTGGCTCATTGAACATGGAGGTCAAGCTGGTGCCCACAGATAACCTTCACCCCTATATTCTAGTGTCTTTGCCATGGGAATGGACTCTGCAGGGCACCAAACGAGAAACATAAACATCAACGAAGCCACAAATCCTTTGATCTACGATGCTGTCCTGCCTGCAAAATATACTAGGGGAAGGGTGGCGTAAAGCTTGTGGGAATAACCAACCAAATTCTCATTTAACTTAAGGCACACTCCATGAGAGGGAACACATAGCTGACAGCATTTGGGTGACCTAATACCAGAGACTAGAAAGTTCAGAGACCTACAGTAAAACCAAATATTTCTGGTCTTCTAAACAAATTAGTGATAAAATGATTCTTAATTATATTCTGCTAGACTCACACAGTAGTGCCTTAGTCAGCCATCATCAGAGCAGTTTCCTCTGGTAGCAGAGGGGAACAATTACAGAGACTCACAGCTAGATAATACAATTAGAAAGAGAGAGACCTTAAAACACACTGCTCTAAATAGGATGCCCCCATCAAATTCCTCTTTTCAAAGTTCAGGGAGTTCTGTTGGAGAGGAGCAGAATGGGTGTAAGAGTCAGAGGGTATGGAGGATACCAAGAGAACAAGACCCTCTAAACCAGAGCAAAGCTTGTATGAACTCACAGAGACTGAAGCAGCAAGCACGGGACCTGCCTGGGTCTTTACCAAGTCCTCTGCATATATAGTTCAGCTTACATCCTAGTTTCTTATGAGAGCCCTGAGTGTGTGAACAAATGTCACACTAAATACCTAAAGCATTATAAAAATAGTGTGATAGATCATTTTCAAAAGACAAAATACAAATAGCCGATATATACTTGAAAACTCTTTAACAACCTTAACCATTATGAAAATTCAGTGAAAATGCAGTCAGGCTTCCTTGAGTTTCCATCTCAACTGAGTCAGAATGGCTATTTTCAAGAAAACAAGTTACTACTAATCAAAGAAAAGACATGGGGGAAGAGTCACTTTTATTCAATACTAGTAGGAGCATGAACTTACGGAGATAGTATGGAAAACAGTATGGAGAATCTCCAACAAACGAACAAAAGAACTATGTAATATGACCCAACCATCCCACTCTTGTATGCATTCCAAAAGGACTGTTTATCTCACCAGAGCAACTTGCAGATGCATAGTTATTGCTGCAGTATTTACAATAGCCAGATAATAGAACCAATCTAAACACCAGTCAACAGACAGATGAGCAAAGGAAGTGGGTACAGATGTACAATGAAATCTTCAGTAGCCATAAAGAAAATTGGATCCATGATATTTGCAGGAAAGTGGATAGAACTGGAAATTACTATGTTAAGGGGAATAAGCCAGAGTCAGAATGATAGAGACTCCATGTTTTCTCTCATGCAAAGGATAGATTAAAATCTAAATGTGTGTGTATGCATGTATTCACGTTCATAGGTCCTGACACTAGAAAAGGGAACATGATAAGGGTAGACAATGCCTTAAGTGGTAGGAGTAGGGTTGCAGGATATGAGGAGCTGAATCAGAAACTATGGGGCCCAGAAATCTATTCCTTATTAAGCCCTCTGGGTGATTTGAGACACATTTGGGAGTCACTGCCTTGGTGACGGAAGTGTGAGATCCAGCTCAGTTTGAGCGACATATGAGTTTAGAACATTTTTCTACGATCCCAAAAATTAAGCAGAGAACGAATTAAAACAAGAGTGCTTCTGTCAGCATCTGTCTTCTCATTCACCTGGAAGTCCAGCCATGCCATCAGCATTGGAGAAACATCTCCCAGGCCGGTGAACATGGAAACAGGTACAAACCCTGAAATTACAAAGTGGCTTTGCTAGCATGAGCTGTGAAGGAGAACCACAATAACTCTTAAATTGGCTTTGGGGAAATAGGAAGGCATCTTCCAGGAGAAAAGAACTGAAAAAGTAGAAAAACATCAAGAATTATACAAGTTGAGATAAAGTGAAAAGAATATGGCATTAAGTAAACATTCTAAGAGGGCAAGGAAATGGGATACTGTTCTTAAGAGAAGTGACGTTGATTGGAGCAAAGAGCTGTAGAGTTCAGAGGAGGTTATATGCCAGAGGTTCTCAAGCTGTGGGGTCGTGAAACCTTTGGGGTCACAACCAGATATCCTCCATATCAGATATTTGCATTACAATTAATGAGAGTAGCAAAATTAAAGTTAGGAGTTAGCAAAAAAAAATCAGTTTTGTGGTTGGGATCACTACAACATGAGGAGCTGTATTAAAGGGTCACAGCATTAGGAAAGCTGAGAACCACTGTTACGTGCAGAGAGAAGGATGATCACAATGGCCACCCACAAAGCCACAATGAAGAAGGAGCCAGCAGGTGATCCTTCCAAGTAGTTACAGCGCAGGAAGGTCCTCCTCCATTCCTTCTAGGACCTTGAAGTGGTAGCATTGAGTTATCAGATGTCACAGCTTAGCAGAACTTGGCTGAGAAATCTAAGTCCTTGTCCTTCTGCCCAGCTCTGAGCTCTGGGATAATGGAAATCTTCCCTGCGAATGGAGAAATTGTGAAAACTTACAGTGTGGCAGGGAAATTGGCAGTAGAGACGGGAACCCTGCTTTTGATATATGGTATTATTATACATTCAAATGTATGAAGTTTGGGAGAAGGCTATTTCAGATGCAAGGGTCTGGCATAGCTTGAAGTATAAATTCACTCCTGTTTCATGACAAGTGTTTGGAGCCTTCTGGGCAATAAACTTGAATTTCCCAGATTCATTAGATTTGAGTTTGTGTGTTTGTGTGAGTGAGTGTGTGTGTGTTTAAAAAGAGAGAGAGAGGAGGGAGGGAGGGAGGGAGGGAGAGAGAGAGAGAAACTTTGTTAATTGAAGAGTTTCATAGTAGGCAAAATGGCAAATCAAAGGATGTTGATGTTAGTAACAAATGGAAATTAAAGAAGAAACTGGTCTCTACAGTTCTTGGGTAGCTTATCAGGAATTTAGGGAAAGAAAACACAACAACCCGGAGTTTGTGTCTTGAGTATGTTTTCAGGTGACTCTGGCCTTGGGGAACAGCTCAGGGGGTATCAAAAAAGTATAAAACGGTCTTGTGGGCCAAACATTATTCTAGAATCTTCCCCACCTTTCAAGCCATTTAATTTTCACTCACTGATGTTGAAAACAAGAGATTTGCATAACCACATTGGGATGAGAAAGCAAATGAGTTTAAAGATTTAATAGCTGACTCCCTCCTGTCCACAGGTAGAACAGTGGTAGAACCAGGTTTGAAACCAGGTAACTAGGATTCCTGGGATTTCTTCTAGCTCACCACACGCCTCCCCAAAGTCTTTCCTTATCTTCTGTCTTCATCTGTGAACTTGGCCCTGTCAAGGGATTTCTCTCTACATGGCTCCTAAGCCAGGCAGCAGACGTTTGTATTTTCACAAAATACATCTGGATCAGGTTTTGGCAGTTCAGTGAGTTCAGATTCAAGAAATTAAGCAACATTAAATCCTTCCGCTTAGGATTCAGAAAGAAGGGCGGCCTCCCCTCTGCCAACCGAAAGAACAAAGTGGTTTCCCATTTCTCTACGGCTGCCTTTGGAAGACCAGACCTCTGAGCTCCAGGGAACAGAGATGAGTAAAGTTTCAAAGTTCCCTGTACACGGAGAAAGCCCTCTGCAGCCATGCGGAGTCCAGCTCCCTCTCAAAGGCAGCGTTCCCAGCCTCTGTAGTCACATCTGGAACTGGACACAAGCACAGGTAAGGCAATCGTCAGGGAAGGGGCATACAATCAATCACGTGCTCGTTCACTCGACAAGTATTTACTTTGGAAGGTTAGTAATGGAGAAGTGACAGCAGCCAGTCTCCATCCTACTGCAAGCCCAGAAATCACAGAAAGCTGATCTGGGCTAATATCCTAAGACAGATAGAAGTGTCAGCTAAGGCTGAAGGGAGAGGGAAAGGGAAGAACAGACAGGCAAGTAAGTCACAAAGCTGGGCAGACTCAGAAGCATTTGTGGTAACCAAGGACGACACACGCAGGGTACAATGGGCAGAGAAGGGGAAACAGGATGCCCATAAAGACTTGATACCCCAAAATGGAAAGAATCCTGGAGCCTGAAGGAGACTACATACCTTCTATATTCGGGACCCACACCCTGGGAGACCTGCTCATGTCTGAGGGGAGGAGGAGGAGGAGTGGATCTGGGGTAAAAGGGAGGAGGGGGGATGCAGCGGGGCGAGGGGAGGGAAGGGAAATTGTAGTTAGGATTTAATATATGAAAGAAGAATAAAAAAGAAAAAAGAATGGCGCACATAGTGCTCGGAACAGTTTCAAAAATCAGATATCACAGGCAAAGACACTAAAATTGTCTGAAAGAGGCTGGGTAGAAAACAGGAGGGAAAGAGCTAGGTGCATGGTAGTTGTGGCTCTACCAACAGTTTGGATCTGAAGAAGTGTAGACTCACCGGTGTGTTACATACAGATTTACATCCTGTAGACTCCAAACCCACACTCTAGAGTTAATCTATACTATGAATACTGGTACAAGCTTATCCTGTATAAAGTACACCCCATGAAAAGCTATGCCTGTGAACATGACCAGAGCCCGAACACTGCCAACTGGGGAAAGCTTTATTTAGAAAACTTAACAAAAAAAATGTACTGTACATTTTTGGGGAAATTATTATATTTACCTTTTTAAGTTTTCAATCTTTGCTTTAAAGATTTATTTTATATTTAACTGTATGTGTGCTTGAGTGTGTATGTGTGTTCCATAAGCACAGAAGCCTGTGGAGATCAGAGGGGGTGTCCGATCTCTGGGGGCTAGAGGTACAGGCAGTTGTGAACTGCTGAACTTGGGTGCTGGGACCTAACCTCAGGTTTTCTGCAGGAGAAGCACATACACAGGACTGGGAAAATGAAAAACATCTATTTTTTTTAAAAATATGGATTATAATTTTTAAAAGTCAACATGTTATAGAATTTTTTTATCAGCACTTTGACTTAGCCATACTGAGAATGGTGACAAATGAATGTCTCCACAGTATGAGCTTCTTGGGATGGAGTGGCTTCCCTCAGTGGCACAGTGTTAGCCAAAAGAAAGGACGGGGAGGCCAGGTCTCAGCAGAACTGACCCACCAACCATTAAACACTGACATGAAGACTGATGGCTAAGCGGTGGACATGAAGTTGAAGTCTCTTCCCTTCTTCCTGTATTCTGATTTCCCTTCTCTCATCCAAAAGTCATGCACCCAAATATAACAGCTCATGTTTCTATGTGATGGGTTAAGCTTCTGAGCCATCCCCACCTGATGTTTCCCACCTCACAGTGTGTAGCTGAAGGCGATGCTCAGGAAATTGTAAGAAACTGAGTTCAGAGAAGCCAGGCATCTAAGCTCAGTGGGAATCCCAAACCTTACAATACACAGCAGCTCCAGAAACCAATTTGTCCAGCACACACTCCCAGACAATGGAACATGACAAGATGACGTCTCATACAATAGCTTCCACTTTGCCTCCTCTTCTCTGCCTGCTTTCCCAAACCACCAGCGGCTTGCCCATCAGGCACATTCTTTTCCTCCTGCAGATGCTGTGTCTGAACCTCCCACTGCCTCCCAACAGGGAGGACTACAGACAGCTGCAGGACAGTCAAGGATAACAAGAGGGCTCTCATTCCAAGATGTCAAGTCACAGGCTGCTCCCAGACTCCAGGCTGGCCTGGCTGTAAGGAGAACACAGCTTGCTGATTCACCCCTTAAATTGTTTCAAATGAGGTTTTCTTTTCTGCTAATGAACCAAGGCAGGAGGGGTTGGCTGTAGGAAGGATGGTGGACAAAGAGAGACAAGGTTGAGAGGCAAGGGCTCATGGGAGCTACTGGGGAGGGAGCACGAAGGGAAAGGATTTAGATGCCAGCTTGCTTTAAGGAAATCAATTTCAGCCTTGATAGTAAAATAACACAAGGGGGAAAAAGCAGACGTGACAGAAGTGATGAAACGGAAATGAATCCTCATTACCTTACTGATGGAGAGGATCCCAGCTGCCTCCACCATGGCGTCATGTTGTGAGGGGCATCTCAGCCCAGAGTGTATCATGGGGGTGGGCGCAAAAGGGAGCGGAGAAAGAACCAAGCACAGTAGTAGGAGGGCAGTGACATTCAGCCATGCGGTAGTGACAGGGACTCTCAGACACACTGAGGTCTGTCTCTGTTCATCTCACTAAGCTCCTAGCTCAGAGAGTACGGAAAATCACCTCTGTCTGCTCAGGCAAATCACTAGGGTCCACAGATTGATTTGGTTTCTATTTCTCCATCAGAGGTCCATGTTATACCTAAATTCATATATGTGGCAGGGGAGGCTGCATACAAGCAGTGGATCTGGAGAAAAGCCACACATGGTAAGGGCTGGCAATAGCAAACACAATGACACCCTGTCACAGGCAGCCTAAAAGACTCCTTGATATCTCACAGACTAAAATTACTCACCAGAATTTGGAGAAAGAAAGATGCTATCAGTGGTGTCTCACACTCCTTAGCTCATCACCCAAGGCCTGTCCATTCGTTGTTCCCAGCCGACTTCCCTCACTTTGTTGAGATCTCTGCTAAAATAGTTTTGCTGTTTTTCTTTATTAGTATCTATTTTTATTTTTTGAGGATCGTGTGTGTGTGTGCACGTGTGCACACGAACATGATATGTGTGGTCATTCACAGAGGTCAGAGGAAGATTTTAGGTCCTCTATAGAGGGATCCAAGCAATTGTGAGCCACCTAACATGAGATCAGGAAACCCAACTAAGGTCAACTGGAAGAACACCAAGAACTTTTAACGGCTGAGCCATCACTCCAGCCTCCTACCCCTTGAATGAAGCTCTACAGGGCTGCCAGTCATTTCTGGAATATGCCTTTTATTTTATGCGTTATGCATGCTCGAGTTCCCAAAACATTACGTCTCTTCTGTTCGTTCTTCTAGCATTAATTTTTGGGATGTTCTCATCCTGAGAGTCTCAGATTCAATGGTTAGAAATGGCATCTCCACTGTGTAAATGCATTTATAATTTATAACTTTTGTTTTTTGAGCATGGTTACTCTTACAAGAAGGCAGAGGATGTATTTCTACAAGTGTCTCTTATCACTTAGAGAGATAAGCATTCTGTTTGGTGTGGTCACTCATAGAGCATATCTATCCCATGCGCTTTCTGTGTGTATGTGTTTAATGAGTGAATTAAAAGAAGAAACGGGAGAATATTACCCTTTTGTCATAGCCAGTGGCCAAGATTTCTCTGTGCCCTTTTCCCCATCCCTCCTTGGATCCTTGACATGATAATTGATAATTTCTGACATGGGAGCAGCCTTAGCCTGTCTCCTTTCCAGTTGCAGTCAGGGTTTGGTCTCTTGCTCTCCCAGATGAAACATTTGCTGACAGCAAGTGTTACCAGACCTTACATCCATTTTCGTATCTTTATTGGATGGTAGACTCTACTTGCATGCATATTTCAGTGGGCCGATTGCCTCTTGAGCAGAGGAATCTTCTGCCTAGCTGTGGTCCTTTACAAGGACTTTTGTTGTCATACAGGATAGTCCCCACTTCAACATCAGTGTTACTTCACCTTTAGTAAGGGATTCCTTTGATGTGGAATGGGAAGAATGTGTCTACAGTCCCATTCCTACCTACTAGAGTTTATGCTGTGACATGCATATTTGACAACTTACCCATATCTCTTGGGATGGATTTATAAAGCTGGTAGTGTCATATCAGGAGAGGAAGTTAGACTAAAGAAATAGTCTTTGAACTATTATAGCCTATGATGCTTCAAACCTTGTGTGTTAAAAAGTCAATCCTAAATATAAAGGTGTTGGTAGGTGAGCCTTTGGGAGGTAATTAGGTCATGTGATGGATTGATCATGAATAGGTTTAGTGTTCTAATGGAGGCAGCAATAGAGAACTGTCTTGCTTGCATGCATATGAGGCTACATAAGGCTAATAGGAATAGCAGGAGAGGGAGAAAGAGAATTACTAGTACCTGACCACGCTAGTGCTAGAATCCATCAAAGAGTCCTAGTCTTCAGAACTGTGAGGAATATGTATTTCTTATTTTTGTCACCCAGGTTACTCTTGTTATACTATCCCAGACTAAGATAGTCTACTTGCCTGTGGCCTTGACACTCTACAATGTGAATTTCTGGATGTGTGGTTCACATCCAGCTGCAAGTACTTTGGCTTCTAGCTTCTGACTAGGTTAAGAAATTAAATGTCACCAAATCATACACAGAAATGGCTTTCCTCTTCGTCATCTTTAATCCTATGATTGTAACAGGGAAAAGGGCTTGGTTTTATGGGACTATTTAACTAAGTAAGGGAATTGACTGAAATTTCCTTTTAACAACAAAACAGTAAGCTTGGAATCTGTTACCTTTAAGATCAGCACTAACCATACAGAGTTTAATAATAATGGCTTATGTTCACAGTGTTGACTTACATACCTTTCTTCAGTGTGCAGAAGGTACATTTGGATTTCTATTAATGTGCTATTGCAGTGGATAACAGTTCTTGAATGTTTATCTCATTCAAGGCACTGTTGTATTTGCCATGTTTTTATCTATCTCTATGGCAACTCTACTAGATGAGGGCTAAAATTACTGCTCTTAAGAGAAGTAGAGTGAGGTAAAAAAAAAAATAAAAAGTTACTAAAGATCACTGGCTAGTAACTGGGAGACATTGGATTTGAACTTAGGACAAGCTGTTACTAGTAATCCTGAACATGCTTTGGTGTGCCATGATCTGCATGGCTTAGGTAATGACCTATCTGTGGTGATGAGGAAATGAAAGAACCACAGACGTACATACAAAAATGCTGGGATCAGGGGAGCCACGTGCTTGATTGAGAAACATCATCAACAACAGCATCAATCTCAGAAACTCAGAAAATATGGTTTGCACAAACGCATAGAGGAATAGGGTTCATTTGATACAACGGAATGAGTAAGGTTTATTAAATATGGCCATAACCATCTAGGAGGAGGAAGCTATAGTAAACAGTTTATACACACACAGTCCTAGTACTTGGATTAGAAGAAGTTTTTGTCCTGCCTCTGAGCCTCACTCTGGGAAGGATTTGCCATTTCTATGTGTCTGAGCCATGATGTTCCTTGACATGGCTGTTCTCATGTCAACAATAAACATTCACTCAGGACTGCATCTGCTCCTTACACATTCAGTCAGGGGTTTCTCCACTCCCCACATTGAGAGAATATAATTTTTAAATGAACAGTAAATTAAAGAATTGTATATAACATGGTGAGAAATAAATAATTTCAAGGGTAGAGCACAGGTACTCACATGTTAAAATGCTAAAAAAATACCAGTTATGATCAGCAAGATCACTTTTCTCCCAAAGTGATAATCAAGATAAAGAGGTATCTGAGCAGAGTTTGGATAGGCAGAGGTCCGTCTGCTGTTACAAAATGTTCTGGACTAGACAGTCATTCTGAGCTCTTTATGAAGTGATAGACCTTTATAGATACTGAAATAAACTAGAATTGACCAAAAATCATTATTTACTAGCAGCAATTATATCAATTTTCTGAGTTCTTAGGTATGGGGAACCAGGGGTATATTCATGTCGGTGAATGTTCATATACTCATGTATGTACACATGCATGTGGATACCAGATGTTAGCCTTAGGTGTGATTCTTCAGAAGTTTTCCACTCTTCTTTTGAATGCATTACATTTACATGTGTGTGCTTGTGTATATATGTGTGTGAGTACATGTCTGTTGAGGATGTGTGTAGTGGACAGAGGACAATACATATGAGTCAGTTTTTTCCACCATGTGTGTCTCAGAAAGTAACTCAGGCCATAAGGTTTGAGATAAATGTCTTTACCTGCTGAGAAATCTTACCACCTCCAGATTTCTCTTTGAGATGAAGTTTCTCATTGATTTAAGCTATCCAAGTAGGCTATCCCCATGAATCCCAGGGACATTCCTGTTTCTGTCTGCCCATTCCTGAAATTACAATTAAACATCACCATGCCTGGTTTTGTTGTTATTGTTGTTTTGTTTTGTTCTGCTTATTTATTTTTTTCTCTCTCATAGGTTCTGGAGGCATGCATACATAAATGGCAACCACTTTACCAACTGAGCTGTTCCCTCAGTGGCTGAGTTCTTCTTGCTCTTTCTTAATTTTCAAATCTGGGCTAGTAAAGAATGCATATTTGACTGTGGCAATAGTATGATGATATGGGATGGCCTTCTGTATATGCATTGTTTTTAATTGGTTGGTGAATAAAGCTGTTTCAGCCAATGGCTTAGCATAGTAAAGCCAGGTGGGAAATCCAAAGAGACATATATAGAGAGGGTAGGCAGAGCCAAGCAGACATCAGCCAGCTGCTGAGGAAACTAGACATGTAGAAAATAAGGGAATGCCATGACTATATGGTAATACATAGACTAATAGAAATTGATTAATTTAAGATGTAAGAGCTAGCTAGAAATATGTCTGAGCCACCTTCCAAACAGTGCTTTATTTATTATAGTTTCTTTGTAATTATTTTGGTCTGGGAAGTCAGGAAACAAAAGTGCAGACTCTGGTTACAAATGGCAACAAAACATTTGGCAAAAATTTCCACATAAAGGCTGAGAAAGCTTAAAAAAAGATTCTAAACAGACAAAAGTACAGAAAAAGCATGGCTTCTTTGTAACAACATTGTCTCAGGTGGACTCTGTTTGCTAGAGATGAGCAGAGGTGCAGCTCCTTCAAGAGAGGCTTCCTGACTCAGTGTTAGCAGCAAAACCTGGCAGCTCTTTAAAGAGGCCCTGCCTCCAAACACTTGAGTAGTGTTTATGAGCTTATTAGTGGTAGCATGAACGTAGAAACTCCACCAAGTTGTGGTTAAGAAACAAAAACAAACAAACAAACAAAAAACATGGCTACCTCCACTACCTCCACGATGAAGCTAGACTCTTAGGAAGCCAAGGAGTTGGACAGATCAAAAGACTGAACTGTCAAAACTGTGGCTTTAATTCTAGCCAGACTGCTTAGGAAATTTAAGACTCATGAGATTCTGGTGAGGTTAGATTCTCAGAGTTGCAAATATCTAAGCATTATGAATTTCAAATATGTGTGAATCTTACTATTCAGTCATAAACTTCTAATATAAGTCCAGACCCCATCCCCACTGTATTCCTATGGTAGACTCTAGATACATTTGTTTAGGGAATGTGAGCGTTAAAGATGCTAAGGCTCTGAATGAGGTGTTATCATTGCAGGGCTGCAGGAGTAATGATTCATCTACCTAGCTACATAGAATGATACCAAAGCTCAAGGACCACCAGGACAAATGCCCAAACAAAACAAGACAAAAATATATTTTACCATTCTTCTGATAAAGTCTGTCCACAAGAATCGGTCTGAAAGAAAGCGAGACGAGACTTGGTTTTTAAAAATGCTTGCTGTCAAGTCTGATTGCCTATGTTAAATTCTGTGGAAGCAGATTATTGAAGGAGACAGCTCACTCCTACAACCTGTTCCCTGACACCCTAGGAACAACATGATATATGAATCCATCCACAAATACCCACATGTAATGAATATAATACATATAATAAAATTTCAAATAAAAATATTTTTTAAAACATTTTAGTCAATGCTAAACAACAAAGTGTTCGTATTTCATTGCTCAAAAAATGGAGTATTTTTTTCTCTCAGAACTTGGTTTCATCAGGGAGAAAGAATATAATCAGTATGAGACACTTCAGTGGGAAACAGCTTGGGTTCCTATTGTTCAAGACCTAGCACTACCCTGATGTTTGGCATTAATATAATATTTCCTGAATGAATAAGTGATTTAATGACTGAATTCAGAGTCAGTCAGTTTTCTTGGTACAATCTTTCCCCCTCGACCTCTCCTTTGAACTTTCCCAGTTTCCCATAGCTAAGACTCTCTGTGTGTTGACATAATTTTCTTCCACTTTGTGATGAACGCCTCCTTAAGGCAATGTATTTTGATTTCAAATGTCCAAGCCTAAGAAGAAGGAGTTATTTAATAAAAGTTTGCGGAATTTATTTTGATGTGTCTCATTTTCTGAAACAGCTTTCTTCTATCTCAGGTTCATCATGCATTAGAAAGATGGAATTGGAGGTTCCTTGGTGCTTAGAGAACCTGCAAAAGTGACTATTTACCCTGTACAGGTATGAAAAAATGATTGAGGTCATTTTAATAAAGCTTAAATTTTACCCTCTGGGTTATTCTGCAGCAATTCTACATGCTTATATTAACTTTTTAAATCAGTTTATAAATCAGTTTCAATAAGTTCATAAATTTTGTATCACGTGTCACAAGAATTTAGCCCTGACTTAAGAACAGTGTGTTGATTAAAATCCAGGCCAGGACTCCTCCCCAGGCCAAGTTCAAATCTGTGATTCTCATAACAGCAGACTTGGTTTTGTAGACTCTTTTCTTTAATTTAAACAATGCTTCATATGAACGGATCATGGATTTACATTCAACTAAATTTGTACGGAAGAATAAAATATCTTATTCTGATCTCATTATCCAGTGGAAAAGCTTCCAGGGAGGAAAGAATAGTTGGAAGAGATGAAAGTCAGCCAGAGGGAACGAATCTCAATTCCACTCACATTTCTCTAAGGGGCTCTCTCTGTATATGTTAAAGCTTAGTACCCTATGACTACACAGAAACGTCTCTGCTATTAACCATTCTACATATGCAAAAGCTGTGCTTTAAAAGGTGGTTTGCATCAGTGCAAGATTATGTGAAGATCTCAAAGCCCAAGATTTAGGATATCTGCAATTTTTTTTTCCATGAGGAACCAGAGATGAGCAGGCAGAGGTAAATCACACCGAGTAGCTGTTTTCCCAGAGAATGAATTAGGCAGAGGACAGTGTTCATGACTGTCCCTAGAAGTGCACCACCTTATCTGAAAAAAGCAAAAGCAAAACCAATACAAACAATCAAATAAACAAACAAAAACAAGCGTGTCATTCTTCATCAGTATGCCATGAGACCAAATATCCTGAAGATGTTCTGATATGAAAAAGACTCCAGCAGGTCATTAGGCCATTGAGATGTAATTATTTCTTGTCTTCCCTTTTACGGTAGTTTATTGGTTTTCATTGTTGTTCTTGTTTAGGTTTTTTTTTTTGTTTTTGTTTTTGTTTTTGGTTTGCCCTGGATTGGTAAAATTGGTAAGAAACATGCAAAATTTCACTGAATTGGCAAGCATGACATAACTTGCACACCCACTTAAAAAAAAAGCAGTCTTCACAATTGTGTTTGTGGATACATCCTTCTCTTTTAGTATAGACAGAATTTTCATTCCTTGGCCTCAGTCCACATGAATTCCTATTGCTGTGTACAATATACATATGGTGGAGACTGAAAACGGGGCTTGTATCCTGTCTGGAGCCCTTTCTCTTTATATCAGTGAGTGATAAAATTTCCCTAAGTATATCCCTGTGAAACCACCGCAAGTAGTGAGCATACACGTTATCATTCTCATCAGCCATTCTCCCCAGCTCTGTGTTCCCCCTCCCCCACCTTCACTTCCTCTGCACACCGAGTAGCCAGTTATCAGCTCTTATTACCATAGAATGATTCAATTTTTCTGGAATCTCACAGAAATGGCCACATTCGCCTTTCATTCATTGGTTGGCCTTTTCAAAAAGCAAAATTATTTTTAATACATATATGTAGTTGGGGTAGGATTATCATTTTCATCTAGTGCTATGGATCAAAACCCCGGGGCTTTCCCTTTGCTGGGAAGTACTCCACCATTGAGTTACATCCATGTTCTTATTCTTTTATTTTTAAATCATTATTGAAGATATTTTGCTCTTTTCCTAAGTTGCTTACAGTTTTTGTTTGCTTGCTTGTTTTTTTGTGGGTTTTTTTGGCATTATAGATGAAAATATTATGACTATTCTGAACATTTGATTATGAACCTTTTGGCCAAGGCTTTGCTATCTCTTAGTTACTTGCAGATGAATACACTGTAGCTGAACTTAAGCATGAAATCAGCCAGCCAACTGGTCCTCCATGATCTCCACTTCAGCTCCTGTCTCTGGTGCCTACCCTGACTTTCCTAAATGATGGGATGTGACATGAAAGTGTAAGTCAGATGCAGGTTCTCCTCCTCCAGTTGATTGTGGTCATGGCTCTTTCACAGCAGCAGAGAAGCTAACTAGGACAAACCAGCTCATCCATTAAAAAATAAATAAATAAACCTCAGTAACCTAAGTTCAAATTGGAGTGCTTATGGATACTGATTTAGTCACTTTTTCTGTACCCGAGAATAATAACTTAATGGAAATAATCTCAGATGGTTCATGGGGTTAGAAGTTTCATCCATCACTGTGGTAGCAGGTGTTGAGGGCAGTTCATATAGGGCAGCCGGGAAGCAGAGAAACAATGAACTGGCTTTCCCCATTATCGCTCATCTTATGTGTGGGGTCCCATCCTGTGGGATGATATGCTCCACACTCAGGGCATGTTCCTGTCCGTGAGTCCATCCTCTCTTAAACCACCCTTGCAAGACATACCCAGAGCTGGGCTTCCTTAACCTTCTGGGTATTTCTCCATCTAATAAATTGAAAGCCAAGAATTTCAGACTACTTTTTATTGTTTATTTATTCCCTATTTTTTATTGCTTTAGATTTATCCTCTTACTCTTTTCATGCCATCTGTGTCGTCTGCGCTCGTCCTGTTTGGGCTTCATTTTCAATGACTGATTTCACGATTACGTTGCGTTTCCTTGGTTGCTTGTTCTAGCTCAGCCCCGCCATCTCGATGATCGCTTTAAGGTGGTGTAGAGCTTTAATGCATAATTAGCTGCTTCTAAATTATATTTACTCCTTAATCTATACTAAAGCAGCCCTAATACTACACTTTCAATTCTTCCTTCCTGGCCTCGGGCATTATTAGAAAGTACATGCAAACAAGTCTAAGTCTGACAATGCGTTTTTATTTAAGCAGCCAATTTTCTCAAAGACATTAAAAAAATCATTGCATATGCAGTTACCATTTCCAGTACTTTACAGTCAAATAGGCTCTTATGGCTTATGACCTTATTTATTCCCTGCTTCCTTTCAGAATTTCTTAGGTTACAAGCCTACCGGTGTCAAATTCTCTCAGCTGTGCATACCTGGTTAATTCTCTGTTTGTCCTCATTTTGGAAAATATTTTATTGGGCATAAAATTCTGAGGTAGGTGGTAAAGTTTTTGTAAATTTTTGTCTCTTTATTTTTTAAATTTAGTTTAATTTAATTGTAGGTGTTTGAGTATTTTGCTTGGATGTATGTCTGTGCACATGGTACCCATGGAGGACAGAAGGCATTGGATCCAATGCAGCTGGATTTACTATTGTGAGCCACTGTGTAGTTGCTCGAATCAAATCTCAGCGCTTTGGAATAGCAGTCAGTGCTGTCCTAACTCACTGAACCATCTCTCCAGCTCCAATCGTTTTGTTGTTGTTTCTGGTGAGACATTGCCTGTATTCTTTGTCTTTCCTTTTTTCCTGTATGTCACTCTTTCTGAGGCATTTGTCTCCGGTGCATGTACACTTGTCCTTTATTTTTTCTCTCTTCATGCTTCAATTTAACCTCCTTTGGCTGGGACAGTTTGTAGCTTCGCTATGTCAGCTCTTTTACACGTTGTCTTCCAATATCCCTCCGTTCTTCCCAGCTGTGTATCTTAGAGACTTCAATTCCTCATACTTTGTCATTTACAGATGTCCTACAGTTCCAAAAACTGTTCTTCTGTGTTGTCTTAGCCTTTGACTTGCTCGCTGTCTTTGAGTTGTGCCTTTGCGGGTCTAATCAGCTTCCACTACACCTTCCCAGTGTACTTTCTAATTTCTCCATTTTAGTTTCTAAGTCCTGGGATGAAAGTCCTAAAACATACCCTACATTTTAATCTTGAATTTGAGTTTGCATGGATTAGAACACATTCGTACAGGAGTTTGCGCTGCTTTCTGTCAGCTGTCATTGACTTTTGGTCAGATTGATTCGCATTGATCTTGGAAATACTTAGTTAATATTTGACTGAATGCAAGATAATGTGAATTTAGACTTATTCCAGGCTGAGCACTGTTGTGCTTTTTGTAAAATCAGGCAAGCTTTTCCTGGGATACAGTTAAGTTCGTGGGATATAGCTCTACCCTTCTAGATCTTGTCCTTAGAATTGGGTGTGTCTAGAAAACCTTTACCCCAGGGTTAAATATTTCTCCCCATTGAAGAAATACTCTTCATAGTCTTTTAATACTTCAGGAAATATGGGGCTTTCCTGTTAGGGTTTTGGGAAGAGGTGGTGGTTCTGCTCTTGGGTAAGCACTGGATACGAATCCTACCATTAGAGTCATTCATTAATCCGTATTCACCAGACTGTGGTTCCAGGACATTGATCCACCTTTTAGTGACTGCTTAGATCCATTCCTGCTCAAGTTCTTTAAACAACATGGCATAATATTTGTATATAAACTAAAAGCACCTACACATTCTCCTGTGAACCTCATACCATCTTGATGTTTCTGATCATACCTGAAATAACACAAAAGCTAGATAAATAGCTGTTAAACTGAGTGATTATTCAACATTACTTGAAGGATAATGATTGGAAAGCCATTGTCTCACATACATATATCCAGGTTTTCTTGAGTTGTCTTGGACAGACACGTAATCACAGCAGCTGGCAAGAAGTGAATTCTTTCTGATTCTTTTCTTTTTCAAATGTTTTCACATTCTTTTTGCTTTACCTACACTATTCTGTCTGATTGAATTCCTTAATGCCCATCCTAAAAGTTGTTATGTTGTCATTTGTTTTTGTGTGGAATCTTCCAAACCAACTTCCCTTGCTGCTTCAGAGCACCCCACACTGAAATTTCTTTAATACTGATGGCATTGAAGATCATGACCAGTTCTTGTCATCTTCAACCAATGCAAAGCCATCAGGAAATCAAGTTTATTTCCACTATTATACACCCTGGCCTTTGCTCTAAGGCTCACAAAAAGTTATTCACTATTTTAGAAAGTGTGACTAATGCTTGGTTGTTTTCAACCAAGTAGGTAAATGGATGGGGAAAACAAATAGAAAAACAGTTGCCAGAGATATCCAACCATTTAAATTAGGACAGCAATGAGAGTTTTTGTGATCTTGGTTGCCATAACTACAAAGTTGTCCCTTGATATCCATTGGGGAATGATTCAGAGCCTTTCCAGTGGGCAGCAAAATCTGACGGTACTCAAGCCCCTTACAAAAAACATTGCATATTTGCATCTAACCTGAGTGCCTCCCCGTAAGTACTTTAAACTATGTCCAAATGCTACTTAAATTGTTGTGCTGCTGTATCATGTGAGGAGATAGTGGCAAAAAAAGACATATGAACACTCTGGGATTGATTTAATCTACAGATGCAAAGACAGTCTCTGACCTGTCCTCAGATTAGCCAATGTCACAGCAAGCATGAGGATCAGCGTGTGCCACAAAGATTATCTCTTAGGTTGTTGAAAGCCATCATGACTACAGAAGCTGTGGAGAGCTCCCGAGAAGAATGGCCCAGTGATGACTACAGTGCCTTAGCAAAATCACAGAAATCAGCAAGTCAGAGCCCCGAGCATGTTTCATATCAATGGCTCGAGGAACCCTGCCAGGTTGATTTGGTTTTTCAGTGACAAGATGATAAAGGAAAGACAGAGAGAGAGAGAGAGCCTGTGGAAAGGCAAGGCAAAAGGAAGCATCTGAATAGCATCAAAGTCCCATTTGCACAGAATAATTCCTATGCAGAGTTTGGCCTTTAAGTACTCATATCTGCCCATTGACAGCAAGAGGGCATCAGGAGGCTGAGAGACGACAATGCATCTATAAAGTACAGTCCGTATGGAAGGAAGAGGGAACACATTGGCCATTGTGCTTAGCATCTATGTAACACAGATTGCCTCAAAATTCTCTTTGCAGAATAATCAGTTGTCTAGTATCACCCTGAGTGAGGGGACCTTTCTGTGCTAGAAGGCAGAATATATTCCTAAAATCAAAACTTTTTTTAAACAGATCCCTCTTTCTTAGCAATCCGTATCTGCTAGTGCTTGTATACATTCTCCCAAGATTGTACATGCTTGTTTAATATTCTCTTAAGTGCCTGATTTCAGTGTTTTAGTAGCTATCACATACATGCTTGTATGTGTTTTTACTAGCTATATTGAGTGACTTTTAATTAGTCCTATAGAGTTAGCCTTGGAGGCAGTATTCATACCACAGACACCAGCTACAATCAAGACCTTTACCCTAGAGAATCAATGACTGAAAATGTATTAGCATGCCATTGATCACACTTTATATGTTGACAGCAGGTGTATTAATAATACAGCCATATAATACGCTTTCTACAGTGGGCTGAATTTTATATTGAGTGGCAGCTGATCCTTGGCCTCTCTTTTTAGTGTGCATGACTGTTGGCTGTTACCTAGGCATGGTCATTTGCAGGGTACTAACAAGAGGCTGGCAAGTGGCTAATAGAAGTGAGGCCAGGATATTCCTTTCTCCTTGTTTCAACTCCAGTTTTCCAGCAGTGGTTGAATCTTTAATCTTATCAAAGTAAGGAATATACAATCTAGCTTACCCACTTCTGGGAGGTGATCTGGTCTTTCTGCGATGATGTTAGTGCCTCTCCCTCTGTTCCCTTTATTCTAAAAGTGACTCTTGCCATTTCCAGCATTGCTAGTTATCCACTATTAGACTTTTAACTGACCCCATAATCTGTGATAATTTGAAATTAAATTTTTTGGGCTCATAGAATCATGTGTTATCTGAATCCCAGTTAGATGCTGACTGACAGAGTGCTTAAGTAACTGACCAAAATTTATGTAGAATTTAGCTAAACTTATATTTGAGGCCTATGTATAAAATCTATGATATATTCAATGAGCTGAAATTTCTAAAACTTTTTTTCTGGTTTTCGGATCCTCTATTCAAGTTGCCCTCTGTGGTCCACTGTGAATGAATAACCCAATCCCAGGGAAATTTCAGAAGAGGCTACCAGGGAGAGATCTTGGAGAAATATTCTCATTGATATCCAAGCAGGAAGTTTTCTACTGTGGGTCTCTAGGATTTCGAAATAAAAGAATGTGATACCTTTTGCAGGGTCAACACATGATCTGTCTCTGTGTCCATAGGCAATACTACATCTTGTTTCTGTCTATCCATAGAGACATTGAAACCAATAAAATAGTGGCTGACTCATTGTAGGAGTTGGTCCTTATATTTATTGTTGTATTTGAATTCTGTCACATCATGATGAAGTGAATAAGAAAGATTATTGAATGTTCTGGTGATTAATATAAAGATAGATTTTTTTAAAAGCCTACTATGGGACAATGATACCACAAGGTTCATATTACCTGCTCTGCATGCTCATATCTGCAGAGCTTATTGAGGCTTGGGAGAGTATGCTTATTGAGGAAATAAAGAGAAGATCACCACTCACAAGGTCGGTTGCCAGAGATGAGTTATTGAAATCTTCTGACAGTAATTCATTTCTCTCACATACATGAGAAGTCATCTCTGCAAAAAAAAACAAAAACAAAAACAAAAAAAACACCAAAGCAACTCTCCTGTTTCCATCCCCACCCTATGTCAAACCATAAAATCCATTCTATTTTCATGTATGTTGGATAGCCATGTTTCCTCCCTAATTCTTTCCTCTACATCTAACCTCTTTGGGTCTATGGATTGTAGCTTGGTTATCATTTACTTAATAGTTAATATTCACATATAACATATATGGCCTCCAAAACAAAGACACCTAAGTTTTCAAGAGAAATGTTACTACAGCTTAAATCACATATTGACCCTCACACACTGATAGTGGTGTACTACAATACCTGCCTCTCACCAATAGCTAGGTCATCCAGACAAAAATTAAACACAGAAATGCTGCAGCTAACATTCATAAACCAAAGGTACATGGAAGATATTTACAGAACATTTCACTTAAACACAAAAGAATTTACCTTCTTCTCTATACCTCATTGAACGTTCTCCAAAATTGACCACATTCTCTGGCCCAAAGCAAGCCTCAGTAAAAGCAATAAAATCAACATAACTCCCTGCATCCTATCAGAATGCCACAGATTAAAGCTAGATATCATCAACAACAGAAAGCCTCCAAACTCATGAAAAGTGAACAAATCTCTACTGAAAGAATACATTTTTTATGGGTCAAGACATAAAGAAAGAGAGAAATTAAAGACTTTGTAGAATTAAATGAAAATGAATACACAATATACCTATGCTTATTGGACATAATAAAGGAACTTCTAAGAGACAAGCTCATTCCCCTACATATCTCAATACATTGTTCTCATCAAACTTCTAGAAAGACTTTCTCTCAAATTTCTTCATCTGTATAATATTGAAAATGAATAATAATTGAATCATGTCATTCTCAAGAGAATTTATCTTTTAGATATGGTGTTTATTTATCTAAAAAGTATAATTGTAGAAATTCAGTCAGTGTTAATCCCAAAGCTATTTGGTTACAGGTAACATTCTTAAGGTATCTCAAAATTATATTATGCTTGTATCTGAAATTAGGTTTGTTCAGTTTATTATCCTTTGTACATGTTATGTTTAATGGCCATCAGGGTTGTTATTGATATAGTTTATTACATTGAAAAGTGTGGATGTGCTGTCAGTCATTATTCAGATTAAATTATGCTTTTATGGGACAGAGATGTATAACAATCAACTCTGACTACACAAAATGGACTTCAACAAAATTGTAGCCAATAAAGGGGGAAAAATAAGCTCAATTTGGAATATCAGCCCAGGTTGCATCTGAAATCAAGAATACTTTGTAAAAGGATTTGTTTATAGAATACCATATCCAATTAGGTGTCTAAATAATTCAGATCACTTATTACATTTAAGGTATGGAAAGCACCGAATTAAATTTGTTTGGAATTTCCTGGATTTTGCTGTGGTATCACATTCACACACTGCCACCCCACTGGTAGCTTAATAGCATAAGATTTGTTTCTAAGTACGCTGTTACCTAATGAGGATTGGCAAGCTCTCTGCTACACAGAGTCATAAAGAGATGCAAGCAAGTGAATTAAAATACGCATCTTTAACTTAGAACTGAAAGATGCCACCTGTGTTCATGAATCACCTCCAACAATTAGTTATGTGAACTATCTATATACTAGAGGGGTAAACAGAATAGTCTTCCAAGTTACTTTCAAAGAAGATCTGAGCCAGGAATTAATGTCAATGTTTACTGAAGATACTATGTAACCAGTAATTCTTAGCCTTTGGGGTGGATGATGATCTTATTCAATGGTTAATGAAAGCTATTGGCTCATGAGAACAACTCAGATGGGTATCCACACACCTTTGTAATAAAATTTTATTAAATTAATACATTCTATTGAGCCTCAGCCAGGAAGAACTAAAGTAAATACAATGTACCTGGCTTACAGCCAAATTATACAAGAATCACTTGCAAAATTCCATATCAAAGACACCAAGTATGTACTTCATATTGCTGTTCTGATTGGCTAATATGTTGGTTAATGAATATTTTCTTGGAACAGTGTTTGAAGGAGTGTAAGATAAAGGAAACACTATGAAATGTGGAAAAGTAGCAAATGTATGGGGTCCAAGAAGAGGACTGAGTCAGTAAAGATGATGCTGTGAAAGCCTGACAAACTGAATTTGATCATAAAGACCATGCAAAGATGTAATTTAAAAAAAAACCTTAACAAATTAGTCCCCTGATCCACATACATGTATACAGACACAAATACACACACACACACAGAGTTTTTTTTAAAAAATATTAAAAGACCAAAGGGAAAGAATAGAAGTTAACTTACTTTGGTGTTAGTGTATAAGGTCATAAAGAAGGTATGAAATTCTTGTTTTGCTGAGGCAATGGGCTCACATACAGATGAAGACACTAAGGATATATAGAATTAAGGTAAATACTTTGCTTAAGTTTGGTGAATGCTGTCAAATACTCTAAACTCAAATGCTATTCCCAACCATGTCTCTGAATTACTACCAGAGCAGCTAATGTTGTCAGCAGCCTGACCTGGCCATTACTCGCACAAGGGTTGGTCACTCAGGATGGTTACAGCTACTCATCTAATTATGGTATCTTGGCCTTTGAATTCCACAGCTTCCTCAGTGGGTGTGCTCTTTCTCTAACGTGGCTGATCTAAGAAGTTTTGAGGCTAACCCCTCTCCCAGAGAGAGGAGATTCTGCTTCATCTAACCCAGATGAGCATGTGAACTGGAGATTAGTTTGGAGAACCAAAGGTCACATGCAGATAATAGTTTAAATTAGTGAATACATGTTGGTAAGGCAGCCCCTCGATGCTAGCCAACAAATTAGAAGTTAGTCATTGTATCACTTGCAATAATTAAATCAGCTAAATATATTAACCTTGGTTGTCTCTGTTATGCATAATTTTATACCCACAAAGATAAAGAAAGGAGAAAAAAAGCTGGAGACCTACTTATGGAAGTGGCCAGTAAATGGCCCCCATATGGATTAAAATGAAGCTAATAACAATTTTCCAATAAAGGACACTGATTCTAAAACTAATGACCATACCAATAGGAGAGACATATCCTTCACACATGGGTGCACCTGCTCCAGCCATTCTGGAAGACTCAGTTAAAGATAGACTAAATGAGGTGCCTCACTGGTATAGGTAGTCCTGTCTATGTGTTGCTTTTATTGGTTAATGAATAAAGAAACTGCTTTGGCCTGTGTTAGGACAGAATAGAGTTAGGCGGGAAAACTAAACTGAATGCTAGGAGAAAGGAGGCAGAGTCAGTGAGGAGCCATGGAGGCACCAGAGGAGAAAGACGCAAACTGCCACCCAGAAACTTGTTGGTAGGCCACAAGCCTTGTGCTGAAATATAAAATAATAAAAATGGGTTAATTTAAGATGTAAGAGCTAGAAAGAAGCTAGAGCTAATAGGCCAATCAGTGTTCTAATTAATACAGTTTCTATGTGATTATTTTATGTCTGGGCAGCTGGGAATGAATGGTCTCCCCCAACAAATTGGCACACCCACAAGGGCCTGACTAAATCCATGTAAAACCTGAAAAAGCTTGGAAAAGAATCCTAGACAGAATAGAACAGAGTTAAGCAGGGCTTCTTGGTAGCAGCATTCTTTCAAGTGGGCTCTGTTTGCTAGAAGCAAGGGGAGGCATGATTCCTTTAAGAGAGGTCTTCCTGATTCAGCAAAAAAAACAAAACAAAACAAAACAAAACAAAAAAGCAGTTTCTGAATGGATCCATCCTGGGCCTTGCTGCCAGCATGAACTCTGGCTCTTGCAGGAGGCCAAGCATTTAAATGGTGTTTTTGAGTAAAGTGCTACAACTTGCCTAATGGCAACATAGACCCATTGTGTGCCTGAAAATGGGGCAATTTGCATGACTCTCAGTGGCAGCAAGCATGCCTCTGCCATGCTGGACTGGGCAGAGCAAGCAGGCAGGTTTGTAAAGTTGGTGCTAACCACAACTACTTAGCATTAAATAAAAAAGCATCCTGATCTAAAGATAATTATGGTTATACAACAAAGACAAATTCAGATGAAAAAGACCTCTAAATGGGTCATGGTGTTGGATAAATGTATGTAGGCTTGAGAGAGAGAAAGGAAAAAGAGTATAGTTATAATATCAAAAGTATAGACAGTCATAGATTAATGTAGTAGAGATAATAAAAAATATTAAACTTGTAGAAAAAGTAGTAGAGTAAAAAATAAATAAGCCACATAAAAATGAAACATACATAGAAAATCTGGATTATGTATACTATTGTGTTTTCTTTGAATTTTTTGACTGCAGAGAGACGTTTGATTCCGAGGACTAGTAAAATAAAGCAACATACAAGTTTTAAAGGTATCTTGACTTTCCCAACATCTCACAACCATGAGTACCTTCTATCCTTTCACTTGACTGGTGGTCACCAGATCTGAGAAGAAAAGAATTTGTTGCCATAGTTAACAAAAGTTAAAGAAGTATAACAACACAGAACTCATTATTCCCCTCTGGTAGCTATAAATGATATGATTATTTTCCACATCCAGTCTAAGACTAAGAGAATCTTGTTGCCCTGCCTATCTTGCCTTCTAGAAGCAGCAAGCCAGAGACATTTATGGAATAGTGTGGTGTTTTTATCCTCCGGAAAAGACAAATCCACAGAGATGAAGTAATCTGTAAAGAGATGTGTAGTCACTTTATTCTAAAAAAAAAAAAAAGTTTAAAACCTAGTTATCACAACTTCTAGTCCAGTGTGCTAATCAGCAGCATTCTAAATGAGTTGAAATCATCTAAAATTTTATTGAAAAAATGACATGATTATGCAAAGCTTTATGCTGCTCATTTACAATCGTATAATCACTCCATTTCCAAGAAGCATTTCTTTATTTCCTTCCTGATGATTTCCAGTTGTTTTTGTTGATTTGACTGCTGTGGGTTCTGTTTGTAGGATGGCTGTCATCTCGCTTAATATTCTAGTTCCTATTAGTCATTTCCATGGGAAAAATTTGGCCAGAGACTAAGAAACTAATTAACAGAAAAGACAAATGTATGCATAGGGTGCCTTTATTTTTTGTTATGTACTTTCCAAGGCATTTTTTCGTACATTCCAGATCATTCTTACAGCAACTTTGTGCAGGAGATAGTTTATAAAGATCTGAGCCATTTTAAGGTCACTCTAACCAGGCACAAGAAGGCTGGTCGAAATTCACAACTGCACACAAACACTTAATAAAAAAGCAAGAGATAAGATTGCCTTTTATAACAATTTGGTAATGGAGCTAACAAGGGGTCAAAGGGGTATAGAGGTCTTAGGGAGGTCTTGAAATATCTAAAAGTCAGAATATTTTTCCACATTTCCATGTTGGTTTTGGTATATATCAAGTATGATGTGAGTCATATCTATAAGCTTCCACAAAAGGTTTAGGGACAGGTCCATTATGATTACCATCATCAAATAATGTCTCTATGTTATTTAAATATATTTTCATAGTTCTACTTACCACCCTGTCGATAGCAGGCTCAGACTCCTGCCAAAATAAATATTACGAGGTCAATGCTGGATATCAGTCACATTTGCACCATAGATGTTTCAGTGAAGTCTTCACTCTTAATAAAACTATCGCAATTTTCCATAGTAGTAAATGTTAATATATGTCCAAAAAGCACCCTCACTGAAACACCCCAGAATATGTCTGACCAGCATCTTGGACTCCCTTAGCAAAGCCAAGTTAACATACAAAATTAGTTCACACGAATATGAATAGGATCCTGTCTCTGAGAAAGTGGTGTTTGAGTACAGGTGACAATCAGGTGAAGTATGAAGTGCCAAGCTCTAGTAACTTCAGTTATCTGGAGAGGAGAGACAAGTAAGAAGGTGAGCTCTCCAAACCAACCCCCCACCTCTATACTTTACTTCTTACTGAAATTATTATTTACAGGATTGATACATTTTAATTACTACTTCAATATGTTATTGGTTGGCATCTGTATCTTTAGTGTGATTAACCATGACATGCAACCAATCTATATGTAACTGGGTATTGTTTTCCTTCAAACGGCTGAGGAGAAAATTTTAGACAAATTCCATGCTGTTCCCCTTCAGAACTAAGGCTATTGAGTGCCTCCAACTTCATAAAATGTATTGGAAATTAAATTTTCTGGGTAGGTGCAAATGTTTCTTACCCGAGGACATCAGCTTTGACTGTCCATGCAAAAATAATTGATTGAAGTTAATCTGTAGATACATTCTCTAGAGCACAGACTAACAACATTTCACCTTGGACATTTAGGAACAGTAGGCTGACTGGTAGACTCCTCTGGGAGACAGTAGAAGGGACTGCAGGCAGGTGGACGCTTTCTGGTCCCTGTAATGTTTCTCTTCAAAGATGGAGGTTTATCTTGTCCTTAGACTCTTGTCTTCCTGGCTACACTGGATCTACGCCTATCCTGGCAGCTGTTACAGATAGTCTCTGCAAATGGAAGTGTGAAGCTTACTATCTAAGACAGTTTTCAGAGCATTTTGTCATTGTTTTTACAGTGAGTCACTATCTACAGTCTATTTGGAGACAAGAAGGAAGAATGTGCCCTGAGAGTATAATTGAAATAATTTAGTGGGGATGGAAAAGAAAGCCTTTTGATTCTGGAAAATATCATGCTAGCTTATATAAACTGAGTGTGATAGAAGATTGCTTTGTGTTTTCAGAGTCGAAATTAGAGTGGCATTGTAAGCTGTAATGAGCCTAAGAAAACGGCATCACACTGAAGCCCAGGATATTATGGTCTTATATAATATTGAGCACTCTGCAGATTTAATTGAATTCATCATACCAAAACATCCAGAGAAGGAAACACCTGAAGAATCATTGTTTGCCTCAAAAATTTTGGGTGTATTTGTGTTTATGTATGAGTATACATGCATGTTTGTACATGTTTAGATATACAAGTACACATTTAGGTGCATTTGGATGGAGGCCAGTCTTCAGCCATTTGTTATATGTTTAACCTTTATCAGCACATATTTATTGTTCAAAGTGATAGACTCAGTTAATAACAGGTACATGTGATCATATTCCTAATGCCTTCTTCTTACTTAATCCCTTTCTTCTCCTACATCAACTTTTCCTCTTCCAAATAATTTATCCTCTATTTTCATGTATTTTTGCATAGAGATAGAGGGATAGAGAGATATGAGTCCAGACAGACAGACAGACAGAAAGATGATAGATATGCTGGCTACTCCAAAGACACAGTGCTGGGACCAGTGCAAACTTAAAAACTTTCTTACCTTGAAAGGATGGTTAAAATGTTATTTTGTCTAGAGATAGGCACAACTCTCTTCTAGGTTAAAAATAACATCACAGGAATTGTTGACCTTGGTATCACATAAGCATATGATGAAATTGAGAATGTAAACAGGTGGTGGGACAGTGAACATTGCTACTCTAAGGCCAAGTGAATGAAGCTTCACTTACAATACTGGAAAATCCAGGCCAGTCGCCTAATTATTTTCTAACGGGAGTTGTAAATGCATTTGTTTGGGTATAAATTAGATGATTTTCTTGCATCCTGGGAAATCAAAGGATTTCCCTTTAACATTACCACTTTAAAAGAGAGGCTACTGATTAGCCAATTATACAACCAATTAGTAAGATCATTTTGTCAGACGTGAACAATACATTTCTTAAACACTGATAGGACACTTCAAGTAAACTCTCTATCCTAAATTACTTGAGCACCTTCAATGAGCAATGTCAACATACATCTGGCGTTGGCTCCTGTTGTGCAGCCATCTTCTATGAATTACAGCATTCCTTCTTCGAGGAGGACCTGGATGCTCATGAAATACTAGAAGCTAATGATATACACAATTCTGGGGAGGCTCTGAAAGTTACAAAGTTCACAACATTACTTCTGAAAGTTCTTAAAACATAAAAAATGTGCTAGGGAGGGGAGATTCTTTCCTGCAGAGTCAACTGAGAATTGTTCATGGAGTTGCAAGGATGCTGTTTTTAAAGTCATCATTGATACTGGGTAGGCTTTT
>LOEQ01000418.1:0-24468 GCA_001685075.1 Bramus lutescens | reverse complement strand
AGCTACCTCTGAGTTCCTCTTGCTTCTGTAACTCCAATAAACTCACTGGTTTACTAAGCTAGATTTGACTGGAGTTTTGTTGTATTGGCTTGTCCCTCATGCCATATCCAAGGTGAATAATTTTATATCTTCCCAGGAAAAAAATATAGCAGCTCTAGTGGAGCAGTTATTAAGAATGAAATGGCCCCTTCATGTAAGGAAGATTGATGTGATAGAAAGCTAGAAAAATTAGTTTTGGAAAGACACCTCACAATGGGAACAAGAGATGGACGCAATGTGCTTGTAGTCTCAGTGGTGTTGCAGTTGGTCTGAGGGTTGCTGTCTGTGTTTCTGGTTCAGGAGGATAAAGGGAATATGAGCAATGACCACAACACTGTGGTCTGCAAGCCAACCAGCACCACTGCCCAGTGTTGGTGCATCAGACAAGATTCTTTTCTCTTCCCTGAATGGATACAAAGAGACAGAGAATCCCCTAAAACAATAAAAGGCAGATATCAATGGAGTGAACTCTGGAGATTCTGCAGAAGGACTACCAAGCACACAGGATTAGATGGGTGCGTATCACAATTTCATACCTTTGTCAGCACTTCCTCTAGATAGTATAGAAACTTGAAGACAGTGTGCTTCACTAATTTAGGGCATTCCTTTTAAATTATTCTACTGGTTTTAAGGCCAGACCTAAGAAAACTTTAACTGCTTGAGGACGAAGACTAAGTCAAGAGTTGGGGAACTTGGAGAAAGGCATGACATCAACCATGAATGAGTTTAAACATGAATATAGTTAGCAATCCTTAATGTAAAAAACTTCCCTATCATATAGACCAGGAGAAGGCTTAGAGAGACCTTCACCCAAAAGCAGAGGAACAGTGTGAGAAATAGGAAAGGGTTCCAGGTTTAAAATGACATCATAGTTACCGGAGAAAGAGAGAGAGAAAGCAAAAGGCCTTTCAGAACTTCTTAGGGTGAGACTTATGGAGTTGACCATCCATGTTGACATAAAACCAGGTAATCCCAGCTCTTTGTTTGGAAGCAGCGCTTCTTTGTTCCTGACATGGCCTTATTCTCCACTTAAGCCAATGGCAATGTAGAAGGCTCACCAAACCTACTCATGTGGGCTGAATGAAATTAATGCAGGCACTGAAGACTTCAGGACCACAATAATGCTTTTTGTAGGTAGTAAGAGAAAGGGGCTCATGGTGAAAGCTAGAAGTTGCTCAAATATGTTGTAATGAGAAAAAAGTTTTGATTTAAAGCAAGATTAAGGATCAATCTGTAGGATCTGCAACAGTGAAGAATATTAATATGAGGGCTTCTTGTGTGGGTTAAGATGACCAAGTAAATGGTTAAGAGTAAGGACAAAGCTCTGGGCCTCACCTCCCTCTGCCACGCCTCACACCAAAGCCCTTTAGAAACATATGCAAGGTAGGAGTGTATTTTCATTTATCTCTCCTTCTAATTAATCTAATATAATAGATTTTATTATAAGTGAGTATGACAGCAGACAAGAAGCTTCTGCCTAAGAGACCACCCTCGATCCCATAGACAAGGAACTGAACCACAGCTACATCCTGGCAGCCAAGTGGCCAAGGGTTTACAGACACTCAGGTCAAGAGGTATCAGAACTGAAGTCAGAGATGGAAAAGGGGGGCTTAACCACTCCTGTTGGTGGGTAATACCTAAACAGCCTCTGATTGCCTCTTAAGTTAGGTAGGACAGGCACAGAGCATATAGCTCCTCTATTGGCTTGACCTATGACAGCTCAGAAAACTAATCAATTTCAATAGAGGTTACATCAGATGTTTGTTCAGATTTGCTGTTGGACCCTTTAAAAACCCAGCACTCAAAAAATAATGACAGCTTTTTTTTTCCTCTCTTGGAAACTTTCAGAAGTTTATTTCCTTTCTCCTTAAGTTCTCACTTTTCTTAAATAATGCTTCATAAAGTGTGATTCTACTTTGTGTGTGCCCAAGGGAGTCTGCATTATTAACCTTCCCTGGGAGACAACTAAGTGCACAAGTTTCATCTTTGGGGATTGAAATTCGAGGATCCCAGGTGTTATAAAAGACCACTCAACTTTACTTGGTGAGCTCATAGAAACCAACTACAGAGACTGAAGCAATTAAAGATGTCCATAAGGAAGATTGGCAGTATTACAAGAGAATAGAGATGGCCACCAAACTGGGGCCCTGGTCAGATGGGACAATACAATTGAGTTATGTTGGTGACATTTCAATGAGAGGAAAATAACAGATGCTGTCACTAAATTTCTTTTTTTTAATTTCAATATTCATTACTTCTAGAAAAAGATGCCAGACTCATTTCATTGTTGCTAACATTGTTGAAAATTACATTATTACTACTAATAATTTAGTAAATATGCCATGCTTTCTCAAAACATTTAGACTTTTTTGAAATTTTAAATAACTTTGAAAATTTCATATATGTATACAATGTATCTTGATCAGGTCCACCCCTCACTTATTCATTCTAACTTGTTCCAGGAACCCCTACCACATATTCTTCCCAATTTCCTATGCTCCATTTATTCATTTTTAAATTATATATATTGTTTCATATAATTATTATAAATTTAGAGATTATGATTACATCATGTTCTCTTTGCCTTTCCTCTCCAAAACCATTTCATATATTCCTTCTTGCTCTTTCAAATTTGTAACCTCATCTTTCATAAACTGTTGTTTTATATCTGTGTTTATAAACATATATATTCAGAGATACATAAAGACACATTGCTCAGTATGTATAATGATACTAACCATTGGGTCTAATTGGTACTGCCCATGGGCACAGGGTCATCCACCACTGGGACATGGGGAATCTATCGGTGGCCACATTCAAAAAGAAAAGTCATTCTTCCTCCCCAAATAACCATCAACTACAAATAACTTGTTAGCTACAATGAGGCCTCAGAGCCCACAAACCTTCCATGTTTGAATTTTTAATTGGTTTGCTCTTATGTCGACAATAAGCATTCCTCTCATATTGCAATCTCTGCTTTCTGATTTGCATAAAGAGAGGGGGAAATTGTACTCCAGTAGAAAGCATTTGCTCAAAACAGGTAAAAGCAGAAATATCATCAAATAAAACTAAAACAGTAATATGATCTTTATGTCTTAGTGAGAAAACTAGCCAAGGAAGAGGGAAAGTCAAACTGTGGCCAAGAAGGAATATGTTTATGATTGCCAAGGAGGGTGAATTGTAGATATGAAACATGGGAATCTAAAGCCAGCTTTCCAAATAGCTGAAATTGCATCATAGATATTGATGTATATTTCAATTCTTGGCATTATGGTGCTCAGACCACATGGGCAAGTTTTGAAGCTTATGCACTGATAGCTTGATGCAGACTAAGGTTAATGGAATCAGATACAAGAGACTTGTTGAAGGGTTGGAAGGTAGAAGAGTGAAATTTGCTATTTCACTGCAGACCTTCATTAAGAGTACTCTTGGGTAAGAATAGTGTCTCAATTAACTGATTTTAATGCTGAATGGGAGAAATTCTTATGAATGACATAGGGAAAAATATTCAATTGAGCTTGCTTTGGGAGTATAGTATACTTAGTTCTTAAGCAAATAAGAGTGAGTATCAGAGGCCAGAGCAGATTGTTTAGTAGTAACTCTGCTATGCGGACCTTGGGAGTCCTGTGAACGTAGAACTATGGTCCTTAGAAAAAAAATTAAAGAGTGATGTTTCATACTAAATGCACATTTGAAAATTCCTCACTCTCCTGGAAGTTAATTTGCACTACATGTAGCATCCTATCAAGAATTAGGAATATTTACCACAGGTTTGCTGCTAATAAGAGTTCTGATTATGTAGAGAAGGTTTGTCCTTTTCATGATAAAAATGTTCATTGCAGAGCAAGAAATTAGATGCAAAGCATCCTTATTAACATAGCCAATCTGGTAAATAATGTCTTGTAGGGAAATTGTCTTATTAATTAGTAATTAGGGTCTTTGCTCATCAGAATGCTAAGACGCTCGATCTCATAAATGAGACATTCTCCATCATCTATTTTTCCCTTTTTTACCTTTTCTTACACTTTGTCTGTGTACTTATTAAATCAGTAACATGACAAAAAGTAAAACAAATTTCATAAATGTTTCATTCTGGTTACATGTCCGAGATTTGATTTTCTCCTTGCTTCCAAAGCAGAACAAAACTATTGCTTTCCTTGATCTTTACTGCTGTTAGGTATGCAGGGAGACTTCCAGAAAAACATAAGGAAGACCAGAGACATGATTGATTCAGCCTTCCCATTAGGTCTGTGGTGTCTATCACAGATTCACAGCAGTTCTACATCAAATGTCTGCATTTACTCTCCCTCGTGGTTCCTGCCTGTTCTCTCTTCTAGAACTGTGAACCATGTATCTATTGTCTTGCTGTTCCCTTTGGGATTCATTCTTTGTCATCGGGAAGATTTCTACCCTAGACTTAGAAAGATAACACCTCATATTTATGGACAGATGAGCAAATGACCTATGTGTTCTCTGTCTAGGCAATTATGGATATAATTATAAGACAAAATTAAATTTAGAATGAGCAATTAGAAAGAAAATAAATCTTGTAGACAAATAATTACTTACCTTAAATTTGTTGACAAGAAAATGCTAGGAAGATGTTTTGCCTGTGTTTATGACTAATTAAAGGTTTAAAGCACAATGGCCATTTTTTTATATTTCAGAAACAGCCTTAAAGTCATTCATTAAAATGTTAAGAGTTCCCAAAATAATTGTTCATAATTTCTTATGAGTTTATAAAGTTTGTAATTATTTAAAAGATCTAAACCTGGACAAGATTTGTGTTTAATTAAGTATCTGTTTGTTTTAATACCTTTGAAGTTATCACCTTTTAACTCTAGTTAAATAAGCAGTTGTTATTTTGGATTATTATTATGTAAGTAACATCTTACATATTTGAATAGATGGTATGCAAAAGTTAGAAATAAAATCCAACACTTCCTTTTCAAAACAGGTGAAGCTGATATACTTAGTATGCAACAATCAAAACATGGAGGCTGAAACCAAGAAGGATTAGGGGTCTACGAGGCAGGTGATATTTTGAATTGTGTCCTCTGAAGTTATCAGGACTTGGTGAATCATGGAATTACATGTAAAGAATGTATACAGGAATCATAGAATTAAACTACACTTGATCAAAGTCTATGGATACCTCAGAGCTTGTACTGTAACTAATCTATATTTTGCAAAGGGAAATGTCATGAAAGGAAAGAATATTCCCAGTGTGTCTAAGAGAAGCCCCTTGGTCAGAAGCACTGCCATGTTTCTGAGGAGAGCACAACTAGTAGATGAGAAAGCTAAAGAAGCCAGTGGGCTCATCATACAAAGCTTGAAGTAGCCCCTAAGAAACCTCAACTGACTATAACAATAAAAATACAATTTTAAATATCTACTGGGTAAGTATAACCAAAGAATGGAGAAACTGGCAATATTACAAGCAAAAGATTAAGGCTCTAAAGAGTTAGGATCTAAAGAGGGACTCTTAGTACTGTACCAGCTATTAAAGGATCTACTCAAAATAATAGCAAAGGACAGAGTGTTCAGGAAAAAGAACTGACAAATTCTTACAGCCCCTAACTATATCATCAACTCAGACAGTCCACATTGTCAATCCCACAGTTCCTCCAAAACCTTCAACCTTTCTCAACGCATCACCATAATACACTTGATATACTTTCAGATATGATTGCTCCCATGCATGACATATGCTCCACATTTATTTCTTGATCCCAAATCTTTCTTTCACCATTTTTCTTTTTTCTTAATTGAAGTGATTTCTTTATAGGCATTCAGGAGGGCTATAGTACAGAGTTCTAGTTTAAGTAAGGATCTAAGCCTCAGTGAAAATTTAAAAGTGAAAAAGGCAATTGACTGAAAACTTTAAATTATACTTTTACAATTTTATAAAAGTAAAGCAAATATTCTGAGAGTCCTTATTTTCAGGTATTCATTCCATTCTATCAAATGCCAAGTTTCAGGGATTTGTGAGATTGTCTATGCCCATTTGCCCAATGCAACTAAAGAATACCTAGGAGTACTTATTAATAAACAGACTTACCAGGCCACAAGAGAATTCATTAAACGGTTTGAATGAACTCTATATTTAAAAATATAAAGAGAATTCTAAAGTGAGTCAATGTGTGCCACTACAGTGAAAATCAAGGCATTAAAAAGTTGGTATCATTTAGGATCTAAGAAAACAGGTTTTTACCTCTCCTGAAGAAGAAACTCAATTTGAGCCAAAAAATGTTCCACACTCTAGGAAGAGAGGACTATTATCTCTCTTGAGAACTAGGACTACCTCGGTCAGATCCTTTCCAAAAACTCATATAACCATCAAGATTGTTCAGATATATCTCAGGAAAGCAAAGTGAAAATAAACCTTGATATAGTTGCTCTATGTATGCTTGTAATCTGTTATTCAACTAATTTCTTTAAATCACCCATGATCACAATGACAAGTAAAAAGTCAATACAGCGCTTGACACCCAGGAAGTGATGTTCCCATAAATTAATAAAAATGTTCAAAGAACAAAATTCTGCCAGCCCCTTTTGCGTATTCTCATCCTGGCCTAGTTCAGTGGGGGAAACTTGGTCTTTATTAGATCCTAGAAAGGCAGCCATTTAGCTGGCCAGCTTCTGCCCATTTTAAAAAGAAGTGCTCAGATGTTATCACATATCCAAAGAGATATCTTATTCCAAAGGACTGCTAACTGACTTAATTGTTTAGGATAAAACCCTATAATACAAATAAGTTCTCATAGTTAGATATAAGAGTGTTGTATTTGGAGGTATAAAATAATCAAAGACGTACAATTTATCTTTAAAAGGGGGTGTATGGTTTCAACCACTAGATAAAGCTCTACAGGGATTTGATGTCTGCTGAGAGGGAGATTCAGATTCTTCCAAGGAAGAATCCTTGCATACGTCACCCAATCCCAAGGAGTCATCCATGAACACATGCATGTACAAGCAAAGCTATACGGAATCAGTAGGTTATATATACATATACATGTGTGTACATATGTGTGTCTAGACATGTAATAATAATCAAAGAAGAGACAAATGAGAAGGAGGAGTGGTTTAGGAAGTGATGTAAGGTGTGGTGGTTTGAAAGAAAATGGCTCCCACAGGAAACAGCAGTATTAGGAGGTATAGCCTTGATGGAGGAAGTGTGTTACTATCAGGGCAGACTTTAAGGTCTGTTTTGTTCAAGCTTCCCCAGTATGACAGTCAGTCAACTTCCTGTTACCTGTAAAATGTAAGACTCTCAATTATTCCTGCAATACCATAACTGTCTGCATGCCCCCATACTGCCTTCCATGATGCTAATGGACTAAACCTCTGAAAATATAAATGAGACCCCCTCAGTTAAATGTTTACCATATAGGAGTTGCTGTGGTCATGTTATCTCTTTGCAGCAATGAAAAAAACCAAACTCAGACAGAAGTTGGTACCAGGGACTGAGGTATTGCTATGATAGGCTTGACTATATGTTTATTTTTAGGAATTTGAACTTTGGTACTTTGGTTTGAAAGACAGTGAAATGCTTCTTGATGGGCCATATTAGTAGGAGCATGGAAGATACAAGTGTTAAGAGTTATTTGAACTCTCAGAGGCTCAGTCAAGAGGGTTCAGAGGTATGTTGCCTAGAGACTATTCTTATAATATTTTGGTGAAGTAAGTAGGTGCCTTTTTCTCTAGTATGAAGAGTCTGCCCGGAGTTAAAATGCAGAGTTTTAGATTAATTTTGTTAGCAGAAGAAATCTCAAAACACCCTAGTATAGACTCGGTTGTATGGTTTTTAGTGCTTACTCTGATGAAGATTTATAATGAAAAGGAGAAAGCTGAACAGGGCAAATTATAAAATGTAAATTTTCAGGAGAAAAGGAGCACCAGGAAGTGGAATGGATCTAAGTCCTGTGTTCAAGGAGACAAATGGATTAAGAAATGGAATAGACAGTGGTGACCTCAGGGCAAAATCCTACCAGCTAAGTTTCCAAATTGTGATAAGAACCTAGGAAAAGATTAGAGCTGGGTATGGTGGGGCACATCTTTAATTCCAACACTAGGAAGGCAGAGGCTGGTGGATCTCTGAGTGTTAGGCAAGTCTTGCCCACAAAGCAAGTTTTAGGACTGATAAAATTAGACAGTGAAGGACAGAAATCTGGTGAATATGTAATTGAATAAGGGGGGCCGGTTCCAGTCCCAGAAAGCAGCAGAACTAGCATTTCAGCCACGTGGTTTTAGATGTAGAGTTAAGAATAGAAGAAATGGATTTTGGAGTTTGCGTGCACCTAAAGAAAGCCACTGAAGGGCTTTCCTAGAATGGAGGCCTAATACAGAGGTCATTTCATAAAGCTGTGAAGTTGAAGCCTGGATTAATTTAGAGAACCCAAGAATTAAAGATGCCAGAGTCATGGGATACCTGTCCAGGAGAGCTGCTAATAGGGAGTAGAACCAGCCCAAGATCAAGAAGTGTGCTGCAGTCAACAAAGCTTCATTGATTTGGAGATGTGAAGAGTGTTTTGACATCAGACATGGAGCTACAGAGTTTGAAGTTTGCCCAGCTGGTTTTTGGTCTTGCTTTTGTCCAGTATTTCCTTGCTATGCTCCCATCCCTACATTTTGGAATGGTAATGTGTATCTTGTGCCATTATATGTTGGAAGTATGCGATCTGAAATTTGATTCTGATTTTTAAAGGGGAATTAAGAGATTGCCATGAATATCAGAAAAGACTTTAGATTCTAAAACAAGTTTGAGACTGTTATAGATTGTGGAGACTTTTGAAGTTGGATTAAATGCATGTTTTTTTTTTGCATTTTGATATGGCTATAAACCTTTTGGGGGCAGGGAATCAAATGTGGTGGTTTGAAAGAAAATGGCCACCAAAAGGAATAGCACTATAAGATGGTGTAGCCTTGTTGGAGCAAATGTGTCACTGAGGAGGTAGATTTTAAGGTCTGTTTTGCTCAAGCTTCCCTCAGTGTGACAATCAGTTAGCTTCCTACTGCCTGAAATTTGTAGGTCTCTTAGTTACTGCTCCAGTACCATGTCTGCTTGCATGCTACCATGCCCCCTGCCATGATGATAATTGGCTGAACCTCTGAAACTGTTAGCAAGCCACCTCAATTAAATGTTTTCCATAGAAGAATTGCTGTAGTCATGGTGGCTCTTCACAGCCATCAAAATCCAAACTCAGACAGAAGGAAATTATATGGGAGTGATATAGATGTAGTAGTTATATATGAAATTCTCAAAAAACTGTTTTTAAAGGTGGGTTTAATGGTATAATTTCAGAAAATCAAATAGATGGATCCCTTTTAGAAGTTTTTTGGATATCAATGTGTGTACTGTCATCGGGACTACACCAAGCATGTTCTTTTTTAACTACCATTGAAATTTATAATGGCTAACCTTGACTGTCAACTTGACAAATTTTAGAATCATTCTGAGAATAAACTGGGCATGTTTGTGAGGGATTTTCTAATTCGATTATTGAAGCAGGAGGAATTACTTTAACTGGGTGACGCTATTCCCTGGGCTGGAGATGCAGACTGTATAAAAGAGAAAAGGGAAACTTAATAGTGGCATTTATTGCTCTCTGCTTCCTGGCTTCAGCCACAATGTTCTTCAACCTCTTGATGTCATAACTTCCCTGGCCCGATGGACTGTGACCTCAATCTGAAAACTTAGGTAAATATTTCTTATTTATATTGTTTTTGTTAGAATTTGTTTTGCAACACTGAGTCAAGAAGCTTATAACAAAAGTCTTTCATGATACGCTATTCTTTTGTCGAAACTAATTTTCTTGTCTTTGAGAAATTGTGTTTCAGCTGCCAGTTAATATCTCCTCTCTAGATGAAGTTTCTGTCCTGCCCATTCCCACAGCCATACAGTCCCAAATAAACACTCAGAGGCTTATATTAAGTATAAACCATTTGACCTATTTTTCAGGCTTATTTCTAACTACCTTTTACAACTTAAATTAGCCCATAATTCTCATCTATGTTTAGCCATATGGCTAGGTACCTTTTCTTAATAAGGCATTGTCATACTGTTTCCTCTGCTTCTAGATGACAACTGCATTTCTTCTTCCCAGAATTCTCCTAGTCTAATTACCATGTCTATATTTCCTGCCTGACTACTGGTCGATCAGCATTTTATTAAACTGATATGAGTGAAAATCTTTATAGTATACAAGAGCATTATTTCACAGCATTTCCCCTTTGATCTTTTCAAAGGAAGAGCCTTGAATCTAATCTCCTTTGTTTAGTTTTTTTTTCTGACTATTATTAATAACAACTTACAACCAACACAGTAAAAAAAAAGACAAACATCCATAATTCATTTTTTGGGTATTTGGGTGTAGTATTCAAGGCCACTTCCTGTTAATTGGGGGGCACTGATAATCTTATGAGGACCCCAAAACTTTAGCATTATGCTCAAGTCCTGACTGGAGTATTCTGTGAGGCTGGATTCTCTCAGCCAGCAGCCTTGAAGCTGTTCTGGATGCAAGACTCAGAAGAAAACTGCAACAGAGGTTCTCTGAGACATTGAATTTGTGCCATCTGCTCCTACTGGAGATTTTTCAGGAGGTCTTTATTGATCACAACTGATATTTCTTAACCCAGAATGAATCCACAACTTCTCATTTCCTATGGAAATGAAGGCAAAATCTCTTCTGCAAAGTAACATATTTTTTGACTTAAATTTTGAAGTCAAAGCATTTTCAAAATAAAATATATACCTTTGATTAATCCAGCAGCATTTATAATCAAATGTCTTTTAGCAGCTGTTGTTCCTTCCTCAGCAATCAAACGCTTCAAAGACAACACAATAAAATACAGTATTCAGACTCTCAATGTATTTTCCATTTTAATGTGGTTTTGTAAAACTCCATTTCTTTTATTTTTAATTTTTGGGTTTTTTGAGACAAGGTTTCTCTGTGCATCTTTAGCTGTCCTGGATCTCACTCTTAGACCAGGGTAGTCTCGCACTCACAGAGATCTGCATGACTCTGCCTCCCAAGTGCTGGGATTAAAGGCATGAACCAATACATCTGACTACTCTATTTCTTTTTTAAAGGACATTCTCTGTCTTTTCTCTCTTAAGTCTACTTACATTCTTAAACATGCTATAAACCATTTAGAGTTGTTATTGTTGTTGTTGTGTGTGTGTTTTATCCGGAATCTATCTTTACTGTATATTATTGCTGGGGAGAAATTTTTCACTGTTCCTGCTTCAGACTCACTTTCAGCTCTGCCTACCTTGCCTCTTCTTTATCCCAGTCTCCTAAACCTGTCTGCTAACTTAATGTAGTCTCAGACCCAGGTGATTCCCAAGAGATCATTGGTTATTTGGTGCAAAATCATCGGTCACCACTAAATCCATAATCTAGTTTGATTCTACCTTTCTTTTGGGTGCTTCCAGCAAAATAAAACCTTGAAATAGGCTTTTGCCTCCCATTGTCATTCTTAGTATATATTCCTGTCCCCATATCTTATCTCCTTATTGCACAGGTACTTCCTTCTAAATCTTAATATTTGGATTCTCTGTTTCAGTTGTGNCTTTTAGAAGTTTTTTGGATATCAATGTGTGTACTGTCATCGGGACTACACCAAGCATGTTCTTTTTTAACTACCATTGAAATTTATAATGGCTAACCTTGACTGTCAACTTGACAAATTTTAGAATCATTCTGAGAATAAACTGGGCATGTTTGTGAGGGATTTTCTAATTCGATTATTGAAGCAGGAGGAATTACTTTAACTGGGTGACGCTATTCCCTGGGCTGGAGATGCAGACTGTATAAAAGAGAAAAGGGAAACTTAATAGTGGCATTTATTGCTCTCTGCTTCCTGGCTTCAGCCACAATGTTCTTCAACCTCTTGATGTCATAACTTCCCTGGCCCGATGGACTGTGACCTCAATCTGAAAACTTAGGTAAATATTTCTTATTTATATTGTTTTTGTTAGAATTTGTTTTGCAACACTGAGTCAAGAAGCTTATAACAAAAGTCTTTCATGATACGCTATTCTTTTGTCGAAACTAATTTTCTTGTCTTTGAGAAATTGTGTTTCAGCTGCCAGTTAATATCTCCTCTCTAGATGAAGTTTCTGTCCTGCCCATTCCCACAGCCATACAGTCCCAAATAAACACTCAGAGGCTTATATTAAGTATAAACCATTTGACCTATTTTTCAGGCTTATTTCTAACTACCTTTTACAACTTAAATTAGCCCATAATTCTCATCTATGTTTAGCCATATGGCTAGGTACCTTTTCTTAATAAGGCATTGTCATACTGTTTCCTCTGCTTCTAGATGACAACTGCATTTCTTCTTCCCAGAATTCTCCTAGTCTAATTACCATGTCTATATTTCCTGCCTGACTACTGGTCGATCAGCATTTTATTAAACTGATATGAGTGAAAATCTTTATAGTATACAAGAGCATTATTTCACAGCATTTCCCCTTTGATCTTTTCAAAGGAAGAGCCTTGAATCTAATCTCCTTTGTTTAGTTTTTTTTTCTGACTATTATTAATAACAACTTACAACCAACACAGTAAAAAAAAAGACAAACATCCATAATTCATTTTTTGGGTATTTGGGTGTAGTATTCAAGGCCACTTCCTGTTAATTGGGGGGCACTGATAATCTTATGAGGACCCCAAAACTTTAGCATTATGCTCAAGTCCTGACTGGAGTATTCTGTGAGGCTGGATTCTCTCAGCCAGCAGCCTTGAAGCTGTTCTGGATGCAAGACTCAGAAGAAAACTGCAACAGAGGTTCTCTGAGACATTGAATTTGTGCCATCTGCTCCTACTGGAGATTTTTCAGGAGGTCTTTATTGATCACAACTGATATTTCTTAACCCAGAATGAATCCACAACTTCTCATTTCCTATGGAAATGAAGGCAAAATCTCTTCTGCAAAGTAACATATTTTTTGACTTAAATTTTGAAGTCAAAGCATTTTCAAAATAAAATATATACCTTTGATTAATCCAGCAGCATTTATAATCAAATGTCTTTTAGCAGCTGTTGTTCCTTCCTCAGCAATCAAACGCTTCAAAGACAACACAATAAAATACAGTATTCAGACTCTCAATGTATTTTCCATTTTAATGTGGTTTTGTAAAACTCCATTTCTTTTATTTTTAATTTTTGGGTTTTTTGAGACAAGGTTTCTCTGTGCATCTTTAGCTGTCCTGGATCTCACTCTTAGACCAGGGTAGTCTCGCACTCACAGAGATCTGCATGACTCTGCCTCCCAAGTGCTGGGATTAAAGGCATGAACCAATACATCTGACTACTCTATTTCTTTTTTAAAGGACATTCTCTGTCTTTTCTCTCTTAAGTCTACTTACATTCTTAAACATGCTATAAACCATTTAGAGTTGTTATTGTTGTTGTTGTGTGTGTGTTTTATCCGGAATCTATCTTTACTGTATATTATTGCTGGGGAGAAATTTTTCACTGTTCCTGCTTCAGACTCACTTTCAGCTCTGCCTACCTTGCCTCTTCTTTATCCCAGTCTCCTAAACCTGTCTGCTAACTTAATGTAGTCTCAGACCCAGGTGATTCCCAAGAGATCATTGGTTATTTGGTGCAAAATCATCGGTCACCACTAAATCCATAATCTAGTTTGATTCTACCTTTCTTTTGGGTGCTTCCAGCAAAATAAAACCTTGAAATAGGCTTTTGCCTCCCATTGTCATTCTTAGTATATATTCCTGTCCCCATATCTTATCTCCTTATTGCACAGGTACTTCCTTCTAAATCTTAATATTTGGATTCTCTGTTTCAGTTGTGCATAATCAGCTTTAGCTCAAGCTGAATCTAATCTGGTTTTTATTTTCCAACAACACTAATAACTTCTAACTAATTTTTTTCTCACCATGTTAAAGGTCCCTTCTTTCAGCACAGCAGCCACCCTATAGCTACTGACATTAATTTTGCTTAACTCTGACCATTCCAAGATCTTATAATTTCATCTATCCAACTTCCTCCTGCCCTTCCTGTAAACACATGGAAAACAGAGATTGGAGGCATTGACAGCATCCCTAAAAATCAAGATATGGCTGTAGAAAAATTATCCATCCATTTTTCTTTTTTAGAGACTAGGAAAATTTTTGCTTAACAATCACAAGACCATAAATGGAGTCTCTTCAATAAAAAGGTCCAAAATATAAGAAAATTTAGGGAAACTCCCTTATCATAAGTCTCATACAACTTGAGAGCCTAAATGCTGGTATAGGCAAGGAATTAAGGATTCCTGGGTGGAAGTAGATTCTCAGTGAGGCAGCTTAAAATTTTTCATATCTCATCTTTCAGTTAGCAATCCTAAAGTTGCTTGCTACAGTTTAGTTTGAGAATAAATCAGCAGAGCACTTACAGGCTTATGTCTATAAGCACCAGGGATAAATACTGGTTCCACTGCCAGTGGCCCCACAAACTGCCCAAGACTCACAACTGTTCCCCACCTTCAGTGGGCCTAGTTTGGTCCTATGCAGGTTCTATCACTATCAGTCCAGAGTCATTGAACTCTTACTAGCCTAAGACAGCTGTTTCTGTAGGTATCACCATCACGGTCTTGACCCCTTTGCTTGTATTATAATTCCTCCCTCTCTTGGACTGGTCTCAGGTAGCTTGGCCCAGTACTTTGCTGTACATCTCTGTATCTGCTTCCATCAGTTGCTAGATGACAGTCAGTTCTATGGTGACAATTAAGGTAGTCATGAATCTGACTACAGGGGATGACCAGTTTAGACATACTCTTCACTGTTGCTTGAAATTTGCATGCAAATGGAAAAACATCCTGAGTGAGGTAACCCAGAAAGACAAACATGGTATGTACTCACTCATAAGTAGATATTAGATATAATACAAAGGATAACCAGCCTATATAGTCCATGACCCCAGAGAAGCTAGGCAATAAAGAGAACACTAAGAGAGACATATGGATCCTCCTGGGAAGGGGAGACAGCCAAGATATTCTGAAAAAATTGGGAGTATGGGGGAGGGGAGAAGAGAGGGTAGACAGGGAGGGGGATGGAGGAAGGGGTGGAAGAGGAGAACCTGAGGGAATGGGGTGCTCAAAAAGTGGGAAGGACAGACAGGGAGAGAAAGAAAAAAAATACCTTGATTGAGGGAACCATTAAAAGGCCAGCAAGAAACATGGCACTAGGGAAATTCCCAGGAATCCATAAGGATGATCCCAGCTCTGACTCTAAGTATATTTGACTTGTATTTCCTTAAGATCTGCTGGCTTGGTCTCCATATTTGCTCATTTACCACAATTTTTTGGTAATTGCCTGCTATTTTTGTCTGGTTTAGGTTGGATATTTTGTCCTTTTATTTCAATTTGCTGAAGTTCTTTACCAATTATTGCTCATCTTATGTAGCATATATACACTAAAAATATCACCTCTTAGTTCACAGCTTACATTTTTACATCTTAATATGCCTCTTGATAATTAGAAGCTCTTAATATTTTTGTCAGTGAAGATAATCAATTATTTATGGTTAATGTTTCTTCTGTTATGTTTAATAATTATCTAACCAAGAGACAAAGTGTATCTCTTGTGAATTGTTCAATATATAGTTCTGTAATTTTTGCTGAGAAGTTGATTGCCAAATTTCCATCTTGTATAAGAGTCATCAAGCTCCATTCTTTTTTTCATATGGATATGAAAATACTATAAATTATTTATTGAAATTTTTTCTGTTTGAACGTGTACTGTCTTGTTTGGAAAGCACATCACTGGATATGGATGAGTTTGTTTCTGTGGTCTTTGCTTCTTGTTGTAAGGTATCACTGTTGAAAATTTTAACATTTCAATGGAATTTGATAGTATGAGCCAGCTTGCTTTGTTCTCTTAAGACTTTTTAGTTATTCTAGATTGTTCACTTTTATATATGCTTTTCTAAATCACTACTTAAACCACACATAAATGCACATTGTGAGATTTTGATAAGAATTAATTACACAGATCCATTTTGGAAAAAAACGAAGTCTTAACAACTGTAAGCCTTCTAGCCCATAAACATGACATATTTCTTTCTTTCAATTTACTTCACAATTTAACTTGGCCATATCCTGTCAGTTTTACTACTAGAAATTTAAATTTGGGTGTTATTGTAAACAGTGTTAAAATATTTCTAGTAGTTTTCTGTCAAAGCACACAGAGGCAATTTATCCTTGCCTTTAACATTCAACAGTGCAATAAGAAATGTAGCTTGGCATGGCACTGTTTGCTAGTATTATGCTTTGTGCTTGTTCATCTTCTTGAGTATGCATATTTTAAAATTTTGTAATTTTGATTAGTCACTGGTAATAGTTTGCTTGAATCATAACTTGGTTCATTGTAGCCTTTCTTCCTTCTGAGACTAACATTTCAGTGAAAATAACTAATATTTCTTTTATTGTGTTCCAGAGGAACTATTTTATTAACTGATTTAATTATTTTTAGTTTCAATATAACTGTATCAATCCCTTCTTTTTCTTACAAATTCAACGAGTCTCATACTTCTGGACTCTATTTCTTCAATAGTTATATATATATATATATATAGTGTATGTGTGCGTGTGTGTATATATATATACACATACATACATACATATATGTGTGTGTGTAATATGTGGTAACAGAATTATAATCTTCTGAATCCACTAAATGTTTGAATGTTTCTAGCATGCATATAACTTTAGAAATGAACACTTGGCATTGTTTAACCAACTTTGGGGCTAATTCCTTCGAAGGACTCATTGCCCCCACTCTCAGAAATTCTTAGTTACCTGAAGTTTTTGTCTAAGAGTGGGGCCTGGTGTCATTTTTCCCCCTTCTACTGTAACATGGATATTAGTGTTGTAATTGTTCAGGTCTTGTTTAGGTAGTATATCGTTGAAGTATCATGGGTTTGCTTCCCCATCATTTCTAGAAAACACAGACTCACAAAAGAATTCGTGGTCCATCCAATCTTCAGCCTACAGGCCCATGGTATCCAGAAGACTTTTCATGAAACAGGAAATTTCAATGACAGTTCTACCTATATTGTCAGTTTGTCAGTCACTTTTTTTTTCTGTGTCCTGCAGAATGTCTAGTAGACTCTTTCATGAAGCAGGAACTCAGAAGGACCATCTCACCTTTAGTCAAGTTTAGTAGTCATTTCTTTGCGGGTCCTGCATGTCCAGTTAAGCAGTCCAGGCAAGAGCAGGTTCTTGCCCAAATGGCTAACCAACTCCATAAGGAGCCTCTTTGATGCCCATCTTCTTCTTGAAGTAGCTTGTGCTACCAGGATCAGATGTGTTTCACTGTCATGAAAAGTTCTAAGTTTTGCCCCAACAGTGCAGAAGAATTTTGGGTGACTGTCAAGGCAGCAGAGATGTCTCTGTCAATTCTACAGTTTTGGAAGTTGCTTACAATGTACTTCCTGTTTATGTAGGTAATATTATATCTTTCTGGAGTCTTTAATGGAGTTGAAAAATAGACAGTAATAATATAGTATTCCTTAGTTATTATATAAATAAAATATATATAAATATTGTAACTGTAATTTTTATTTGATACCTGTTTTGTTATATGTAATTTTGCTATGTTAAATTTAAAGCCTTCCTTTTTATTTAAACAAAAAAGAGGAGGTGATGTGAGAGTCCCCTCTGTGTGCTGTCATTACCATTAATGAATAAAGAAACTGCCTTGGCCTGTTGATAGGACAGAACTTAGGTAGGTAGGGAAGACAGAACTGAATGCTGGGAGAAAGAAGGGTGGAGCCAGGGAGACACTATGGAGCTGCCACCAGAGTCAGACATATTGAATCTTTGCCAGTAAGCCACTGCCACGTGACAATATACAGATGAATAGAAATGGGCTAAATTAATATAAGAGTTAACTATAAGAAGCTAGAGCTAATTGGCCAAGCAGTGTTTTAATTAATAATAATAATAAAGAATTCGTGGTCCACTGGCCTTTGCCACATTTCTGCTTCCTCTTTCATGAAGATCTCTGAGCCTTAGTGAGGAATTGTATTGTAGATATTACCTATTGGGGTTTCTGACTTGCTTTCAGGCCCACTGAAATTGTCTTCTATCATGCTAGACAGATGCATGCTGATGGAAAGTCACTGGAGTCCCAGTAACTTCTCTTTAATACAATTTTATTCTTGTCAGTCAGTGTAGTTTCTGTCTACAAAACACAGTCTCCTTCTGTATTATTCCATTTGAGCAGTCATGTGACCTACTTGGGTTAACTAAAGGTCCTAGAAACACCAGTACTAGTCCAGAAGCTAGGTCTCTGAAGGACTTGAACACTTGAACTCCTTTTTTGAATCTTTGTCATGCCTTAGGGTAGAGCAGCCTGATTCAGACACTGTGAATGAATCAGTATAAGCAGAGACTGTGCATTCCTTTCCCAGCCACCCAGACTCAAATAATCATATTAATTTTGTTAATTAATTGCAACAATGTTTGTCCAATGACTCAAACGTATTTCTATCTGGTTCTTACATCTTAAATTAACCTGTTTATATTAATCTATATATATTCATGAGGTTGCGGCCTACTAGTAAGGTTCAAGCATCCCTCTCCTTGGCATCTACATGGCATCTCTCTGATTTTGTCTACTCTCTCTATATATATCCTGCCTAGTGTTACTCTGTTAAGCCATTAGAAGAAACAGCTTTATTCATCAATCAATAAAGGCAACACATATACAGAAGGACTTCCTACATCAAATTAGCTTACCTGAATAACTGTCAAAAATAATAAATATTTCTGAAATATTGAAGTTTGGAAGTAGTTTTTTAATATAATAACAGGTAACTTGTAAAACATTCAGCATATTCATAATTTGAAAATTATAATTTTGCTCCATAAAGCATATTCAGGTTTTTCATAAAGTTATAACTACTGGAAGACTCCATTTCCACCTACACCTACTTTTGTGGGTTATTTCTTAACTAACTTGCTTAAACATTTTATTAATTATTATACTTCTTTGCTTTTCAACTACCTGTATGTCTCCATTTTTTAAAAAAAATTATCATTATTAACCTTATCTTTTGCTGCCTTGCAAATCTTATATGCATACTGACTGCTGTGTATCATTATAAAATAATTTTAGAATATACAATAGTGATATTTTGACCAAAGAGAAATCCCATTTTGCTGTCTTTGACAGAAAAGAAGAAGAACTCATCTCACTCTGAGCTGGGATTACTTACAATCAGAGCAGAGAGAAGACTTAGTGAGACACAACCTTATTAGAATTTGTCCATGGCCCTCAGCCTTTGCTCTCTACACATAGTACTAAGTAACTGGAAAGTCCTTATCACATTGGAACTGAAGACCTAAGATGTAAGTGATGGCCTTTAGAGTTTATGTATTTACTTATTTATTTAGTGGTAGAGATCAGATTAAGGACCTCATACACACAGGTAAGAGATTTATGATTGATCTTCATCACAAACTCTGGCCTTCAGACATCTTATGTCTAGGTTTTCAACTTTTTATCATGCTTACATTAAATCTCAGCAAATGTCCAAAGAGTAAATAAAGAACTGGTGCTCCATGCAGCAAGACAGAATCCTTTAACATGTTCCTCATCTAGGGAGACATAATCTTGTGTCTGCTTCAATTCTCTGTGTTATTTCATTTTGCCATTCAGAAGAAGGATAAAATGTCCAACCTCCCACTCTACCAAAATTCAGTGAGTTTTCCATGATGAAGACTAACTATGATTGGAGACTCCTATAATTTTCAGTTCATTAAATATATGTATATGTGTATGTATATTTATATGTATATGTATATGTATATGAATATTCACTGTGACTCTAACTGGTTTGTTTCTATTTCAGAAATTGTTTACCTGGTTTGATATATAACTGAAATTCAAAATCTAAGGGCACAAGGAAGGCATTTCTAACAGAAAGTTATAACATAGAGTATCTCCATCAAAAACTAGAGAGATTTCATATTCATTACTTAATGACAACTTCTGAAGATTTAGAGAAACAAGAACAAACAACACACCAAAAGACTAGACAGGAATAATAATCAAACACAGAACTGAAATTAATGAAATAGAAATGTGGGATAATTATTAATAGAAGCAACAGAACTAAGAGTTGATTTTTTTAAAATTATAAAATTAACAATTTTTTAGACAAATTAATTTAGAGAAAGAGACCATACAAGTTAATGAAATTATAGATGACAAGGAAGACATTACAACAGATACTGGGGAAATTTAGAAAATAGTCAGGTCATACTTAATCTAATCTCTAATTCACCAAGCTGGAAAATCTAAAAGAAATTGATGGATGTCTATGTTTGTCTAGAGTTTTCCCAAATTGACACAAGCTAAAATCATTTGGTATGATGCAACCTCAACTTAGGAAATGGTCTTTTAGACTGGTCTGTGCTCAGAGTGTGGGCATTTTCTCGATTAATGATTGATATGAAGGGTCCGCTTCCTATGGTTGAAGCATCCCTGGTTCTGAGTTGTGTAAGAAAATAGGCTGGGTAGCCATGGAGAGAAAGCCAAAGAGCAGCCCCCTTTCATGTTCCTTTCTTCAGTTGCTGCCTCCAGGTTCCTGCTTTGAGTCCCTACTATGACTTCTCTCAGTGATATAGTTTGACCTGAGACGTGTAAACTGAGATAAACCCATTCTGCCTTAACTTTTGGTTACAGTGCTTTACCACAGCAATAGAAAGCAAACTAAGACAGTCTCCATAGATACAATCTACCAGAAATATAACAAAGTGAAATAACTGACAGTATAACATCTAATGAGATAGGTTCAATAATTTTAAAAAGCCCAAGAAAGCATGAGTCTAGCACAGAATTCTACAGAAAAACTAGCATCAACACTTTTCAAATTGATCTGTAAAAGAAACGTAAGGAACATTCTCATATTCCTATATGAAGCCAGTACTTTCCTGATACCAAAATTAGGCAAACACTATGCAAAAGCAAGTTACAGACCAAGATATCTGAAAAACTTCTTAGTAAAGTATTTGTAAACCAAATTTAAGAACACATCAAAATTATTATATACCATGATCAAGATGGTGTCATGCCAGAGATGCAGAAATGATTCAAAATTATAAACTAGTAAACATAAATATGTGGTCATTTTACTAGATGCCAAAATGGCATTTGACAAAATCTAATACCCTTCTTTATAAAAGCCCTAGTGAGAGAATGGATACAAGGGACATATTTCAAGCTAAGGCAGGGAGTTGACAATAAGCCCACAACTAACATTCTAAATATCAATAACCTCAATGCATGTTCACTAAAATTTGCAGTAAGACATGAATGCCCACTTTCTCCATACTTGTTCAACATAATGTTTGAAGTGTTAGCAAGAACATGAAGACCAGTGATGAATATCAAGGCTATATACAAGGACAGAAGAATGTAATTCCCACAAAGATTTCAACACAGCTCTTCAGAGAAATGTAAAAATAAACCTAAAACACATAAAACCACAAAAGTCTAGCATAATCATTAAAACAGCATGATACTGGCATAGAAACAATTATGTTAATTAGCTCAATAGAATTGGGATAGGTCCATGTACCTACAACATGTTTTTTTTTTATTTTTTAATATGCAGCCAAAAATACACACTGAAGAAAGGACAACATCTTCAATAAATGATATTGGTCAAACTAAACAGCTGCATGTAGATTGAAAGTAGGTCCTTATCTCTGATCCTGCACAAAACTCAACTCCCGAAGGATTAATGTGCCAACACACAACCTAATACCGTGGTTCTAATATAGCAGAAAGTAGGGAATACATGTGAGCTCATAGGAACAGGAAGGGAGCTACCCAAGAGGAAATTGATAGAATGAGCATTAAAACCAACAACTGACAAATGCAAGCACATGAACCAAAATAATCCTCTGTACAGCATAGAAAACTATGATCCCATCTTGCCCTGGTTTCTGGAAAGGATCCATCCCTCTTTTCCTAGATAACTAATTGTCTAAGTCTCAGAAGAGGTAGAAGACATGTGGATGTTGGTGATCGCATCTATTTAAGGTACTTAGGAACTACCTATTTTGTGCATGAGAAAAATATATGTGCGGAACCCAGGCTCCCGGGTGAACGCTCTGTCCAAACGTCTGTGCCATCTGTCTGACACTGTGTGAAAGTGTACTCCGTATGCCAGGGTTCAGATGAGTGTGGCAAAGGATGGGCAGGAGAAGAGGTTGTGTCTGATACAAGTAATGGCTGAAATGGTGTCTGACCAAGTCATCCTTGTCCTATAGATGCCGTTGCTCCTGGGTTAGTCTGACTAGTTAAAGTCAGAGTTGGCTTTGCACATTTTTTCTTCATATTGTTGTGTCTCGTTTTAGAAATCATGTGTGTGTGCTCTGCTATGAAAACACCATAAGCCAAAGTAATAAAACCTAGTACTTATTGAAAAATATTCATATGTAAAGAAAGAGGATGAGATAAAGAGGAGAAAGGAGCAGACATCACAAATGCCAGAGGAAAAAGCAGGAAGACTTCTAGGGCTGACAGTGTGGAATACATTTCACAGTCCAGGTCTACGGAAAGGATGGTTGAGGCTGACGACGTCAGCCTGCTGCCTGAAGGAGACTCCAGCCTCCACAAGGAAATGGATAAAATTGCCCTTCCATGTGCACCCAGATCAATATTTCATTATCAATATGTTATTGTTTGCAGAAATTTCCCCTTCAGACTCCTAAGATAGGTTAGTAAATCTTGCTGATCAGTGAAGCTTTCTGAATGGAAGCAATTTTTCACCAATCAACTTTCTCAGATTTGGGGAAAATGAGCAGCAATTCGTGGGCTTTCCTCGGTGATCAGTGTATAAGGCAGCTCCGTTTGATTATCACAGATCTCTACCTTGCGGCTTATATAGAAACCCACTGAATCTGACGACCAGATGCAGTCACAGGAGCCTACTTTTGAATAGAGAAGTTAAGTAGCATCCGCTCCATAGAGTTGTGATGAAAAATAATGATGCAAAGGCAGGTTCCGAGTTCTTTCGGTCATTAGTTGATCTTCCAGAAGATGTGCCTCTCACTGTGCTATATACTGGAAACTCAGCAGGAAATAAATTACTCATGTTGTTAGTTGGATAAGAAGTCACAAATAAGAACTATATAGTAGTTGGGATATTAATTGAATAGGCAATGATTGGAAGAGGCAACAGATGACAAGATCTATATGAACAAGAATTGAGTGGGCGCAGAATTAGGGAAAAGCACATGAAAAAGTCTGAAGTCAAGAAACAGTATCTTTTATTCAAGGATAGCAAGAAGGTCAACATAGCTGGAAATGTCTATTACACAGAGATTATGGTTTTATTTTATATAAAATAGATGAGGATTATGGCTTTTATTATCCATGAAAAAGGAAATAATTTTAACAAAGAAAAATATTTAACACTAGGCCAGCCAGAAACAAGGATCCACTCTGAAGTGATAGATAACCTATTGCTGGTGAAATTGACTCGGACCTTTATTTTAAGAACAAGGAACCTCAGCCTTGGGAGTAGGTACCCAGAAGAGCAATGGACTACACAAATCAATGGTGGCTACACAAATCAGAGAAATTGTTTACCAGTATCAGAGACACTATCAATGTATCTTCTTATAACTCTTTCTGAAAATATGCATCATATATCTTCATACTACATCTTGTTAAACCTTGCAATTATAGTGTGAATTACAGTCAGGTCCTTTACAGAACTCAGTACCATCAAATCTGTCTTACCTGCATCATAGACAAATTGTAGAAGAGATGTAAATTAGACTTTTTATTTTTATGAACATCCTTAGGATGCATAAACCCCAGAAGAGCATCAGGAAGGCAGCTAGGAAGGTGAACCCTTAAGTTATTACCTCCTGACAAGCTAACTGGAGAGAAGTTTACACAGCTGAAATTGTTGCTGGGGCCCTTTTGACAACCAGTATAGTCATATGTATTTTGTAGCCATAATTAAATGCTCAAGATTAGGTAATTTTATAAAGAAAAAATGAATACCTATCTTAGTTCTATAGGTTCAAAGGTTTGATCTCAGTATCAGTGCGGTTTGGGTTGAGGATTTTGTGTATGCATCCTGGGGATAGTTTCATATGAGGATTGGATGAAAGAGCAGCTGAAACAGTTGATGAAACAGAGAGGCAAAGGAAGAGCAGGTGCCAGCAATGATCTCACACTCACCGCTACCTGCTAAAAGGGTCTAGCTGCATCTCATGGTCGCACAGTACCCAACTTACGCTCACCACACAGCAACAACTAACTTGGAAAACCAGGACAGAGAAATGAGTGGGTTATCAGACTATTATCACCTTCACCATACCTGTGTCACAAGACTGTAGTATTAAGGGGAGCGGGCCCTGGCCTGCTTTTCTTCCGGCCCAGCTCCC
>LOEQ01000417.1:328079-339791 GCA_001685075.1 Bramus lutescens | reverse complement strand
AGGCCGAGACCCAGACCAGCTACACCAGCGTCAAGGTAAATGCGAGCTGTTGGGGGGCTGTTCGTCGGGTCTACACCGGGCAGGGGGCTCGTGCGGGAGTTGGGCGGTCGATTAGGGGAGAGTGTTGCTAAGGAGGAGTTTACTTTTCATTTTTTGCAGGTGATGAAGGCCCATGGAATCGGGAAAGGAAAAGATCCTGGAGGGTGCAGGGGACCAACCCTAGCTGGTCCTGGGGTGGGGACAGGTGGAGTGCAGCGCAGGGGAAAGCAGTTGGGGCGGCCTGTGGCCCAATGGATGTAGCTGGAGGGATGGGCATGCATCACCAAGCAGAGCTTGTGAGTTTCTCTGAATGAAATCCTAGCGCTGATCTCGATCTGCATGTGGGTTCCGATTTTCACCTGCAAGTCAGCTTGACTGGATGGAGTTCTCAGCGCCATGGCCCAGTGCAGGGATTTGTGAATGAATCAGGCTGTTTATCTTTGAAGAGCTATAGAAAGGGACTAGGGGAGCCAAGTGAAACCTGTTGTCACTGTAGTGTTTCTCTGGAATGACTATATCCTGGGCATAATGGAGCTAACACAGAGTTTGGAATGTCAGCCACTGTGGAAGGAGGTGGTTTTCAGTTCAGGGTAGCTACCTCAGAATGACGATTCTGCACACTTACCTGCCACCGGGAATGAGAGTGTGAGGGTGTGGAAGGGTTAGTCCCCAGATAGTTCTTGATGAACATTTATTCCAACAGTGCTCATCTGTATGTTTTCAAAGTACTATTACATCCAAGAGGAAGTCATCGTGTCTGCTGTAATCACTTTAGAGCAAATCGAAAATTAATGACACATCTCATCGTGGAGAGGAAAAAAAAACACGCCTCTAAACTCTTAGTGTTAGATAGACACAGCTCTTACGTAGTCAGTAGATCACCAGGGACCATTCCATGATTCCTTGACAAAGACACAACTGTATATCTAGTAGTTAAAAATATGCTCAACAGTTGGCCCAGTGTGAGGAGGCTCCGGGTCTTTCCTGGATGAAATGTATCCACACTGGAGGAAAGGGAAGGATAGTGGGCTGCCTTTTGATCAAGTTAATTTTTGTAAAATGGAATCTCATTATGACACATAAAACTTAACCAGTGTTTACTAGTAGCTGTGATGTTTCTCTGGTAATAATTGTGAACACCTTTAACATAAACATGCCATTAAATATGTACCTACTCTGTACCAGGAATAAGTTTCTTTACTTATTTTGAATATTAACGTTTATCCAAAGAGTAGAGACTTGGATTCAAATTGTGTGTGTGTGTGTGTGTGTGTGTGTGTCACACAGAGGCATGTGGTGGGCACCAAGTTTGCTTTTGTTTGTTGCTTTTTGGGTCTCCTGCCAGCAGTAACATAAAGTTAGCATTAGAAGAAATTTTAAGGTGTTACAAAGGCTATTTTTAGCAACACCCTGCAGGTGGGATTGTGGAAAGGAGTCTGAAGGTCTGAAGCAGTGATTGAGAATGGTGACTGCTTGGGAACTCCGTGGTATTTCGTCCTGGTTGTTCAAGAGAAACTTAGGCTTTTTTTTTTTTATCTTTCATAGTAGCAAGGGACTCATTTTTAGTATCTGGCAACCCTGGCTACTTGGTATTTGTTTAGTGAAAGGGAAAAAATAATGAATGAGACAATTTTTCTGTGTCTTAATGCTTTCCTCAAGAGGCTACCTAGAGACCAAATGGAGTAAAAACTAACGGAGAGAACGAGTTCTGATTATTAGCAGTTACTATGAACTCGAATAAATCTCATGCTACTTGACCTGGGAAGGAATCTGACTCACTTTATCAACAAGATGTCCAAATAAGAGCTTAATTCATTCCAAGCCTTTGCAAAGAATTTGGAAAGGAGGGTGTTACTTCAGTGATTCAACATAGATTTGCATTCCATAAGCCTCAGAAATTATACATTTGAAATTAGATCAGGTATATTTATACAAATGCTATAGAACTTCTTAGCACAAAATTACCACAAATATTTAATAGTATCTCTTTAGCCTCTGACTAGCATTCTGTGGTCTTTTGAAGTCTGAAAGTTCACATGTCCTGTACCCTTACATGGATGAGATGATTTCGTAGAAAGTTTTCCTTTTCCTTTTTAGAATAGAAATTCTTTTGCCTTATGAGTGTGTGATAGTTGGCAGCCATGTGGCTCCTCCTCCCTTTCCAACTGCTTGGGTAGAAAAGGAAAGTCTTTGCCATTTGATCCTATTTACAGCAGTAGTGGGTTTCAAGAGTTCCCCCTTCCTCTTTCTACATCAATTATAAACACTATCTTTATTATCTAGTTGGCTTCTGCTATTCCCCTGAGTGCAAAAAAAAGAAGTGTGTCTGATCTCTCTCTCTCTTTTTCTAGCAATCATTTATTTCATTAAACTTTTAGAATGATGAAGCATTATGATGTCAAACATGATGTCAACAGGAACCTTCTTGAATACCTAATTGGCAAAAAAGATTATAAGCATTAATAATTCATAGGCAGTGCCATGACATCACATGAGTTTCCATTTCTGGTAAGGAGTTTGTCTCTCAACTGCTGTAAAAATGCTCCTTCCTAGCAGTTCGTCTCCCTCGCTTGCCTTTTAAAGCTAGTCCTCTAAGAGGAGCCTCCTGCAGGATGCTCGCTCCCAGTGTGCGCCAGTTCTGTCATTCTTGTTAGGAAGTCCTCAGAGGAGACAACTGGCCTTCTCATGGGAAGGAACTAGGAAGTCTTACCAATTGTTTCCCGTACCAGCTGTTGCTGCTGGGAGCATCCAGGACTGAGCAGCCGGTCCTAGCACAGGCTTCACTGATGGTACCCTCAACTTCCCTATCCTCAGTACAGGTGAGCTGTATTCTGGCTGCAGATGCAGCTGGTGTCCTCTGTGCTGATGGCTGGCACCGCCTTCTACTGCCTACATCAATGCTCATTTATGCCTTCAGCTGGCATTTATGCCAACCTCTACTGTAGACGCTGGAGATTCAGAGAGCGCCCATAGTATTTTTGTGCAAAGCCTACGCAGGAGGCTGAATCTCTTCCAGAGAGGTGTGCTTAAGCCGGTTATCGATGACTTCACAGCATTGCTCCATGGCATTCTAGAGTCAGTGAGGATAATGCTAACTTAAATAGTTATGTGACCTTACTGTAAACAATGAGACTTTATTAGGGGGAGGGATTAGAGCTACTTTTTATTAGTAGTTCTTGTCTCTCACGAGTCTCAGGTGGGAGTCACCCGGAGAGCTTGTTAAAGCGCACAGTGGGTCTGGGCCTCACCCTGGAAGTGTCTGATTTAATAGGCCTTGGGAGGGACCCAGGAGCTTGAAGTTTCAGGGCGTTTTAAAGAGATGTCTTGTTGCTGATCTAGGGGGCCACACTTGGAGATCCCATGCTTTAAGTGACTTAAGTTGTTTTGTGGCCCAGGTAAATTATGTGTGGCCACCTGTAGCCAAATGTGCTGTCAGATTGCTGTGGACACAGCCCTCTCCATCTATGGAGCCAGGGTCTGAGTCTTCAAAGCTGTTTGGGGAGAAGCCTAGACCGTGCAGCCCACTTGGGTCTCTAAGGGTCAGCTCCCTGCAAATCATCTGGGATTTGCATTGATCCTGATGTTTTGCTTTGCTGTCACTGCCTCTGCCCTGGAGGGACCATGCCCCACATGAGGGGCATCCGCAAGGTAAAGGTTTTGAGATGCTGAAAGAGGGTGGAAGTCAGGCGGAACACCTGCCTAGTCTTGGCTTCCTTCTTGGAGCTCTTGCTACTCCTTTTATCTTTTTGTTGTTGTTTCGTTTCTGTTTTATTTCAAAAATAGAGCTCAGAGTTTAGTCGGCTCTGGCAAGTCCTGTAATTTACATTAGTCAGGCTCTGGTTTACTTTCTGCTGTTATGTATTTTACCAAAGTTTGCCCCCCTCCCAACACACAAAATTAGAGCCAGTGGTTGCTTTCTTCTTTTGTCTCCAGTGCTGGGGATTGTACTCACAATGCCTTGCATGGGAGGCAAGCTTGGCCTCTGATCTGATTCCAGCCCAAGGGACTCCATTCCAATTGCTTTCCTGTTTTGTACTGTGTAGTTATACTAATTTTTAAGGATGACTAGATAATTCTTCTTTATTACATCTTCCAATTAGACTTCAAATCAGAGTTTTGTAGGGATGGTGCTCACCTGTCTCTGTCTCCTGAGTTCAAGGCCAGCCTGGTCTACAGAGCTAGCTCCAGGACAGCCAGAGCTACACAGAGCAACCCTGTCTTGAAAAACCAAATCAAACCAAACCAACAACAAAAAGACTTCAAACAGAAAGCGATGCTGTGCATTTAGAGGTGAGAGTTTCTAGTGTCATCTCCCCTTGGTGACCACCTGATGGAGCTCTAATGGGACAGGACATACAGATGAGAGCAGGGTAGAGTTTGTGACACCAGCTTGGTAATAGGCCAGGAATCCAAACCCAAGGAGAGCACAAGTTCCACAGGAGTTCTTGGGAAGATAGAGTCTCAAGACTGGAAAATCAGCTGGGGAGGAACAGGGGCGAACTTAGGATCAGGTGGGTAAGTACAACCTAAAATTCGGGAGTCTTCACAGAGGTGACAGCCATTGAGCCAGGTTGAGGATGAAGGACTGTAATGATTTACTTTCTGCTTTTGTGGGGATCTCTGCTGGGCATGAAGAGCTCACAGCCACAGGTATTTCCGGAGCCAGCCAGAGGCTATAGGCAACCACTTCACTTGGATGAGACAAGAAGAGCCAGCCACAGCTTCGGGCTCCCTGATTCAACATTGTCCGGGCAGCAAGTAGAATGCACATGAGATGATACTCTCATGAAGGAGCTACTTCTAAGTTGTTGGCAGAAGGAAAGAAGTCCCCGAATGATGCTGCAGGACCCTCCGAGAGAACCATGACAACCGTGGAAGGGTCGTGGGGTGGGAGTGGTTATGGAAACCCAAGGAATCAAACCTATAGAAGCTCGCAGAAGCTGTGACCTAAAGGAGGCATGTGAGAGACGCAAGCAGGGGATGGATGGACAGGCTAAGCTGGGCAAGTGCACATGCGCACACTCATGTGCGTGCGTGCGTGCATGTATGCATAGAGACAGAGAGAAACAGAGGCAGGCAGACCAAGAGACAAGTGGGTAAATAGCGTCATGGAATTGACCTACGTTTTAGGGATCTCCTGTCTGTAACTGCCTTTCACCGAACACACCTGCAAATCAGAGAGACTAGGAATATACTGGGTACTGAGGAATGTTGGGTACAGAGCAGGGTGGAGAGTAGACTGGAGGAGCAGATCCTGAACAAAGGCACCGAAAAGTGAGAACAACTGCTCCTCAGAGCTCCAGAGAGAAACTCAGAGCGCAGTGGGCAGTGCAGAAGCTTGTCTCCAAGAGAAGCAGTTTTACGTGTGCCAGATTCGGTGCATGTTCCCTGCCTAATGATTGCTACTGAAATCTCCCTGGTGACCCTGGCTGGAGACTTCTGAGTGCTGCACACCCACCTTCCTCTTCGGTTTCACCTTTGCTGTCTGCACTGACTCTGGTTCCTCTACTCCTAGCTTGTGACCTCAGGGCTCAGAGTGGGATGAGAAATCACCAGCCTGGCCACTTCACCCTGCCCCGGTTTTTACTGTTCTATACTATGTAGGCTTCTTTCCTCAGTCCCCAAAAGTGAGAAAAATTATTTTTTAATATATGTTTTTTAAATTTTTTTATTTTTTAAATTTCATTTTACATTCTACCCCCTCCTTCCACCTCCCCTCCCTTCCCCCCACCCCAGTCCACCCTCATCTACTCCTCCCAACAGGTAAAGNGTCAGCAAAGTCTGGCACATTTACTATGTGTTTTTTATTTTTGGTTAAGAATGTGCACATTTTGACCGTTTTAAAATATTAAGATGTGTGTTGGAGTTTTTATGATTTATTTATTTGGGGGGTTTGAGAGTGAACTCAAGGATTTTACATATTAATCAAGCCCTCTGCCTTGGAGCCCCTCCCCCAGCCTTCTGGAGTCTGTTTCAGATTTGTATGGGGGTTGCTTTTATGTTATAGTGAGAGCCTTGGTGGGTACCTTGTGTAACCTGTAATCCTGAAGCCTATGGACTTTACTTAGGCAATGACAATTAATGGTTTCTCTGTTTCCTCTTCCCCTCCATTGACTTTTACTTAGGATTTTCTGACTTCCCTGATTTACATCCATCTCCCCTTTCCTGCTTCCCTTGGGATAACCCATTGAAAAACAGCTCCCACCATGGGACACCACTATTCTGCTCACAGTCTGCTTTGAGAAACTGGTGGTTGCTGTGACAAAACTCAGAAATGATTTTATTCTCAACTAATCTATCCGTGAAATGTTTCAAGGCAATATTGTAGATTTTCGCAAGGTAACTAGGTGGCCATAAAGACACTAGCTGTTAAGTTCCTGCTGTTCTTGGATCCTTTCATCTACACTGTTCCCCCTTAAGTTACTGCAAACTACAAATCCTTAATTCCATTCTTAAAAATGAGGAAACTGGGGCCTATGGCAAGGGCCTGGTGGTTAAGAGCACTTACTGCTTCTGCAGAGGACCCAGGTTTGGTTCCCAGCACTGTGCGTCAACTGACAATACCCTTTGGCTTCCACAGGCACCAGGCACTCTAGTGGTGTGCGTACAGGCTGTCCAGAACACTCATGCACATAAAATGAGAAAATAAACGTTTAAAAATGTGGGAAATTGAGCTGTAACAAATGGAAAAAGCTGCCCAGGGTTAGAGTTGAACTTTGAAGGAAAGATTGAACCTAACCCCAAGCTTCTGCTTATTTTTACTGATTCTCAGCACACAGTCTACCCCTAGGGGTATAACACAGAGCCTGTGGACAAGGCCCACCATGGCTGGTGCTGGGGTACAGTTATCTGACGCAGAGCCGAGGGGCTCTAGAAGGAAGGCAGGGAACCAAGGGGCCTTGAGATTGGAGTTTTTCTTCATAGACATCTACAGTCATTCCTTCTATCTGCGTGGCCGGGAGTGCTGTTTTGAGGTTAGTGGAGGATGTGCAAGGCATGTAGCATTCATGTAATCAACACATAATATATTTTCCTGGATCACATTGACATGCTCTACCATGATCCAGTGCTAATATTCTTGTGGTTGCCACCACTAACTTAGTAATTAAAATGAGATTAAAATTGAGGTGTGGGTTATGTAATATTTTTAAAACATGTATTGTTTTCTATTGAAACATGAAAAATATACTTTCTAGTGGATTGATTGGCTGGTGTAGACTAACTGAGCTTACCAGGGACTGAAAACCACCACCTCTGACGAATTTGTTCTGCTTCAACTGGAATTCAGAAAGGGAAGATGTGGAAGAATCCTTCTGGGAGAAAACACATGCTGGGGGTAGGGCTCTTGGGTCTGCACACTTGCTTTCATCCTGAGAAGGTCCAGCATCAACTTATAACGCAAAGCTTCATTCTGCATTGAAGGACTGCTGCTAGCTTCCGTTTGCGGTTTTGTGGGTGAGCTAGGATGATTTATGCTACACCTGGGAAGATGATGTACTGTAGGTCCAAAACCTGTTTTCTTTCAGGCAGGAGGAGAAAAATAACTGGCCACAGCGGTGCAATTGTCTGTATGCCTTACAGAACTGAGAGAAGACCCTGAATTCTGGAAGAAGTTACAAGAAGACATTAAGAGACTTATAAGCAACCTATTACACAGACTAGCAGATGACAACCTTCCCCACCCCTGCTGGAACCACACAAACGTGCTCAGAAACAGAGAAGATGACCCAATCCAGGAGAAGTAAAACTTTTGTCTATTTCAAGGCGTCTGCTATGAGAGCTTCAACCCAGAACAAAGCCAAATGGCAAGAAAAGGTGGTTTATTTATGTATACTTTTGAGACAAGGTTTTGTATGAAGCCAAGACTGGGCTGGATCTTGCTAATGTAGTGTAGGCTGGCCCCAGGTTCTGGATCTTCCTGCTTCACCCCTTTCAAGTCCTGGGATTGCAGGTCTGTGCTGCCACACTCAGCAGGAAAGAGAAGCAGGGCTATAAAAGCCAGTGACCCGGCAGCACTGGCCACACCTGCTAGTGGTCTTTGGCTCATGGGAGAGACAGTCTTTCCTGAGACACTGGGTGGCTTTGAGGCAAGAAAAAGTCAGTAGTTTCAGTTTCAGCTGAGCCTCAGTTAAAACTAGAAGTCTTTGTGTGCAACCAGTAGAGTATAATACTCAGAATAATGATGACAAATATAGAACCAAGTTCCCATGAGCACATTTGGATGGACACACACACACTCCACACCACACACACAAACTCCACCCCATCTGCTATGGCACATGAAGCAGGGAGAGAAAGCTTAGGTGGACACATTTGCATAAGGTTTCCTGCTCTCTCCTTCCAATCTGTGAAGTGGGGTCTGCAAAGCCAATTGCATATTCCCTCCCCCATTGTTTTCACAGAGGTCCTCCCGTCCCTGGGATGGTGGCTCAGAGCCATACAGAACCCAAGGTAAGTTCTCAGACCCAGTGCCTTTCTCTAAAGTGATCTGACCTGCTGGCACTCAAGACCTTGAGATTTGCTGAATCTCACAGGACCCTTCTTTCATATTGCTGGATGAACTGGTGAGGGCGGGGTACATGGTCGGTTTAGGGTTTAGTCTGACCTCCTGAAGGTGGTACTCCCTCCTGATTGTCCAGAGTTTTCATGAAGGCACAATGGCAATGCTTCCAAAGGCTAGAGCATCTGCGTATCGAAGTGAGAACTTGAGATGCCAAGGAACAATCAGGACACAGTTCAGACTAGTGTCAAAGGCAGCCTTTACTTTTCTGTGCGGTTTATGAGCAAATAAATCCCAAACCACTTCTGGGGGGGGGTCACTGCTGATCTCGGGAGTGGATTTTCATAGAGAAGCAATGCAATATGTGGCATTTAGGTTTCCAGGTCAGCATGAAAAGGGTATTTAAGCCGTTGTGGAGCTGGGATACATCTGTAGTGTTGAAACGATGCTGCTGTGGTGAGAGAAGCCTAAAATTGAATTAGGGCTTGTTTCTTTTCTGTGGTTGTCTTTTGGGAGAAGTGGGTTTAATTAGAGGGTGATGCAGGTGAGAGAGAGCCTCCAGGAGTTCTTCAGGGAGCAGCTACAGGGAGGAGTCATGGGAATGGGGTGTCTCTGACTCTTTTGCCTGCTCTTGGGACTCTTAAGGAAAAGATAACAAATACGTACTGAAATATCTGTAAATGGAAGAGAAAATGCAAAAATTAGACACACCTCTATGTATATGTCCTGTCTTCTTTTTTTATTTATTCTTCTCTCATACAGTACATCCCAATGGCAGTGTCCCCTACCTCCACTCCTCCCAGCTCCCCTACTTCTCATCTCCCCCAGATCCAATACCCCTCCCTTCAGACAAGAGCAAGCCTCCCAGTGATATCCACCTCGCACCGTCTAACAAGATGCAGTAAGACTAGGTACAGACCCTCGTATCAAGGCTGGACAATGCAACCCAGCATGAGGAAGAGTCACAAGAGCAGGCAAAAGAGTCAGAGACACCCCATTCCCACAAAAAACCCAAACTACATAACCATAAGGTATATGCAGAGGACCTAAGGCAGACCCTTGCAGGTTCCATGACTGCCACTTCATTCTCTGTGAGCCTCTGTGGAGCCCTGCTTAGTTGATTCTGTGGACTGTTTTCCTGGTATCCTTGACCCCTCTGGCTCCTACAGACACACACCCCCTTCTTCCATGGAGTTCCCTGAGCTCTGCCTAGTATTTGAGCATGGGTCTCTGCATCTGCTCCTCTCAGCTCAGTAAGTATTTTTTAAGTCATAACAACTCTTTACAGATCTTAAAACCATGATTACCAATGATTTAATGACTCCTTAGTTTAGACACTTCTGTCTTATCATCCTGTTTTTTATGTGTGCTGCTATCCACATAAAATTTACTCATTGCAAATGGCTGGTCTCTTGTCTGGTCCCTTTCCCTCTTGTTCCCACTTGTAATCCATTTGTTGAGAGACCGAGGTCCTTTGTCCTATAGACTTTGTCCCAACCTAAGTTTTACTTGTTGTGTGCCTGTGGTGCAGCTAATGTGTTTCTCTGCCTTCTGTATTTGCTAGGAAATGACAGTTGGGTTTAGAGGTTCAATCTGACTGTGCTCAGTTTTGCGTGTGGAGATGAGATAAACATACATTTTATTTTTTGATATATAATTAATTATATTATTTCTCCCTTTCATTTTCTCTTTCCAATCCCTCTCCTATAAACCCTCTTTGCTCCCTTTCAAATTCATGGCCTCTTTTTTCCATTGTTATATGTATATTTGTATATCCATTCAGTCTGTATAATGTTACTTGGATACATGTTTTCAAGGCTAACCAGTTGGTACAGAATAACAGTTGGTGTGATATTCTATTTGGAAGCCTATTTCTCCCACTATCAGCTTCCCTTAGTTTATGTTCCGTGTATAGAATGAAGGCTCCGTTCATGTTGGCATGTGTACGTTGCCACTTTGTTCAGCTCATGTTTAGGTGGTCATGTTAGCAGGACTTTATGGGTGCAGCTTCTGACTTTATTACGAGGTACAATATCACAACAAACTCCCTGATCCTCTGGCTCTTAAATCTTCCCGACTTCACGTCTGCAATGTTCCTCAAGAGTTGTTTTATAGATGTGTTAAACACACAGTTTCCATGATGTTGTATCCTCTCATCAGGAAGCACACAGCAGTGGCCTCTTCTTGGATGACCACCCTTCTGAGTGACCACTGCTTTGATGTACTACTAGCTGTTAGGAGCTGGAAGATGATTATGTTCCTGTTCTATCATTTCTTCTTCATTTATCGCTGGTGTAACCCCACAAAGAGCAACTTCCTTTCACAAGCTGTTTAGTTTCCCTGGGATACGTTTCTATAGAAAAGGCATTAAAAGCCTGTATTTTTCCTGATAGCTCATGTTTTTATAATAATGAGTTGGTTCTGCAGCGTTTTTCTAAGGTGATGAGAACTTTTGCACATTTGTTTGCTTGGCTAGTATAATTTTGAATCCTTATGGGTTTAACACATCATATTGTGTGTTAAAGCATTGTAGTGATTAGACTTATTGCTGCCAAGTTGCCCATTTTGTCTAGAGTGGTTTATTCAAGTTGGTGAGGAGCTTTTGTTTGAAGCAGTGGTTCCACCTAAGTTTGTTACATTTTTTCTTTAGTTCTAACACCTTCTCCATAGATGAGGGTTCGCTGACCATACCAGAGGTGCACATATCCTGATGACTACCCTGGCCATCCCCTGCTGTCTCAAGGCTCCAAACATGTGCGACCTCACATCTCCATGGTACATAGAAAGCAGAGTGTGGACTTGAAATCACCAGTGTTAGTCTTTAAACTCCCAAAGCCAGCCCTTCAGCAACATAGTTTCTCCAGCAAGGCCACACCTCCTTTTCAAACAGCACCACTCACTTAGGGACCAAGTAGTCAACTATAGGAGGTTGACTCTATAAGGGGTATTCTCATTCAAACCACCACACTGTCCTACACGAATGCAGTGAACCTAAAGAATCTGCGTAACTCAGTCTTGTGAAGTGGGAGTAAAATGTATTGGTACAAGTGGGACAGAAGTGGAGTCCCTATAAATAGGCTCTCAAGAGTGGGTGTATGGTGGAGGTTGGGGGTGCAGCACCAACGTGAGCCAAACATAGCTCTGGATATTGGAAGCTTTCATTGTTTGTGCCC
>LOEQ01000417.1:316225-328053 GCA_001685075.1 Bramus lutescens | reverse complement strand
GAGAAGGTGGTGTATTGGCTGGCTGGCAGGAATTATGAGTTAGCGGCTAAATTCAATGAAATGAAGTCCCTCTGCTGGGGGAGCATGATCAGCTATGAGCTGAGGGGTAAAGTCGCCAAGGAGCAAGCAAGTGTATGACCACAGGCTCTGTAGCACCAAGGGTCCAGAAGCAGAATTAAAGTTCGTGTTCTCAGCCAAGAACTCAAGAGTGCCAGATACATATAGAGTCCAAGAGAACCTATTAAGAACGAGCATGAAGCCTGGTGGCATCACCGGCTAGAACGCCCTTAGGTTATGTGGCTTGCAGGCTGCTAGTTAGGGTTCATCTTGTATTGACGCTCTAGAGTAGTGCTGTCCCATGCACTTGCCAGGTCAGACACAAATGAAACTGACACAGGAAGGCTTTGAATTTTTTATAAATCAAATTTTTAAATATAAAAGCAAACATGTACATATGACTGATATATTAAGAATATCATGTCAACATAATATAGAAATTGAGATAATTGCCTTTTTTAAGAAAATTGGAACTAAGCCTTTGAGATCTGAAACCTATTTTGCGATTATAATATATCTCAATATGGGCTAGCTACCTTTATAGCATGTAATGACCACATGAATAGCTGCCACCAAGGAAAATGGGGTAAAGAAGTGGAGCTTCATTAACAAGCTGTCAATCAAACAATTACGGTTCGGCATCGTAATGTGACAAGAAATAGAGAACGAATTCTCTTGGTGTTTTTCCCTATTCTTTTTTTGTATTGTTAGGACTGGGATTCTCCAAAAGCCCTCTTCTTGATGCCTTTGCTGGATGGGCTCCTCTTAGATTCTGCAGGGAGATATTCAAGAAATTGGAATGTGGGAGGAAGGAAGAGAAGAAAACAGCAGTACCTGCTAAGGGGCAGTGCCCACGTAGAGTGACAGTGCCATCCCTCCTGCTAATCAGCACTAGTGTGGGCTTGTAGGTTCCCACCCAAGGTGTGAGCAGTTTTGTGCCTCTGCCGCCTCTGCATCCATTTAGTTCCTCCAGCCCCATTCCTGCTTTATCTCACCGTCTCTCCCTTCCAGCACCTTTGCGAACAGTTCTCTGTGAGAGCCGTCTTCTCCCTCTTAGTGTGTGATGAACGTGTTCTTGGTTTTCTCACCAGACGTCGGGGCCTGAAGTCAGAGAGAATTAGTCCGTAATATGCTGTATACGATCTCCTTAGTTCTCTGACCTGGCTTCTTTGTGCTTCCTCTAAGGAAGGTAAGATCATTAAGCTCACAATCACCGTGTGTACAGTGTAACTAATATGTATACTGCTGTTAGCTTAGAGTAGAATTCTGTTACTGGTTGTACATGACAACATGGGAGTCAAATTTGAAAGCTCACCAATCTATGGACTTTTTGTCATGGAAAAATCCAGACACATACAGAGAAGAGAGAAGAGTACAGTGACACTCTATGTTCACACCAGCTGGCTTCAACAGCTTCAAAATCAAGCCTACTTATACTGATACCACCCACCTCCCCCACCCGGCTCTGTGATTATTTTAAAAGTAAAGCATAATATTAGTTCTGCTTTTCAGCTTGTAACTCTGAACGATATACCATCCTACTATCAGTAAGCCACTAAAATAAAGTAATATCTCAATACCAAGACAGTGTTCAGATGTTCCTAACTACCTCATCAATGTTTTCATTTTAAACATTTTTGTTTTGATGGCTCTTAGGAATGAGATCCACCCATTTGGAATCAGTTGAGATTTTTCTTGAACAGCTTTTCAGCTTTACCCTTCCCCTTTCCTCTTTCCCACTCAGTTTATTTGTTTGAAGGAACTATGTCATCCATCCAGCAGAGTTTCCCACATCCAGCACTTTCCCACAGTCTTGTCACCCCCTATCTCCCCAATTACATTCCTGAGTGTCGATTGCCACGTTCTTCTGGCCCTGGGTTCCCTGTGTAGTCATGGTCACCTTCAGAGGATTCATCAGATCCGAGTCTCCTTCCTTCCTTTTGGAGAGCTTGTGTTAGAGGCAGTGTTTGTCTTCATGGGGCAGCCCATCATGTCTGGTTGGCTCTCTTGTATGTGGGCAACCATTGCTGATTGTTGTACCCATCCATTAAATCCTTGAGACTTGCAAGGTGTCTCCTGTCTACAGCACTTCTGGTATGGTCCCATGAAGAGAAACCTTTTCTTTGCTAACCCTTTGGTTTCCTTCAGGTACAGATCATGGAGGAAAGGCAAGGGAAAATTTTGCGTCATTCTTCACCTCCAAGGTAGCCAGTGACACAGCCCATCTTGTATAAACTTGAGAGTTTATAGGCATGAGGGGGTCCGGGGTCTCCTGCAGTTCCTGTCCTCTCGGATGCTCAATAGTCCTCTTTGTCTACAAGAGTGTCTGTGTCCTTTTCATCCTGCTCTGGTGACATTCAATGTGTTCTTGTTCTTTGGTCTGACAAGACGTTCTGGGCTCAGGGTGTTCATTCCCTTCCCTGTTCATAATCCAGATTCAGTCACTTCTTCTAGGAACCTGGGTCTTTTTTTTCCCATAAAGTAGGCCTTAGAGACATGATCTGGGCAGCAGGCTGCCCTTTATTACTGACTTGGTCTTTGTTTCTGGATGTAGCCAGAAAATGAATACTTCTTAAAGATAAAAATGTATCTTGAGTTTTAACTTTCAATTCAAATTTAGGAACTAAGACATTTTTCAACCCCACTGAGTTAACATGTTTCTATTTCACCATGACACACTCATTCTGATCAGCTTCATCAAAGTCAACATTTATTACATTCTGAAAGACAGAACTGCATGTGTCTCAGAAGGGCAGTAATCAACATTGTGATCAATATGACCATGGGAAACAGCTTGATTTTTTTTGATAACTTTTGATGTCAGGATCAGATCTTCTTATGGAAAGCTAGCTAAAACATTGTGTTTTTGAGTAATTTTAATAAGTTCCATTTTGTTTTTCATTCAATTCTTTGTTTCATTTTACTTCTGATCATATTTTTAAGGACTTGATTTTGTGCTATAAAAGCATAAATGATTTCTATGTCCCAAAGGAAAATAAAGAAAATATATTCAAAGAAGTTTAGACTTTTGTGCTCATTTCTTAGATTCTATCCTTTCCAAATAGCTAAATTATTAAATTTTATGAGTTTTATACCATTATTTTCAATGTAGGCATGCTTATGCCCTCTAAATGTCTTATTTGTGTTGTAGTAATAACTTGCTTTTCTGTTTTCACTTAGCATTATATTCTGGAGATTACTTCAGTGAAAGTCATAAAGATAGCCTGTGTTCTTTTTTATAGCTGCCTACTATATCATATGAATAAACTGGTTTATTCAATAAGTCTCATTGATCTTTAATTTTTTTATTTTGGGACTTTCATACATGCATACATTTAGAACAAGAAAGAAGAAATTTCCCAGAAAGGTCCTGCTGTCCCACCCACAGCCATGTGTTCTGCTAGACCACAGAGACTTTGCCTGGGGTCTGTGTCTCCTTAGGATTCATACACTGTTAATACAACTTTAGTTCAAGCTCAAGCTTAAAGTCTCCAGGAGGGGATTCTCTGTAAGCCAGACTGATTCTTTTCTATTTTCAGCTACAAACCAAGTTTTCATGTAGCTTGGGAGTCCCTGGGTCTTTTCCTAGGGGAGGCTGTATACTCTCACTTTTAAAAATATTTATTTTATGTGTATGAGTGTTTTTGACTGCATGTATGTCTGTGTACCGTGTGTGCTCCTGGTAGCCACAGAGGTCAGATGAGGGTGTCGGATACCCTGGAAGTGGAGTTATGAACAGTTGTGAGCTGCCATTTGGGTGTTGGGAGCCAAACCCAGATCTTCAGCAAGTGCTCTTAACTGCCATCTCTTCATCCTACATGGTGCCCTGTGGATGGTAGACAAATTGCACATGGCAATGTTTCTTCCTGTCATAGCAGTAAAGTGGCTTGGGTGGGATGGACACTGCCATTTCGTCCCTTCTCTGCCTCTCTACTTACTGCAGGGTCCCATTTTACACCAGCATAGATCCTGTCCGGCCACAGAGTGTCTCAGGGCTCAGCACTACCTGTTGTTGATTTTTTAAAAGATTTATTTTAGTTTAAATTGTATGCGGGATGTGGGTGTTGTTGTGTGTGTTCTGTGCACATGAGTGCAGGTGTCTGGGGAGGTTGCAAGAAGGTCTTCGATCTCTTGGAGCTGGTGCTTGGACCCAAACTTGGATACTTTGCAAGAACAATCTGTGCTCTTTTAAATCAATTAGTGCATGTGTGTGTGCCTACATGAGTTTACATGTACTGTGTGCAAACATGTTTCCCTAGTCCCCCTAGAACTGAAGTTACAGATGATTGTGAGCCATCATAGGTGAGCTGAGAATTGAACCCGGTACTCTGCAAGAGCAGCAAGTGCTCTTGACTGCTGATCTGTCTCTCCAGCTCACTACCTGCTGTTTTAAAGAATTGTCTTCAGCATTCTCAAAAATGTAGAGCATGATTGATGCTTCATCTTGATATTGATCACCAAGACCTAAGTCAAGTTTTAATTTTCTTCAGTCTTAGAAATAGAAGATTGGTGAGATGGCTCAGATGATAAAGATACTTGTTGTGCAAACTGGGCAGCCCGTATTCTATCCCTGAAACCCACTTAAAGGTGGAAGGAGAGAGTCAACTCTACAAATCTGTCCTCTGATTTCTACATGCATGCTGTGACCTGTGTGCACACATACACATCATGCTTGCATGTGTGTATTCATACACGAGACATAATAATAAAAATAAAAATTTAAAAGCTTAAAACATGCAATGAATGGATGTGTGTGTGTGTGTGTGTGTGTGTTTGAAAACTCTAGTTCTTGTTATAAAATCACAGATCTGATTTATGGTACATTTCCTAAAAAGATGTTTTATGTTCAATATCAGCTGTAAACTGTTTTTGTTTGTTTTCCTTCCACATGTATGTATATATATATATATATATCAACTTCATCAGCTAGGAAAGTTCAAAGTGGCTTCTTGGTTCCCATGTGTTGCGATACATACGCCATATGGGTGGTTAGCACAGGTCTGTAATGTTTGCATGAGGAGCAATCTAGAGCATCCTGAAGGAAGGGCATCCAGCTCAGCCTAGCGTGGAAGTGGCTTCTCGAATAGCACATTGTCTAGTGTCTGAGTGTAACCAGGAAGGATGATGACTAAGGATTGATTTGTGTGCTGATGGTTTGATGGGGAAAGAGAGAGGGTTCGTGGAGGAAGAACAAGGTGGGTATCACCAACAGGTAAAGCCTGGTGGCCTGACAGAGCACTGCCTCGCAAGTAGTTCTGGGTAATGGTGTGTGGTGGAAGTTAGCGGTAGTCATAAATTAAAGAGATGAAAGGGGAGGCCCCGAGCCTAAAGAAGGATGTCATGCCAAGGAAACACAGGTAGGGTTTTCAGCAAGGGAGGCTGTAGACAGAGATGTGGATGCAGTGCTGTGAGAGGATGGATGATGCTTGCAGCTTTCCCTTTGACCCCTATGCCTGAGAAGAGGGTCTGTGTTACAATAGCAATGGAGAGGAGATAGTATGCTTTTATTTCTAAATTAGAGAGTTATTTGATAGTTGGAAAAGGCAGAGTGGGGTACAGAATAGTCCACAGTGATGTCCAGGGTTTTCTTTTTTCTTTTCTTTCTTTTTCTTTTCTTTTTTTTGGCTTAATTTTCAAAGAACAGTCTTGTTGAGAATCAGGGAAAAGGAGACAGAAGGAAAGAAAAGCTTGAAAGGGAGAGAGGTCTGTCCATGTTTGTGTATGTTTATACATTCAGGGACTGTAGGAAATCTTAACTCAAAATATTCTTACAGCATTTATATTCTCAATTTAATCAATGTAACTATGCAAATCTTTCTCGTTAAGCCATATGCTCTGCTGATGGGAGATAGAGTCAAATATTGAACTCATTTTTCTTGCAAGCAGTTTGGTAAAGGAAACTCAGTGACAGGATTCTAGTAAACATGGACCAAAGGTGGGAAGCCTGTCTTAGCGTGCTGTCTAGTGTCGGAAAATCACAGTCTGCCCTTGTGTACAAACAATGGCACAGAACACTGCTTATGAAGAATGAGATTTCATGTAACCAACTTCTTCCTGAAAACATAAAGTTCTTGTTTTAATTTTTGTTACATTAATTTATCTCGTATATGTATACTGGGGTGTGTATAATATAGCTCTCGTGTGGAAATCAGAGGACGACTTGTGGAAATCAGTTCTCCACTTCCATCACGTAGGTTCTGGGGATCAAGGTCATGTCATCAAGTGTGTTGGTTACTTTCTGGAGCTGTGATAAAATACCGTGACCAAGGTAACTTATGGAAGAAAGTCTGGCCTATGGTGAGAGGGTTGGGGAAAAAGAGGGAGAGAGAGAGGGAGGGAAGGAAGGAGAGAGAGAGGGAGGGAAGGAAGGAGTCTCTCTCTCTCTCTCTCTCTCTCTCTCGAAGAGGAGAGCCATAATGACAGAGGAGGCACTACAACACGCAGCCAGAGCAGGTAAATGAGAACTTGTCTCTCCTCCCACAGGCAGGAAGCAGAGAGATCAAGCTGAAGGTGGGAGAAACACACATAATATGGAACTTACCACCTTAACTGTTTTTAATGTGAAACTCAATTGTATAAAGCATATCTCATTCACCTAGGAAAAGCCCTCATGAGCTAACCACTGCTCACAGCCCCGCCTCTTAACACTATAGCACTGTGTGCCCGTTAGTCTTGTGTCCGCTTTACATACAAACTTGAGTTATCTGAAAGGAGGAAACCTTAATGGAGACAATGGTCAATAAGATCTAGCTGTGAGGCATATTAATCAGCGATTGATGGGGGAGGACCCAGCCCATTAAGGGTGGGTCCATCCTTGGGCTGCTGTTGCTGGGTTCTGTGAGCAAGCAAACTCTCAAAGCCCATCTTCAGTGGCATACTTCTTCCAGCAAGGCTCTGCCTCCCAAACATTTCATAACCTTCCCAAATAGTGCTAGTGGCCAGGGACCAAGTGTTCAAATACCTCAGCCTGTGGGGACATTTCCCACTCAAACCACCACATCAGATTTGTCAGTAAGCCTCAGTCTTAGTAAGGTTTCTATTGTGAAGACACATCATGACCATGGAAACTCTTAAAAGGAAAACATTTGTTGAGGTGGCAGCTTATTGTTTCAAAGGATTAGTCCATTACCATGATGGTGGGATATGGTGGCATGCAGGCAGACATGGTTCTAGAGAAGTAGCTGAGTGTGCTATAGCTTGTAGGTAATAGGAAGTAGTTTGTTTCACTGGCTGTAGCTTGAGCATAGGAGTCGTCAAAGCCTGCTTCCACAGTGACACACTTCTTCCAACAAGACCACACCTCAGCAACTTTCCTTAGTCTCAGAAGCAAATTCCATAACTCCTTTCTCCTATCCTTAATTATAAAGCCAGAAGCACATGACTGAAGCTGCCAAGTTCTTCTGCTTGCTGGGGTTAGAACATGGCCCCCCTCAATCAATTATATCTTCACTAGCTTTCTGTCTTTCACTGACTAAGTTTGACTGTTTTGAAACTATCTCTGTAGACCAGGCTGGCTTCAAACCGAGGTCTGTCAGCTTCTGCCTCCCCAGTGATGGGATTAAAAGCATGCATCACCAAACCTGGCTTTAGGCTTTTCTTAAATTCCTTTTTATAAGTTGGAAGCTTAGTTGGGCAGGATCTTGCCCTGAGGTCACCACTTTCTTTATTCCATTTCTTAATCTGTTTATCTCCTTGATTACAGGACTTAGCTTCTTTCTACTTCCTAGTTCCCCTTTTCAAATATTTTTCCTTGTTCAGCTTATTCCTCTTCATTATAAATCATCAGAGTTACCACTAATAACCACACAACAGAGTCTATATTAGGCTTTTTTGAGATTTCCTCTGCCAAGGGGATGAATCCAAAACTCTTCATTTTAACCTCAGGCAGACTTTTTGGACAAGGGCAGAAAGCAGCTACATTCTTCACCAACATATCATAAGAACAATTTCTAGGCCACATACTAACATTCTTCTCCTCTGAAACTTCTTGACTCAACCCCCACCACCAAAGCTCAAATCACACTCAGCATCTACTGGGAATATGGAAGCAATCCTTAGAGCATTCAATTGCTTTTCTAATCCACAGTCCCAAGGTCTATATTCCTTCAAACCAAAGCATGCTCAAGCCTATTACAGCAATACTCCAGGCCCTGGTACCCAACTTATGTCTAGGGTTTCTATTGCTGTGAAGACACACCATGACCATGGCAACTCTTAAAAGAAAAACATTTAATTGAGATGGTAGCTTACAGTTTCAGAGGTTTAGTCCTTTACTATCATAGTGGGACATAGTGGTGTACAGGCAGACATGGTGCTGGAGAAGTAGCTGAGAGTCCTCTATCTTGCAGGCAACAGGAAGTGGTCTGTTTTCACTGGGTGTGGCTTGAGGCTAGGGGGCCTTAAAGCCCACTTCCTCTGAGACTTACCTCCTCCAACAAGGCCACACCTCCTCCAACTAGGCCACACCTCCTCCAACAAGGCCACACCTACTCCAAGAAGGCCGTCCCATTAGTGTCACTCTCTTTGGGGTCTATTTTCTTCAAACTGCTGCAGCCTCTGTACCTGCGGAGCCACCCCACATCCCCAGTTTCTCCATTCTAAGTATGCAGTTCGACTTTTTGGTATAGGTGGTCCTTCACTTCTGATGGAATTATATCCCAACAAACCCATTGCAAGTTGAAAATATTGTTAGGTATGCTCGCTTCGGCTGCACATACACTAAAACTGGAACGGTACAGAGAAGATTAGCATGGCCCTGTGCAAAGATGACACGCACATTCGTGAAGCCTTCTATGTTTTGGGGGGAACTAGGATTGGTATGTAAAATGAAAAAAGATAGTTTGTCTTCTTTAAAAAAGAATTAATTAATTAATTAAAAAAGAAAATATTGTTAGGCTAAAAATCCATGCAGTAAACTTAATGTATTGAACATCGTGGCTTAGGTAGAATACATTAAATATGATTAGGACACTAACATTAGCTAGCAGCTGTTCAACAACATCTGACAGCTAAGATAAAACCTTTTATTTATTTATTTTTCTGGCACTGAGGAATCGAACCTAAGGCCTTCTTCAAGGTTAGGCATTTACTCTACCACTGAGCATATAGGTGGCTCTTAAACACCATTGTTTTGAGACAGGGTCTCACTTAGTTGCCTAGGCTAGCCTTTAACTCATTCTGTAGCCCATGCATGCCCTTAAACTTGCAGTCCTCCTGCCTCAAACTCCTGAGTAGCTAGGAGTATAGTCTCAGCAAAGTATATTTCATAATAAAATGTTAACTATCTCACTTTATCTCTCTCCCCTCCCTCCCTCCCTCCATCTATCCCTTCCTCCCTTCCTCTCTCTCTCCCTTCCTCTCTCCTCCCTTCCTTCCTTTCTTCCTTCGTCCCTCCCTCCCTCCTTCCCTCCCTCCCTCCCTCCCTGCCTCCCTCCCTATCCTGCCTCCCTTCTTCCCTCCCTCCAGCCTGCGAGCTACACAATGAAACTCTGCTTCAAAAGAAAATAATAGTTAAAATTTGGTTTGCAAGTTGTACTGATTAGTTTTATATAAACTTGACACAGACTGGAGCCATCTGAGAGAAGGGAGCCTCAACTAAGAAAATGCCCCAACAGAATCAGGCTGTAGACAAGGATAGGGCATTTTCTTAATTAGTGGTTGATGTGTGAGGACCCAGTCCATTGTGCTGGGTGGGTTGTCCTGGGTTTCTAAGAAAGCAGGCTAAGCAAGCCAGTCAGCAACACCCCTTCATGGCCTCTACATCCACTCCTGCCTCCAGTTTCCTGTACTATTTGAGTTCCTGTCCTGACCTCCTTTCATGATGAACAGTTATGTGGAGGCATAAGTCAAATAAACACTGTCCTCCCTAACTTGCTTTTGGGAATTATCAGCTGCCTTGAGTCCCAGCCTCAGTACCCCCTCAGGGCTCAGAATAGGATGTCTATGGTGGATGAGGATGGGAGGGTAAAAAAATTAACTCAAGCCTGTTACCTCTGCATGTTCTTTACATTTTGGGCAAGGGGAAGAAATAAAGTGAAGGGGTGTGGAGAAGAAGAATAGGGGAAGAAGAAGAGTAAGGGTGAGCTCCATGAGGTTTCTAATTTTTACAAACATAGTTGGAAAACTCCATAAGCAAGGACAATGGTAATATGCATATTAAAATCACAAAAAGGGTAGGTAGAACCTGACAAAGCTGTACTCTGGAAGAGATGGCACCACCCAGGAAAGAGCCAGCATTCAAGGGGAAGTACCTGACATCCAAAATCATTAGATAAAGTTACTAAACAACCCTGAATCCCCATTCTCCTCACCTCATCTCTTTTGTGATAACCAGCTTGGAAGATGCCCAGATTTGTTTGTTAACAAAGGTGGGGCATGCTGCCTTCCTCCTCTGGGCCTGTCTTCTATAGCGATTTCTATGTGGTCTGTTAGCAGGTCATTCTGTGGGGCTGACTCTATGTAAATTTGACTGTTAGAACAAAGAGTGAATGTTATTGCTCTAAGGCCTCAGGGTGTGGGGAAATGGAAAGGTCGTTCTGTTGTGGTGCAGGAGAGGCTACACTGCTGAGGTCTTGGGGGAACGACTCCCATTTTGAGAGGAAGACTCATGGCTTCACAAGGTCTTACAGAGATGACAGTGATTTTCCCAAAAGACAAGTGTTCCCGCAGCTCTGCAAAACGGGTGCCCCATAAGTTGTACACTTGCGGGTCTGCCTTTATGAATCTGTCAGCTGCATATTTACTGTATAGTCTTGTGGGCTCCAACATCTCCCCTTCTTTTGTTTAGTAAAGGCACCATGTATATATCTCTCTGGGCAATGAATAATATTTTTAAAAAAAATTAATAGCCAAGAATCTATTGATAGCAAGCTGAGAACTAGTTTCGCTATCTTGCAGATGAGTTGTATATGATTTAAAAATATCTCTCATCTACAGTAAAACAGAAGAGTAATCTAAAAACTTATGATAGTATGACATGATATGGCTAAGTGTATCTAAAAGTTAAAGGTTTGAGTTAAAAAAGGAAAGGGGTGTTAGTTTAAAATGTTAGTTTTATCTATCAGCCAAGGCTGTTTATTGATGAACATTGTTAGATAGAGTTTACCTGGTTAGCCGTGTGTATCTGTAGGACCAAGACTGCAGTTGAAGTAGACCTGATAAATCGAATTTGTGATCAAGGCAATAACAAACCTTTTGGCTATTTGATGGTAGTACCAACTGTCTCAAAACATATAGTGAGGTTTTCATAGAAGAAGAATTGTCAGCAATATATATGGAGATTGTGGGCAGAATCTATACAATTAGTAACAAAATAGTATTTAAAGGCAGGCCAGTCCTTGGGGCTATAATTCAACATTGTAAAAAGATGACATAGTGTGTGGGGTACTCTCCTGGTTGTGAATGTGTACACAGTGACTCTGTGAATGGACACACGATGACTGTGTGAATGGGTACATGATGACTGTGTGAATCTGTACAAGATGACTGTGTGAATGGGTACACACGATGACTGTGTGAATGTGTAAACAATGACTGTGTGAATTTGTACACGATGACTGTGTGAATGTGTACATGGTGACTATGTGAATGGGTACACGGTAACTATGTGAATGGGTACACACGATGACTGTGTGAATATGTACACGATGACTGTGTGAATGGGTACATGGTGACTGTGTGAATGTGTACACGGTGACTGTGAATGTGTATACAATGATTGTGTGAATGTGTACACGATGACTGTGTGAATGTGTAAACAATTACTGTGTGAA
>LOEQ01000417.1:293397-307027 GCA_001685075.1 Bramus lutescens | reverse complement strand
TAACACATAGACAGATGACCCTCCTACATCACAGCTTTATTCATTAACCAATGGCAATAAAACAAAATCACAGCATACAGAGGGGAATCCCACATCATCTCCCCTTTTCTCTCTGAATAAAAAAAGATTTTAAGTTTAACATAGTAAAGTTACAAGCAAGAATTACAGTTACAATATTTAGTCTATTTGTATCTGGCAAAACTAAAGAAAATATTCCATCATCTATTTCATCTTTGTGAGTCTAAAGTTTTATATCTAATTTATACTTTATCATAACTAAGGAAAACTATAAATATCTGTCTTTAACTCTTCAAAGACCCCAGAAAAACATAATATTACCCAACTAAACATGAAGTGCATTGTAAGTAACTTCCAAAGTTCTAGAATTGACAGAGTCATTTTGCTGCCTGGACAGTCACCCAAAGTCCAAAGTTCTTCTGTACTGTTGGGGCATCCATCTTAAGTCTATAGGCCCATAGTATCCAGCAGACTTTTCCATGAAGCAGGAAATTTGAAGATCTGTTCCTGCTTGTAATATCAGCTTGTCAGACTCTTTCTTCTGTGTCCTTCAGAATGTCTGACAGTTTCTTTGGTGGAGAAAGAACCATAAAGGATTGTCTCATCTTCTTTAGGCAAGTTAAGCAGTCATTTTTCTGTGGGTCCTGCATATCCAGTACTTTCAGCACACCACCAAGCAGTTCAGGCAAGAGCAGTTTCTTGCTCAAATTGCTAACAAACTCCATAAGGAGCCTCTTCAATTCCCATCATTCTCTGAAGTAGATTGGTGCTGCCAGGAGCAGATATGTCTCATTGTTGTGAAAAGTCCTAAGTTAACAAAACATTTTAAATGCCATATTCTGTAAGTCTTTGAAAGATTTGAAGAATAACTATCTGAAATATATCTCTGTATATATAGAAAACCTAACTAACATGACTACAGTTTGACTATTATAGATGGTTATCTATTAATCTATAATTTTATTATATATTACATTTTAAATGAGCTGAAAAAACATAATACCTTAAACAATAGTACATATATACAGTATAACAAATCACCCTTAAATTTGTATTAATAGATCAAGATCCATACCAATGCAAAATATCATCTCCATATCATATCCCCCTTTAAATGAGAGCAAGCATTTATAAACAATAATTTTGGGAAATTGGACATAGTTTTCTCCAAACTGCTTCCTGTTGTTTGTTGGGTGAAGTATTTAGGGTACATAGAGACCTTTTGGGAGGTCTTGTTCCACCAAACCACATTAGCCTAGAAGGAATCCACAGGTTCTCACTTTCTGTGAAAACAAAAGCAGAACCTCTTTTCCAAAGTAACATATCATTAGACTCAAATTTTGAAGTCAAGATACCTCTAAAATATCTATGCTGGTTTAGCTTAGTAGCCCATACAATGAAATGTCTCTCTGTAGTTAGCTCATTCACAGTCAAAAAATTCAAAGGAAACACAATAATATACATAATCCAGACTCTCTGTGCATATTCCGTCTTTACATGGCTTATTTTTCTTTACTCCTTTAATCTATAGCTATATTCTTTTTATTGCTGTTATTATATCTTTAAAGAATGTTTTTATTTTTTAACCTATTTCTTTTTATAACTGGTTATACTCTTTTTCTTTTCTCTCCCAAGCCTACATACATTTATTCAACACTGTCACCCATTCAGAGGTCTTTTTCTGTCTGAATCTGTCTTTATTGTGTATCTCTCATCATTTTTTGAACAGGAGTGCCTTATTATTTTTTATTTTTAAATGCTAAGTGGATGTGGCTACTACCATCTCTGTGCCCTTGCCTGTTTGCTCCACCCAGTCCAACATGGTGGAGGCATATTCACTGCCTCTGCAAACCATGCACACCACCCCAGCTTCAGGGACACAGTGGGTCTATGTCACCATTGAGCAATTTGTAACATGCTGCTCACAGACCCCATTTAAGTGCAGGACCTCAAGAAAGAGACAGAACTGTTCATGCAACTAGCATGAACCGGGAAGCCTTCTTAAAGGAACTGAGAAGTTTTTGATGCTAATGCTGAGTCAGGAAGCCTTCTCTTTAAGGAATCTTGCCTCTGCTTGCCTCTAGCAAGCAGAAACCACATGAGAAAATGCTGCTACTGAGAAGCAGTGCTTAACTCTGTTCTTTTGTGTCTAGAATTCCTTCCCAAGCTTTCTCAGTTTTTAATGAGGATTTAGTTGCCCCACGCTGGCACCATTTATAGGTGGAGACTGCTTGTTGATTTCCTGACTGCTCAGACCCAAATAATCACACAGAAACCATATTAATTATAACAATGCTTGGCCAATAGCTTAGGCATATTCCTGGCTAACTTTTGTATCTTAAATTAACCCATTTCTATTAATCTATGTATCATCACAAGGCTGTGGCCTACACGTAAGGTTTTCTAGCATCTTTCTCTTTTGGCAGCTACATGGTATCTCTTTGACCCTGCCTACTCTTTCTCCCTATCTCTGTTTAGATTTCCTACCTGGCATTGCTCTGTTAAGCCATTGGCTGAAACAACTTTATTCATTAACCAACAGCAATAAAACATTCACAGCAAACAAAGGGGAATCCCACATCAGTTAGTGTCCTTGAGCAGGATCAGTTCATGGCAGCAATAGACGTAAAACTTGGTCTGAGTGATGTGAAGAGGAAATGAGGGGAAGTAAAGGTAAGTCATGGCTTTGAGTTGAGGCCTGCCAGGAAATGACTTCTATAAATGCCAGTTTAGTTCAACAGGCTGGTAGTGGGTTTTCCATATCATACTGATTTTCTGTAAGTACACATGCACACAGATTTTTTCCCAGTCTGCTGAAAAACAATGTTCTGCTGCTTCAAATGGTATAAAGAGCCCCATAAGTTCTTTTCTGCCTCTTTCTGCAACAGTTGGCTTATGTACTGGATCTGTTTTCAACGAAAACACCACCAAACAATGTTAGAAAGTTTTCTTTCAACAGCGAAGCATGGCCTAAAGAATCCATGAGAATCACTCACTATAATTGCCCATGTATTTAATTTCTATTCTTTCTTCGTTCCTCATCTTTCAGATTTCTCTGTTGTCTAATTTTTATCACTCTGAAGGATTTCCTTCAGAATTCTTTCAGAGAAAGTCTGTTGACAACTACTTCTGTTACTTTCCCTTCATTTGAGAATGCCTGTAGTTCACTTGCATTCCTTACAGATATTCTTTAGTAAACAAAACTTGTCCATCCCCCCCCCAACACGTTGATTACGTCATTTTATTTCCTCCAATGCTCTGTAGTTCCTGGTAAGAACTCCCAGTCTTTGACATATTGCCTCCTGTAGTAATGCAATATTTTCCTCGAGCTGCTTTCAGGAAAATTTCCACGTCTTTGTTTTTATTAGTGATTTGTCTGTAATGCATGTAGACAAAGATTTCTTTATACTTCTTCAGTTTGGAGTTTACTGGGCTTCTTGAATATGTATGATTGTGACTTTTATCACAGCTGGAAAACTTTCAGCATTTTTTCCTCAAATGCACAGAGTCTCTTCTCTCTGGAATTGCCATGTCAAAATACTGAACCTTTTGTTACAGTCTATAGGTCTCCCAGACCATGTTTATTCTTATTTGGCCCTTTCTCTGTGATGTTCCAATTGGATATGCTCATCTTGAAGTTTTCTGTTACTTTAGTCACCATTCTAACCTCAAGTCTTTCCAATTATTCTATGCCGTGGACCTAAAATGTCTACTTGGCTCTTCTTTATATTCTGTTTTATGCTTAGTCTTTGTATTTTTCCATTTATTTTTAAATGTCAATCCTTACTTATTGGACATTCTTGTGATAACTACTTAAATGTCTTAGTAAGAGAATTCTAGCAGTTGTTTAGGATCTGGTTTAGTCAGAGATTTCCAGATAAACATATCCACAGGAACAGACTTCTTAGGAAGGATTGTGTTGTTCAGATAGAGACTGGGATTTCATTAGCTGCTGTCTCCAGGCTGGAGGTTCAATTCTAGGTCAAACACAGGTCTCAGAGTCAGAGATGTCAGAGATGTAAATCCCAGTCTGAGTGTGACAGCCCAAGAGCCAGAAATATTGATGTCTAAGAGGAGGAGAAAGTAGACATACTGAATCAAGAGAGGTGGTAATTCCACTCTTCCTCTGCCATTTGTTCTAGCCAGACCCTCTGATGAGGGACAGGTGTACACCCACATTGGTGAGGGTAGATCTCCTTTGTTCAGTCTACCCACCCAAAGGAAAATTTCTTCCAGAAATAACAAAATCAAACCAAAACAAACAAACAAATACCTTACAATTTGCAAGCTATGTAGTCATCTCTTAGCCCATGGCACACAAAATTTACCATCACAGTATTGATTGCCTTCCCAAGCAAGATGTGAATTTCTTCGTTCTTGTGTCCAACAATTTTGGACTTCACTATAATAGGAGTGTTTGCATCTTAATTAAATCTCATGGTGACTCTTAATATCTTTATATGTTGTTCAAGCCACAAATTCCATTCATCCTTCAGGATGTGGGAGTTTCATAGTTACTTTCATTTCTCAAAGCTAGGGTACTCTCTGCAACTGTCTGGTGTGTATGTTGCCTGGTGGCCTGGCTGTGACCTGGAAAGTGATCTATATTACAGTTTAATTCTGAAAGTCTGTAGTTTGCTGCCCAGCATGAGACTCATGAGTGCAACTTGGAGAGGAGCCCAGAAGCACTTAAACACCCATGCCTTTGCTTTCCCAAGCTCTCCCTTCGTTTTCATCACTTGTATTTCCTAGTTCCCTGGGACTACCATTTTGGGTCCCGTGGCAAGAAATATAGGATTTCCTGTCTCTGGTTTTGTTGTATGTGTGATGACTATGGCCACATTTGGGACCAAGAAATGCAAGAATACAGGAAGAAAAAGAAAACATTGGGGAGTTGCCTTCAGTAGATCAGAAAAGTAAGTTCTTGTGCTGTACCAACATTTTAGTTTCCTTTGTCTTAATGCTGTTCCTACTGTCACAGGGCAGAGGAAGATCTATGGTAGGAGAGGGTGGCCCCAAAGAACTAATGGGAATGCCACTTCCATCCCCTGAAGGCACTCCTTTCCTAGCCCTTGAGCTAAAATTAAAAATTTGTTGGAATCCTTACTGAAAGCATTGATTTTTCAGGCTATACCAAGTACACACTGAAAACTTCTTGTGCATAGGTAATGGGAAGATGACAGAGTCAATGCCACTTTGAACTTTGAATTCTAGATGATTTTCCAATCTACCTAGTGTTGTATGTATTTGTGTGTTCCCCGTTATTTGGGGTGGTGCTGAGCAGGATAGTGGGTTCTTACTGGCATAGCTTCCAGAAGTGCCTTAGCATCCATTGCTCTTTTGTAAAGTGATAACTTAGAAACTTTAAAAAAGTTTGCAGTCCAAGTTGGTCAGCACTTGCGGTCTCCAGCCCTTTGGCGTCACAGTGTTGCTGTTTCTTCCAAGGGCTCCTCCACAGACTAAGGTGAACTTTGCTCTAAGCATTCATTATCTCATGAGAGGGACAGGAAGGGGGGCTGAGGGTTTTCCTTGGCCCTTACACAGACTTGGACCCATCTGTCTTTGCCTTGTCACTTAGTAACTATGTGACCTTGGCCAAGCTACAGAGCCTCTCTCACTTCTGTCCCTTTGTGAGTGAAATAAGACAATCAACACTGTACTCAGGGGGCAAATTACTGAGTCCCCAGGGCAGTGCTGCTAGGTTAGCATTAGTGAACGTTCCTAACATGATGGGCTTTGAGCCATAAGGGAAAGAGTTTGGCCTTATTTTCTCTCTGCATCTAGTACTATTCAATATTTCTTTTTAACCTGATGAAATATGTGACTTGGAGTCGCTCTCCTCTTAATATTTTGGCTCATATTAACAACCAAGTAGGGGGGCTGGAGAGATGGCTCAGTGGTTAAGAGCATTGCTGGCTCTTCCAAAGGTCCTGAGTTCAATTCCCGGTAACCACATGGTGGCTCACAACCATCTGTAATGAGGTCTGGTGTCCTCTTCTGGCCTGCAGATGTACACACAGACAGAATATTGTACAAATAAATAAATATTTTAAAAAATCAAGTAGGATTCCTTCCTGGGACTCAGGAACAGTCAGTATACATTGCATCACACTACTTCTGTACCGAACGTGCTTGAATCGCTATCTGGACACAATAGGAAGTCATTCCAGCACAGAGCAAAGCGGAACAATGGTGATGTGTGCAGAAGTCCAGAAAGCATGTCACCCAGGCTGCCCCTTCAGCGCCTGTCTCAGGGAATAGCTGGAAAAAGTGGCCTCTGTCTCCTCTGTTAATTGCACGTGTCTCACTCTTCTTCGTCCTTCACGTTGGCATTAAATAAACCCTCCAGTGTATTTACTGATACCAATAACAATCTCATCCCTTCCTGGGAAGCTCTGTAAACAGCACTTACTTAGTAAACAGCTGCTTCCTTATAGCTAGACAGGATTCGAAAAGCTCCTAAAATCTTTTCGCCCTTTATATTTGGAAACCTGTGTTTGAAAGGCAAAATAATTTCATTTTGTAAAAATGTAAATCAGCAGGGTTCTTGGAGGTGAGAGTTATGTGTCTTTCTTTGTTCCCTTCCACAGCATCCATTGCACAAATGGGTGCTGAATACTTGTGGGCTCCGTTCATTTCAATTTGAATGCTTTTGAATAATTAGTGTGTGACTAATGCTTTATATTGAATATTTTAGTGGAATTAATCTCCAGCCCCAGTGAGGGAGAAGATGTTGGCTTGCGATTATCTGACCAGTTGATAAGGGAGAGCTACACCCCACTATGCTGCGGGTTAGGCTGCCTTCCTTTCTGCCTGAGTAGGGCTCATCTTCGAGATCTCCTGTGAGCCCTGGGTTTTAATTAAAATTTAAATTGCCCCTCTGAAAAACTCTCACTTGAATGACTAAGACAAAAAAAATGAAAAGGCTTTATTTTAATTTCTGTACTAGGCTGTCACTGGAGAGCTTGTTGAAGGGGGGAATCGCAGAAAGGGCCTGGTGTAGGAAGCCGAGCACTTAGGTTTGGATGCATCCAAGCGCTGCCTGTGTTCCCAGGCTGAACTCAAGGACCCCTACGAAACACTGTGTTCCGGGGATAACAAGCCAGTAGTAGCAATATATAAACATGCTCTACAAACCTCCCGGGTAGACAGCGTTCTGGAAGGACCCGCCCCGGGTTATGACAGGACCCAAGAGCTCCAAACAGGGATCTGTTTAACCTTGTCCTGGATCTTCCCACAGAAACGGTGTGTGTGTGTGTGTGTGTGTGTGTGTGTGTGTGTTGGGAGGATGGGGAAGCCTTTAAAGTGCACAGCAGTCAAGAAGAGATCAGGGTCTTTTCCACTGAAAGAATGAGTTTTAACTTCAGAGAGATTGGATGTTACTTTCTACACTAAAGTTATCCAGCAAAGGAGAAGGAAATATTGGTGGTGCTGACTGTCTATAGAAATAATTAGAGCAAAGAAAAGCTGGGCTGGGATCAGTAGCAAAGATGCTTAAGGAGACATTAACAGTTACTCGCTAGCCTTTTTCTTCAAGAGCAGCATGTTTTGAAGTATTTCAGAGAACACTGTGGGTAGAGAATGTTAGGCATATGCAAACAAAACCCCAGGGGTCCAGAGGTATCTCAAACTGGAGCATGCATAAACGGCGGATGATGAAATACTAAGTGAGATTTGGAAAGCCTGGTGATAATGCTCACAGTTTACTGTAGCCTGGAGGTGCGACGACTCCCTTCTGTTAGGATTTCTATTAAAATACTGGTAACTTTTCTTTTTCTCATTTAGCATTTTAAGAAACTCCAAGCAAAAAAATCAATTGTATTTCTTGTTTTGTGTGTGTAGGTAGCTATGTGTGTATGTGAAAGCTTACATGTTGTGGCCAGAGGTTGACAGTGTCTTCTTCAATTGCTGTGCCATATATATAGTGTGTGTGTGTATACTGTATGTATATATATAGTGTGTGTGTGTGTCTGAAAGCTTACATGTGGAGGCCAGAGGTTGACAGTAAGTGTCTTCTTCAGTTGCTGTCCCCCTTATCTTTTAGTACATTGTATAATGCATGTCTGGATGTGTGTCTTTGTATGTCTCTGTGTGTGTCTGTGTGCCTGTGTCTGTCTGCCGTTTGGCACAAGATCTCTCACTTAATCTGAATCATGACAATTCATCTATGTTGGCTGGCCAGTAAGCCCCATGCATCCTCGCCCTTCCCGGTGCTAAATTTTAGACACGTGGCCACATTGGGTGCTGTGGATCTAAACTTGGGTCAGATTTACCAATTAAAACATTTACCCAGCCTCTTTTGCATTTTTAATATCAACTTTTCACATCAGTTGTAACATTGGATTATGTTTCATTTCTTTGGAACAGCTTTACTGAGGTGAAGTTTACACACTATGGAATCCATCTGTCTTAAGTGTACACTTAAAGCTTAGTGTGTTCATTCACTTATACAGATAATCACCATAACTCAATCTTAGAACATTTTTCTTAGTTCTAAAAGAACCCTAGTACCTTACTACCGTTACGCTCCTCCACCCCTAGAACCATGTGACTTGAACTCAACATTTCCTCTAGATGGAGGTACCCATGTAGTCTCGTTTGCCTACATTCTTTCACTTAACACCACTCCAGTGTGCTGTAGCATGCCAGGGTGGTCCGTTCTTTTTTATTGCCAAATAGCATTTTGTTATATGTATATACAGCATTTTATTTATCTTTTCAGCAGATGGTTGGCATATGTGTTGGCTCTACTCTATTGCTTTTATAAGCAATGTTAATGTGAATATTTGTATATATGTTTTTGTGGGATTTCTGATTTTATTATTATTTTTTCTTGAGTAGAATCACACCAGTTGAATCAGGTTTGTAGGGTAGCTTTTTAAGATATTGGCCAAATTGTTTCCCATGTGCCTGTGATATGCCCCATTCCCACAGGCACCCTTATTTCACTTTCTTCTTGATTAAATAATTAATGTTTGGTTTAAGCTTGCAAGTAGAGAGTAAAGTATGGAAAAAGGCTGGGAAGACCCTCTCCATACATCACCCTCTATCCTTATGCCAAGGATGGTGCTGGCCAATGAGACAGGAGCACACAGCAGAGGCCTGAAGGGCACTCTCATGCTCGAATGGGGTAGTGACTATTCACAAGGGAGTTAGAGTGATGCAGACTGGCTGCAGGTGACCCCAGCTGCGGACTCACTTCCAAACAGGACACTGAAAATAGAAATCTAGAGCATCAGGGCCCTCCGTGGCAGGTTAAGCCTGCAGCTCTAGACACCTACATTTGAATAGAAGCATAAAGACAAGTCCAGGTCAACGCACAGAGAGTGAGAGACCTCAGGACACTCGGCCCTGAAAGGGATGCACCCATCAAATCTCTCCCCTCAGGGTTAAGGAAACTCTGTGAAAGAGGAGGTGGAAAGAACACAAGAGCCAAAGGGATGGAGGACACCAAGAAAACTCGGTCCTCTAAACCAGTATGATTGACACAGAGACAGGGACAGCGCACAGGCCTGCGCTGGTCTGCACCAGATTGGGCCTAGACCTGAAAGGGGAAGTGGCAACAGGCGCCCTCATTTCTCCTGCCTTTCTTCGGCTCTCTCCCGCTCTGTTTATTTTGACCTATTCTGCTTTGTTTTTAATCTTACTTTCTTTTATTATTATTTTCTAGGTGCCTGTTTATATTCTAATGAGAGAAAGAAGAAAGAAAGGGTGTGGATTTGGGTGGGTTTGGAGGTGGGGAGGAGGGGAGGATCTGGCAGAGGGGGAGCTATGGGGAGCAAGGTGTAATCAGAATATATTATATGAAAAAATCTATTGGAAAAAGCAAAGGTGACTCTAGGTGGGGAGGAGGGATAAAGATCTGGGCCTGGTAAATCAGTAGCGAGTGTGAGAATCCATAGTTCAGGAAAGATTGTGTTGAACTATTGTCTTTTTGGAAGGGTGCACCGTGAGTGCTGGTGTGTTAATCTTCCTCGTAGGGCTGTGGTATTGGCAAGAGAAGGGGAATCCGGGCTCACCAGAGGTTGAATGAGCTGTAACCGAGCTTATAACTGGCAATGGGTTCCTGCCCATTTGCTTGCCTCCTAGCCAGGCTGTGCAGATGCAGGAGCATAGATCAGATCTGACCTTTATTGGTCATATCTACCAAGTAGTGGTAAATGAATGAATGAATGAATGAATGAATGAATGAATGAATGAATGAAAAGAGCTCCAAGTAAAGCTCTATCACCCAATGAAAAGTTGGGGTATTTGGAAGAACGGTTTTGTCTTTGTCCTTAATTTACCTAGCAGCATTCTCTGAAGCAATGGATGTCTCAGAAATGTGTGGGATGCCACATTCGCTGCAATTACTCAACAGAAGAAGGGCTGGGGAGGGCGTTAGTGGCACCCAGACTTATCAGTCGTCAAGGCCATTTTCTTATGTTCTCCCGAAGTATGCCACTTTGGAAGTACTTCATTTTATACTGATGAGGATTTAGAGGAACGAAGTTTCTTGAGTAAGTATTCCAGCATAAAAGAAGCCATTTGGTTGACGCATCCGCAGCCAAGTGTCTCCTGCGGGTGAGCTGTCCAAACACATCCCCATTATACAATCGCTGCACACTTTGGGGTGGCTGTTGATCCCCTCCAAGCTCATGTTGCAATTCAGGTGCCATTGAGAAGGAAGCCTATAAGAGGCAGGCAGGTGCTACAGACATTGCAGTCCCATGAGACCGAATGGCTTTACCCTTCTACCTTCTGCCCTGAGATGATGCATACCCCCGAGCTTGGACTGTGAACTTCTAAAACTGTAAGGAGGTGTCTGTTCTTCCTAGACTACCCAGGCTCAGAAATTCTAGTACAGCGGCACATGCTGGGCCAAGGCAACTCTACTGCTGGGTGTCTTTCCTTGGGTATTTCCTTGGGTTTCAAAAACAGCCAATGCCAGTCCCTTCCAGCGAGTGCATGTAGCCACACCCTGCCGCTTTCTCATCTAACTGGGTACAGGTGCCCACTCTGTCAGGCTCTGTGCCAGCCACTATAGATGGCTCTGTGGCAGTTTTATCAGTGAGGATAAAACATATCCTTACATATTAAGGAGCAGAGTGGTCAAATGCACAAGGCCTTTCTGCTTTGATGTTGAAGAATATAACTAGTCATGTAATTCCAGAATCCTCGCTCTTGCTGTCCACGGAGTTCTGTCGCTTCTTTCCTTTCCTTTTCTATGACGACTAGGGGAAAGGAGGCTCTCCTTGCCTTTTAGCAATGGAAGCTTAAAGGGACACTTTTCCCTTCTGTGCCAGCTTCTAGGTAAAAAGGCTTGTCTTTGCTTCTGTAAGCAACTCCTATTGAGGGTCTAGCATGCTTTCTTTGCTTCATTAACTTATCCCCCTCGGTTGTGGTGGAGGAGGTCTCTCTTCCTGCTCAGTGATGGTGGTCTCTTTGCAGTCCACAGTCAAGATGGGGTGTGGAGAGGCCTCTGCCTGACTCTAGCTGAGGACAATTTGTGACAGGATGTATGGACTTTCCAGCATGGGTCGTTGGGGGGATCCAAAGTTCCTGAGATGTGCAGAGAACAGGATGCGTCCTCTTCCGAGGGGCAAGAACAGGAGGCCAGGGGGACCGAGTGTGATTCCCTAGGCAAGCTAGGCTGATCGATTTTCTTTCTGGGTCAATCTTTAAAAGCATCTAATATAGGTACTCTTAGGAAATGACCATCTGCGACAGCATAATTCAGCACATTGTGGGCTCTCATAGTCACTGCTGGTGGCTGCCGGAGGCCATGTAACAACAGTGCTAAGGGCCTGGACTGTGGAGTCAGGTGCCTAGGTTTCCAGTCCCAGGCTCTCAGCAGCTGTGTGACCCTCAGCCATTCTTAACCTTTCTGTGCCTTGGAATCTTCAGTCATAAGCAAGATGATGGTAGAGCCCCCTGACAGGTTATTGGGCACACTGCATCTGAGAAATGGCCCCTCTGATGAGGACTCACTGGACATCACTTGACTCCCCCCGAAACCCACAAAGGCTGCTTTTAAGGTTGTTTCTGTCTTTGACTTTTCTGCCATCTCATAGCAATTTGTGTAAGCATGAATTTCTTCTTGTTCATACTACTTAGGATTGGTTGTCCCCCTGAATCCATAGAACGGATGTCTTTTACAGTTTCTGGATTATTCTCAGCCATGGCCTTTTCACAGGATACTTCTGCCTCATGTTGTTGCTCCTTCCTCAGCTCCGGGTACCCATTTTCCTAGCGCTGGTTGGCCGTTCTTTCTTTGACCTCACCATCCAAAGATGTCCAACTTCAAGAGTAAATGCCTGAGCTACTTGAGGTTTTCAGTTGTATAGCCCCGATACTTCTGACGTGAAATTGAACCTTACAAAGAGCAATATTAGGTGATCACAGATGAATTGCAGAAAAAGAAACTATTTTCCCTAATTTAAAGTGACATTTACTTATTCCTATGTGACTGGATTTGACATGGTTATAGACTGGGTTGAAAGAAGTTTGGATTATCCTCAGCTTTCTCTGTCTTTAGTTTTCTTTGACAGGAAGTGTGTGTCCATGTTGCCTTTATTGTCACAGTCTGGGCATTTACTGAAAGGAAGCACCCCACACAACCAATAAGCAGGATGAGTGTTAGCACGGTGTCTTTGTTGAGTGATTTTGTGTGTTCCTTTCAAATCCCTTCCTTCTCATCTGCTGTGGGCCCCGATACAAACGCATCTAGCTGCTGGGCAACTGGATCATATATGTTGGAAATCCTGGAAAGAACTTCAAATATACATTCCTTAGAAACTGCAAGGCTTCTTATATGTCACAGATTTCTTGCTTTTAAATGTAGATATGAAATGAGCTTGGAGAAGAATGGTCTCAGCCCCAAAAGGTGATAGAAAAGGACCGTTTGAATAAATGCTTTCTAACATGGAAGGTGCAGCCATCAACCGCTAAATTAACTGTGTTGATGAAGAAGCATTGTCACTTTCTAAGAGTCCCATGTCTAATATGTCATCACTGCTCAGTTCTCCAGATACTGTGTGGCAGCAGGTCCCCAGGCAGGGGCTTAAGGATGCACTCTTTGGTTCTCCCTTACAGAGGGACAGGCCATCTAACTCGTTGTTTCAGGTTTTTGTTTTTTTCTATTAAGATTTTACTTCTAAGATAAAGTTAATTTTATTGTCAGAACATTGATTGCGTCTTGTAAAGAATCCTCATTGCAATGAATTTCTTTTTAACAACCACATTCCCAGTTCTCCCATTAAGGGAATTCTTCTGTGTCTTCTCTTTTCTATTCCTCTCGTAAGGTCCCCATTCTGCATGGACCAGCAGGTGATCAACACACGTTCTGTACAGACAAAGATGACAGCCTGCCACTGTCTTGGTCCTTGTATGCCTCTGTAGGCATAGGAAAGTATGGTTAGCTTACTGAGTGTACCTCGGAGGCACAGGGAGATGGTAGACAAGCAAACGAATACCCACAGGTCACTCATAACTTCTTTTATTGTGACTGTTTTGTTTGGAAAGGAAACTTCATTTCTGTTGCTTCTTATTGTCTCTACCTCCTCCTCCTTCCCCTCTACCACCTCCTCCTCTCCCTCTACCACCTCCTCCTTCCCCTCTACCACCTCCTCCT
>LOEQ01000417.1:276259-292814 GCA_001685075.1 Bramus lutescens | reverse complement strand
ACCACCTCCTCCTTCCCCTCTACCACCTCCTCCTTCCCCTCTGCCACCTCCTCCACCTCTACCACCTCCTCCTCCACCCCTACCACCTCCTCTTCCACCCCTACCACCTCCTCCTCCACCTCTACCACCTCCTCCTCCATCACCTCCTCTTCCCTCTTCTTTTTTCTTCCTCCTCTTAACTGTCAAGCTTCCAGGGCCTATGAATCTCCATCTCCATGCCCACCCAGATGTAGTACCTTCCTGTATTTAGCCTCATGGATCCTGTAAAGTGCTTTCCACTTCCCCTGTGGTCTAGTAGCAAATCATTCTCCCGAAGATCATACCCCGGTGGAGGCACTTTCTGGGAGTCATGTTCATCGTTCCCTCTCCCAACTTCTGACTTGACACTTGTTTCTGGGAAGTTCCCGCTGGCTTCTGGAGTTTACTTCATATCTTTCCATTACTTCATCTCCTGGCTGTTACGTGGGCAGGATTGCCTTCATCGGTATGCAGAAGACCCAATCTTCAGAAGGACCTCATTTTCTGTAGTCACTGTTTGGAAGTCCTTCACAATTTCATCTTAGGATTTCTGTTTTATAAGGAGAGTCAGACAGTGGAACAAGTGCCATAGCCTGGAAGCCATGGCTGCCACATGACCCTTGCTTCCTACCCCCTGCACCCTTCTCTCCTTATGCCCCTAGATAATTTCTCAGCCATTTGAGCCTGGCCCTACCCTGCCACCCCTGCAGTCCTAGGCTGGATTAGAGACAGACTTGGTTGTATATAGTGGATGCTGAGTCCATAGTGGTCAGGGCCCTGGGAGCAGGTGTGCAAAGGGTTAGAGTCCCAGTGTAGCAGTACCCAAGTGCCTTCAGTGGGTAGTTCAGCGGCCTCTTGTGTGCTGCTGGCACAGTAGAGTCTATTCTGGCACTTAAGTCAAAATGTCCTAGAGGTCATTAGTCTATTGTGGTTTGGGTTGGAAAGAGTGACTTCTCTTCTTCCAGCTGCGACTAGTCCTTTCCATTTAAGGCGGAGTCTATTACATGATAGCGGGCAGCTGTGAAGTTAGGGGTGACTCGTGTGTAATGAGTCTTTTTCTGTCCTGCCAGCCAGCTCCCAAATAATGATATAGAGGCTTCTTATTAATGATAAAAGCTCGGCATTAGCTTAGGTTTTGTCTCACTAACTCTTATAACTTAAATTACCTGCGTCTATTAATCAATGTCTTGCCATGTGGCCTTTTCCCTTTCTTTCATTCTGTATGTCCAACTCCCTCCATGTCTTGTTGGCATGGCCTCTGCACCTCGAGTTTCTCCTCATACTTCCCCTCTCTGCCCGGAAGTCCTGCCTGTACTACCTGCCTAGCTATTGGCTGCTTAGCTTTTTATTAAATCAATCCAGCAATATATCTTCATATAGCGTGCAAATATCCCACACCACCTGTGGGTATTTCACAGCTTGCCTTTTTAAAGGTTTTCTTTTCTTGAAATTCAGATTTAAGCATCTCTTTCTTTAATTTGTTTTCTTAAACTACTTTGTCTTTGGGAAAAAACCTACTACCACCACCTCATATATATGTGTCCTGTAAACCCAACATGCTGTTCCCTCCCCCTCTTAAAGCTGTTCTTAATAGGGTAACACATACGAGACTTGTTCTCTCCCTCCGTACCCTCCCCATCACATTTTTTTTCTTAGTGTAAGTTTATAAACACCATCTCTCATGCTAGTAATTCCTGAGTCTCATAGAATTTACCTAATGAAGCCCAGTGGTGTCTTTTTCCCTTTACAGTTATTGATGACTCTCTTTTAACCCCCTCGATCTGTTTCTTTTTCACTTTTCCCTTCATGTGTGGTGATGTATTTTCAACTTGATCTTCTAGACCAGAACTCTACAGACCTCAGAACCTTTGCCAGATTCATCCCACTACCCATTTCTATAAATGTATTTTTATTATATTATAACCTCATTTGCATATGTGTCTCCTACAGCTGCTCGCATGCTACAGGGACAGGTTTAAGCAAATTCAACAGTGACCATTTGGCCACAAAGTCAAATCTGTCGTCTAACTGGGCCTTTACAGGAGAGTTTGTTAGGCCTTTCTGCAGCTGACATTTCATCCTTAGGAGTGAATATTATCTTCCAGTTAGATCAGTGGTTCTCAACCTGTGGGTCTCAATCCCCTTGAGGTTGCACATCAGATATCCTACATATCAGATATTTATAGTATGATTCATAACAGTCAGTTACAAAGTAGCAACAAAATAATTTTATGGTTGTGGGGTCACCACAGTATCAGGAGCTGTATTAAATGGTTGAAGCATCGGGATGGTTAAGAGCCACTGAGTTAGATTATTGAATTTAATTTTTTTCTCTATTTTTTTTTTTAGTTTAGAGAATCTATTCTTTTAGCTGGACGTAGTGACACATGCCTGCAATTCTAGAACTCAAGAAGTGGAGGCAGGAGGATTAGGCATTCAGGGTCAGCCTCACCTGCATATTGAGTTCAAGGCCAGCCTGAGCTATGTGAAACCCTATCTTAAAAATCTACAACAAAACCTAAACCAAAACAATAACCCAAACAGCAACACGGTCTCCTTTTATATTCTAATCATATCACTTTGTTGGTTTGTTCTCTGTCTTTTAATGTTTACTTGAGTCTCTTTTTATCAGTGAGACCTGTAGATTTCAGTATGGTCTTTTTCTCATAGTGACAAAGTATCTCTGTATTATGGGTTGTCTTTCCCAGTCTTCAGGTTGATGTCTTCTGCACAATGTATGAAAGCTGTGGGAATCCCCAAGCAATGTACACTTGAATAGAAAAGAAGGTGTTGTTGAAATTTTCTCTGGGCTGCTAACCAGTTCCCCCACAAGGACATTGAGAAATATTACTAATTATGAAAGCTCACCCTTAGTTTAGGCTTGTCCCACTAACTCTTTAACTTAATTTAACCTGTTTCTATCTACGCTTTGCCTCATGGCTTTTTCCCTTTCTTTCATTCTGTGGGTCCTACTTTCCTGCTTCCTCCATGTCTGGCTGGCCCCAGGTTCTCCCTGGTGTCTCCCTAGTGTCTCTTTTTCTTTCTCCTCCGAGCCAAACTTCCTCCCCCTACTGACTCTCCCTGCCCAGAAGTTCTGCCTATACCTCCTTCCTCACAATTGACCACTCAGCTTTTTATTAGACCAATCAGGTGCCTTAGGCAGGCAAGGTGAAACAGCACCACATCTTTACACAGTTAAACAAATGTAGCAATCTTTGTATAGTTAAACAAATATTCTGCAATAGGAAGACCAAATTTGTGGGTATAGTTTGTTTCTCCATAAATATTTGCCATCACTTAATTGGTTGTTGGAATCGAACTATTTTTATATCTCCAGAATGTTTTCCCTAAAGCAGTGATTCTCAACCTGTAGGTTGCAACCCCTTAGGGGTCCCATATCGGATATCCTGTATATCAGACATTATAATCCATAGCAGTAGTGACATTACAGTTATGAAGTAGCAACAAAATAATTTTATGGTTGAGGGTTGCCACAACATGAGAAACTGTATTAAAGGGTCAGAGCATCAGGAAGTTTGAGAACTGGCCTAAAGGATGGCAAGCTGGAAATAATGTCTGAAAGCAAAGATGGGACCCATCCCATGTGCTACAAAGAACAACCCTGTGGGATTTGCTCTCAGGCATCATTTGGTCTCCTTGTGCTCTGATTGTGCCTGAGTGTGTGGGCAAGTTTACAAGGCATTCAGCTTGCTAGTGTGTTCTTGTTCTTTCTGTTCGTACTTGCTTCAATTTTATGTTCAGGGTTCATAGTGACTCCTGTGATTCCCACAATGCTTTATTTTCCCCTAACGTGCTTCAGCATGGAGTCAGCATTATTCTTTGCTGCAGTCAAACATTGCAACCATTGATAACCAGAAGGATAATTTCTTCTGTGTGTGGAAAGCAAAGTCAGGTAACTAGACCATGTGAAGAATTTATTCATGAAAAAAGAGAAAATAAATAGTTTGCACTGAGCATCCTGAATTGTACACCTCTGCTTCTGTTCTATGTCCACACAGCAGTGTCATTGGTATTCAGATGATGATGTAAGATGCAAGATTTAAATCATATAAAATTACATTAAATGAAAATGTTATAAATGTATACTTAAAAGGTGAAAAATATCAGATAAGATAAAAGGGCAAAACTCAGCTGTATTCTTTCAACAAAAGAACTATCTTAAATTTAAAAATTCAGACAGAATAAATGTAAAAGCATAGGAAAATATATACCATACTAACACTAATCAAAGGAAACTTGAAGTGGACATATTAAGTATTAAATGTAAAATAGATGTCAGAACTATTATTACCTGTTACAAAGATTATTCTGTAATAAAAAAGAAGGCATAATACCAAAATATTATTTTTTCCAATCATAGGGCTTCAAATACAAGAACTGAAAGTAGATAAAACCAAAGAGAGAAATAGAAGCATCTATGTTGATAGCCAGACACCTCAGTGACCTTTTCTTAATATAATTTGAACAAGAATATTCCAGATAAAGATGCAGTTTAGTGGTCATAGGGCCAGAAAGAGCCTGAATATTAGAAGAACCCAGCGGAGACCAATGTGTTCGCAGTAGAACAAGTTGGCAGAGCATGGTCTGTGGTAGACCATGGAGGTGAGCTGCGTTTAGATTGTGTGAGACCACGTGGACTCTTGTGAGGCACTCCCAAAGAACTCAAAGTAGGACTGGGAGCTACAGTATTTGCTTCGTGCTGTAACTTGATTTAATACTTAGTCCTTAAGTGACTCCTAGAAATTCCACACAGCCTAAAAGTAAAGACAAGAGCTGACGAAGAGCCCCCACCCCCTTGTTAAAGGACTGGCGAGGCCTGATAGTGTAGCATCAGAAAACAGACTGATTCTTCTCATCGCTTTTGTCAAACTTGTTCAGTCAGATCTTCCTTCTGTGTGTCTGAATTATATATGTGATACCTTTTAAGTTTAATTTTTACTTATTAAGTAGTCTAGACTGAGCTTTAACATGCTTCCATTACTCAGTTAAGGAATGTATGCTCTAGCTGGCTTCTTATCATTCCCTGTTGTTCTGGCTCCTGCTTTGGGAGTATGCCCCCCACCTCTCTGTGCTAGCATCTCCTCTTCCCAGTGGCAGGAAGCTCTCCTGGATAGGGTCCCTTCCAGGTATCCTATCTTCTGTCGCCATCTGCCTTGTTCACTTGGCCCACTAAAACCACTGGAATTGTAGACTGTTCATGCTTTCTCTCACTCCTTTTCTTCTGGAGCAGCTCCAAGCATCTCTCTTCTCTGTCATTCATGCCCTTAACTCATTTAAAGATTGCTCTGCACTCTATGGTGGAGTCTTTTAGTGGTCTATGAGCTTCTTTCTGCAGCCTCTCCACAGGCCATGGCATGCATTCTCTCACTTGGGAGTTCTTGGGTCCTCACCCAGAGGAATGGGAAGAAGGGCTGAGCCACTTCCCTACTCTAAAGAGAAAGGGGGCAGCAGCATCCCTTACTGAGCTAGCTGTTCTCAGAGGCAGTGCTTAACCAGCAGCTCCCAGCCTTCTCTACACAGTCTAGAGGTGGGAGAGAAATCTGAGCAACAGCATACAGTCTCTGTATCCTGGAAGTGTTTTGTAGGCAAGTCTCTCTTGTTCGGGATCCATGTTTAGGGTTCAGCCATCAAATCTTCACTCTGTGCAGAAGAGTATGCACATTGAAATCCAGCTATCCACCACACTTCATTCATTGTATGAATATAACATACAAGACTGCTTTTGAAAACTGTGCTGTGGCAAAAGTCTTTTAGGACCTTGTTCAATGAAAAGTGTTTCTCAGAAATCAACTCATCAGTTAGCATCCTGATTTGGAGAGGAGAGAGTCACCTTTGCTGTATAAAGCATTTTAAAAAGCTACATTTTAAAACATAGCCACCATGTATGGACATACTTCTGCAATGTTTATATATGTCATTTAAAGACTTGGCAAAGTAGATAATAGTAAGAACATCTATAAATGCCAAGTTTTGTGGAAATTGAATGCTAGCTAACTTTACCATGGAGTAAATATATCACCAGGCACTGTATTGATGATTTTCATTGAGGCTCGTCTAGTCAATAATTGGGCTGTTTTCCCAAGGTGCACTGGGTTTTCTTTTTTTTATTAGAAAAGTGATTAAAACATGAAGAAGTGATTGTTCTTGTGGTGATTGAAGATGGAGAAACAGATTTGGGAGGAACTATTGGTCAAGGCTACCTTTCTGTGGAGAGATCACTTTGTCAAAGCTATTCGAAAACTATTTGTATCTAGTTGCTTTTAAATTTCCAGAAATAAAAGTGACAACATTTAGATAAAACCAGTGACTTGAAGAAACCAAATATCACAATCCATCTTGTTAGAATTCTCGCATGAAAGTACTGGAAGCAGCTTGCAGCCCCTCCTGGGGGCTCAGTGGATGACTGGATGGTGCGGAATGTCACTTCTACAGAGAGGGAAAGACATCTGGGAGGAGGCTCCAGCCACTGAGAACCTTTGTGAAGCCCAAGCCTTTTGACATGCATAAGTAAAATGTAAACTAAGAAGTGATATCAACCAAGACACACTGACCACTGGCCAGCAACATCTGGAAGTTAGAAAAACCCTGGGAGGTATTCTTAATTCTCTACATTCTTCTGTGATAGATCATTTTGTTTCTAATTAGTCACTAATGTTTCAACAAACAAGTGTCATTGATAGCAGTCAGCCAGACTATCTGTTCCCACCACTGTAGGTGGGATCTAGTGGCCTCCTCGCTCTCTCTCAGGCCACCTGCTCCTTTGGAACCACACCTGGACCTGTGAAATGCTAGCACATGCCTAAAAGCGTTTCAGGAATGGCCCTTCTTGGGTCGTCCAGTTGGGAGAAAGACCGCCTGTGTCCCTCTGTATCCGGGGTCTGGCTGAGCCCTCTCCTCCTAACTTGAAGACACCTAGTTGTGGACCTGGCTCCAGCAGCAGGGCTGACTTGCTGAGACATGCCTGTCTGCACAGGTTTTGTCCCTGCCGGACATTGGAGGGTGTGCCCCCACAGGCTGTTAGCAGCTTCTTGGGTTTTGTTTCTTTTCTCTGCAGCTTAGATGTTTTTTTTTTAATAGCTGGTCCACTTTTTTTTTTGCAAATGAAAAATGTCATTTAAAAAATGAGAATGCCAAGACTTAAAGATGCAGCAGTGAGAAGCACAATTGTATTCACTTCTGAACTGTAGCTGCTGAAGATTTTGCATCTGTCTGGTGGCCTGTTGAGATGGAAACATTCCGCAAGTGAGAACTGGCATCGAGCTAGTGAAGGTCTGGGGGGGAAAAGGGCAAAAAGCAGAAAATTAAAGTTAGAAGATACAACAAGGGTCTCACAAAGGACACAGGGCATAGAAGAGGTGCTGTGTGTTCTTTAGTATCAGAATCCTCCTGAGTAGATTGTCTATAATCTTCCTGTATAGATATTAAGTGCCTTTAACATTGTTTAAAAGAAGGAATTTGGAGGAGAAAGCAAGTGCCCCTATTGCTTTGCACAATAACTGAAATATGGAAGAATGACCCAATGTTAGAGACAGAATGCTTCTGCAAATATATGGTCTCGTGAGAGCAGAATGAACAGGTTGATGATGTATGTCTTATATCTACCTCTTATATATTTGCTCATCTCTATCAGGTGTGTATAACATATATCTTGCTCAATATTTGTAAGCAAAATTAAGTTGGATCATATTTAATTTGGTGCAATTTAAATCGTATGCAATTCGGGTTATCAAATTGCATATTTGGAGTTGCCTGTACACTGAATTTATTGTCTTTGATGTTCCCTGGGTCTCCTCTTGAGGGATCCTACCAAGGAGTCCAGGGCAGTTGGACTCAGGGGAGACACTCCGGGAGACCAGAAGTCTGTTCTGTAACCACATGACCCAAGGACCTGCTTTGTACACGTGTGGGAAGCTGAGCCTTTGGCTTAGATGCTCCCAGCTGGTTTCACTAGCTAAGACTTTGTTAGTTCACATTGCATTTAACATACGTCAGCACAAGATAACAAGGTAGAGTGACTGGTGGGTCCTGCAGGAGCCATCTGGGAAAGGAGCGACCGACAATAGATAAATGAGTGAAGATGCAGATACTGCTCAAGGTGGGATGCTACTTCGTCAGAGAACAGGAAATATTCTGGCCTTAAGGAGTTAAGAGCAATGTAAGATTCTGTCTGATCTTGCAGGGGGTTAAAGAGTCTATGTGATCTCTTACTGTACCTTCATGGAACATCGCTAGGTAAATAAAAGCCTTTGTTCATTGGATTCTATTTAGGAGAATAAAGGTTTTCAGCCTTTGGTACTCAGATTTATGCAAGAACTTATCCCCACGTGCTGCTTTAGATTCTAGTGATTCATAGAAAACATATGTAATCTTTCTCAACTGAAGGACTAATTTACAGGATTTTGTTACCCTGTTTCCCACCCTGTCCATTGGAAGATGTGATTATTAGGTTGTGTGGTTTATTTATTGACATTGTTGCTAAGAGTGCCAGTTCCTATGAGCAGTAGGCTTTTGGTGTTCTATAAAATGACGAAATAGTGAAATTCCTGGTGAAAACTATTAATTTATTCATTACTTTTTGTGAAACTTTGAAATGTAATTTATCTATCTATACAACCCATCCATTTAAAGTGCAAACTATAATAGTCTTCCGTATATTCCCAGAGTTGTTCAACCATGACCACATTCTGTCTTCTCCAAACAGACCATGGGTTACATTAGCAATCACTACCAGTCCAAGAAAGCCACAAACCTATTATCTGTCTCTGTGATTTTCCTATTCTGAACATGACATATAATGGATGCATGTAGTGTGTAGCCTTTCATGTTTTGCTTCCTTAGCATAATGTTTTCAAGATTCCTTGCCATTGTACTTGTCAGTACTTAATTCCCTTGTTGAAGACTCACACTTCTTTCCATGCATGTACCACATCTCATTTCTCTTCCTGCCATTTGGTGGACACGTGGGATGTTTCCACATTTTGACTGTTCTGAATAATGCTTCCACAACCATTCATGCATAAGCTTCTGTTCATTTCTCCTGGGAGGACATCAGTATTTACCCCTTTGAGGAATTAGACTACTTTATAAAGCAGCTATACCATGTCTTGGCCAAAACTAGTTATTCGCTGTCTATTTTAATACAGAGGATGACAACTCTAAGTGTGAGTGAATTCATACTGATTATGCAAGGCATGAATCAAGTTTGTATATCTGTAACCAGCTTATTCTGGAGTACTAGGGAGTGGAGCCTACTCGGAGTAGCTGAATGAAGAGGAGGCAGGAGGAGGTTTGGGATGAGTGGTGCTAAGTCTAAGAAGTAGCTGGATATATTAAAAGAGGAGGCTATGTCCTTGCTTGTCACTGTGGTGGCCTCTGTAGGCTTATAGGGAGTGGCACTATTAGGAGGTTTGACCTTGTAGGAGTAGGCGTGGTCTTGTTGGAGGAAGTGTGTCACTAGGGGCAGGCTTTGAAGTTTCAGATGCTCTAGCCAGGTCCAGTGTCTCTCTCTTCTGCTGCTTGCTGATCCAGATGTAGAATTCTTGATTCCTTCTCCAGCTCTATGTCTGCCTGCACACTGCCATGGTTTCTGCCATGACAGTAATAGACTAAATCTTTGAACTGTAAGCCAGTTCCAGTTAAATGTTTTCCTTTATAAGAGTTTATTGTGGTCATGGTGTTTCTTCATAGCAATAGAAACCCTAAGATAGCTACAATATCCAATAAGTAGTCATTGTTGGTTCTAAAGACTAGTTGTGTATTTATTTATTTTTAAAGTATTTTAAGTTAGATGCATACTTGTATAAAATGGGTTTCATTGAGGCACTTTTTAAAATTAGCTAATGTTTTAATTGATCATTTCATGCATTTGCTGTACTCTTGGTGACATCCTTGGCCTGGGTCCCTTTGTCATAGTCCTTTACTGAACAACTGTAGCCAACTACTTTATGTGGTTTCCCTCCCAATCAGTTTTACAGAGGCCTGCTCATCCTCCTAGTCTCCTGTTGTCATCAACCTTAATTTGGCTGATTTGGTGCAAAGGGCATCCATCAACTTGACACACAGGCTCATCACAGTTGAAGGCAAGCACACAAACATGAGGGCTTGGTTCTTATCCCAGGCTTTGGTAGCTTAGTCCTTATGCTATGTCATCATGGAGGAGGATGTCCTTAGCATCTCTTGTGAAGCAGTGTTGCCATCTGTGACATCTCCCTCACACCTCCAGCAACAATGTCTTCCTGGGCCATAGCAGTGGGTTATGGGTAAAACCAGATCTTGAATGCACTGGAGCCTGCATGCCACTCTGAGATGGCAGGGAAGAAGGCTAACTGAGACATTTTATATATCCACATAACGTACATGGTTTATAGTCAACCCTATAATACCTGGGTTCTACCCCCTCTCTCTTCCCACTGATCCATTTCCTCTTTCCTAATAGTCGCTCTCTACTTTCATGCCCCCAACCCCAGTTCCACATATAAGAGGAAAACGTGTGCATCTTGTCTTCCTGAACCTGGATTATTTCAGTTAACACATGGTCTTCAGGTACATCAGTTTTGCTTCATGCGATATGATTTCTTTCCTCTTTAGGACTGAATAGCACTCCATTAAGCATCCATACAGTAGTTACTCTACCCATTCATCTGTAGATGGACACCAAGGCTGTTATCATCAGTGCTGTGGTAGGCATGGAGGTGCAGTTGTGTGCTGCATTTGTTTCTCTGTGTGTACCCAAGAATGGCATATCTCAACCATATATATTTATTTTTAATGTTTTGAGGAAACTTCACACTGATTTCCACCATGGTTGGACTAATTCCATTCCTTCCAATGGCATATAATGGTCCCTTTTTTCTTATTTGTTCTTCTTTGTTTTCTTTATTATAGTTCTGACTAGAGTGAGATGGATCTCAGTATAGTTTTAATTTGATTCCCCTGATAGCTAAAAATGTTGACTGTTTTTATTATTTTATTATTTCTTTTATTTTAGAGATCTTAATATAATCACATCATTTCCCCTCTCCCTCCAAACCTTCCCATATCTCTTTCAAATTCATAGCCTCTTTTTCATTGTTTTCAAATATATAAAATATATATATTATATATTATAATCTGCTCAGTCTGTATAATGTTACTTACAGGTATGATTTCAGGGCTGACCATATGGTTTTAGGTAACCAATCGGTGTGCTCTTCCCCGAGGAAGACTCTTCCCACTCTCAGGATTCCTTAGTTACCTGTATTCTTTATGTAGGGTTCAGGCCTCGTGGTGTTTCCTGTGTTCACATTAGTGTGTGCAGTGTTGTTGTAGACAGTCATTTTGCTGAGTCTTTATGGGTGTAGCTTCTGACATTGCTGAGAGACACAGTCTCATGGCAAACTCCCTGATCTTCTGTTTCTGCCCCTCTTCCCACCATTTGCTGAGCCTTAGGTGTGGGAATTGCTCTTTAGATGTACCCACTGGGACTCAGCTCCACAACTCTGCATTCTGATTGGCTTTGTTCTCTAAAAAAAAAAACCTCCTGTGGGTCATTTTCTAATGTATTTATTGGCCTTTTATTCTTCTTTTGAAAGTGTTTTCTCAATTCAGCTCCCTATTTGCGGGTTGAGACTTTTTATTGTTTTGTTTCTTTTTTCTGGCTTCTTTATATGTTTATATAACATATAAACACCTCTTGTGAGGTGAATAGCTGGTGAAGACTTCATTCTGGACTCTTCCTTTTCTCAGTCACCTTCTATGCTGTGAAAGAGCTTATAACATAATGCAATCCTGCTGCTAATTCTTGTCATTGTGTCCTGATCCTTAGAGGTCTGTCCAGAAAGTTTCTGCTTATGCATATACCCTTCTGGCATTTTCCTCATGTTTCTTCCAGCCAAGGTGTGGGATTTTCATTGGGTATTTGATCCAGCTTGGCTTGATTCTCACACAGGTGTGAGAGCTGCAGATCTACTCTCGTTCTTCTGCTCGGTTTCTGCAGCACCATCCCCCCCCCCTTTCTCTAGAGTTGGGAAATTCCCTCCATGATTTCTGTCAATAGTCTTTTTGGGGGTGGGGATTGAGGCAGGATTTCTCTGTGTAGCTTTGGCTGTTCTGGAGCTCGCTCTGTAGACTAGGCTGGCCTTGAACTCAGAGATCCATCTGCCTCTGCCTCCTGAGTGCTGGAATTAAAGGCGTGTGCTGCCACCACCCAGCTACCCCATGGATCTTATGTTTGGTCTCTTGATCATGCCCCAGAGTTCTTGGATGTTCGGCTCATGCTTACTTACTTTTCTTCTTTGATTGTAGTGCTGCCTCAACCTTGTCTTCTATTTCTAATATTCCTTCCTTTGTTGCAACTACTTTTTTTTATTTCTTGGCATTGACCCCCGAGGTAAGTCAGTGTTAACAGACTCCCTCTAAAGATGGGAGATAGAGTGGACCACTTCTCATCGCCCAGAGCAGTCTTCCCATCGGGTGTAAGGCTTGTGAAAAGTATGAACTTATCTTGTGGGTAGGCCTGCCCACTCCTCATCAGGCATGCCTGGCTCACCTTCTAGATAAGGCTTCTGATTCCTCTCTCCTCATTGTGTGATATATCTCAAGAAATAGAAATAACAACAACAAAAATAACAATACTGTCTACTCAGGTGTTCATGCTGGAAGAAGTGAATGTCCATTGTGCCTAGTATTTCATGCTTCCCTTCTGAGTTTTCCTGGGCTATGCCCGCCCCCTGGGGGACAGAAAAGCCTGGGAATATTTACCTCTTTCCATTTTGGTGTCTGCCAGCCAATAGTTGAGGTCCAGAGCTGTCTGGAATGGTTTTAAGTCTGTTTGCTTTCTAGGGCAATGTTGCACCAATCTGAAGTCTGTACCCCGAAAGTATTCTCCAGATAGATTCATTCAGTGTACTCCAGCGCTGGGCCAGCATGGAGCTCCACCTCTTGTCTGATCTTAGCCACCAGCCCCCACAGAGGGGAAGGCACCAAACCACTGGGTAGAAGGGTGGCAGCAGTTCCCATGCTTCCCACAACACAACTGTGGCTCCCACACCTGCCCCATCACCCGATGGACGAGATTGATCAGCCTCAACGGAAAAGCAAGCTACACTCTGGCACCTCCAGTCCAAGTCCCACTACTTATACTTTCCAGTAATCTTGCTTCAGTTGCTTTCTAGCAGGTCACAAGATAGATACAGGCAGAGACAGTATGGCAATACTTGCTCTAAAGGACAAGGAAAATGTGGGGACTTTGATTTTGCAGAGCAGCAAGCTTTGGGCACACCCTCCTGAAGATGGCTCCCCTTTGCAGCACCCAGCTTTCATGTTGAGAAAAGCAGAAATCCCCTTTAATACCAGCTAGCTACATGGCTCCCAACTTAGCTGAACTCAGTGTGCTTTTCTGTTCTCATGACCGTTTCCCAACTATGTCCATCTTCCTTTGCCTGTCTGTTGCTTCTCCCTGTCTTGTCTACCAAGCAAGAACTGGTGTAGCAAAGGTGCTTTCTATCCTGCATGGCTCTGTCTCTTCCAGCCTCTGAATGTCAAGATTCAACTCCAGTGCGTTCTATCAACTACCTCGCTGAGAAGGCATTGTCTGGCTTGCTTGCTTCTGAAGTCACTGAGAAGCTGGAAAGTGCTACCTGCTGTTAATCTGTTCTCTTCATACACTTAGTTCAGAAGTAGTCAAGTCCTTTCGGGTCATATTTCCAGGGGCAAACAATGCTCAGTCTTACCAAAGAGGTACAGGAGTCTGCAAAGTATGTTACATAGACAAAATGACACTTTACCCAGGTGAACCGTGGCGGTGGTCCAAAGTGGACTCCTGGGCCTGTTCCATGACAGAACTTGAACATCCTCACTACTGTTGTGTCTTCTATTTTTGTGACATCTTTTGAGACCTAAGTACATCTCTCTTCAGGTCAGTCAACTCTCTGGTTTTGCAAATGTTTCTGTCTTACTTATTTTTTATGTTGGTAGAGACTGGCTGGTTATGTTCTTGGAGATGTCTCATCTTCTGGCTTGCTACTGAGGCAGCAGGTTGTTTCACCATCAATAAACTCTCTGTGCTTCTGTGGATTGGCTGATCTTCTCTGAATCTGGAAACCAAGACGCAGGAGAAGTTGGTGATACTGGACAACGAATGCCTACTAGACGCCAATCTCACAAATGTATCCTAGATTGGATGGGCTGGCGTTTTGTTTGTCTACTGGTGAAATCTGTATCTAAATGCATATTTTTCTAACTTTCTGCCAGAAAGCTCAGAAATTTATTTTTGTTCAACTTGTGTTATCCATCAACATCTTGATGAAAAAAATTCTACTCTCTTTTCATTATATTTTTTAATTGTCTCAATTTTAAAACTTTTAAAGACATTGTTAGCCACTTTAACAATATATAGTCAGAGTTTTCTTTAAAGTATTATTTGGAAAGTTGAAGTTTAAATAATTTCCAAATCTCCCTCCCCTAAAATATAGCTATTGTTTCTCTTAAGAATTGGAAGTGTCTGGCTCTCCTGAGGGCTCTCCTCTATCCCTCCCTACCATCTGGGTCATCCTTTGTCATGCTAAGGATGTGTGTGGGTTTGTTGTTGTTATTTCAAATTTTATTTAGAAAATACAAAATGCTTGATAATAGTCCTTTAATGTCTATATTGGAATTTATGCAGGAGCTGCCTCAAGTCTTCACTGTGAGCTCTTTTGATTCAGACTGTCCTTGGGTAAAGTGTAAGGGCTGAATAGTCTCCTTAACCCATGCCTTTTCTGGGGAGCAGGTGGGAATGTGTCTCACCATTGTGAAGAAGTATTGGGTCCTGCATCCTTTAGGAGAGCTCAGCCCAAATCTGCTTGATGCCACCACCCAGGAAGCAAAGGGCTAATGCTCTAAATGTGACAGGATTGGCCTGGCAGATCCTAGCATCCACAGGTATCCTGCTGTGGATCAGTATCCTCTCTGGGGTGGAAAGACAGCGGCACAGCTTGTTCCTTCATTGTATGTACACTCTGCATTTGAGAATTAACTTCCTCGCCAACTTTTACGTGTCTAAGTTTGTAGCTCCGATGCTCGTAATTGGCCATTTGTAATCCCAGGACCAACATTGCGGTGCTTCGTGGTTGCTTATGGGCACAGGTGGAGCGGGGAAACATTTGAGTCATCTCAGGCAAATGTTCCCAGCTGAGGTTTCTTGTTTCAGCTCTCCTACTGAAAGGAACTGTCCTTTTCTCAGTCTATTTAGTGCCATTTTCCCCATCTCTATATTCCTTGTTGCTGACATGTCTAAAATTGGCCCAAACTCAGAGCTAAAATGCCATCTTCCCTTTTACATGCAAGGACATGACAGGCCTTGGGAGAAAATACCACTACTGGATATCTCTGCAAGAACAGCCTCGAGTACTGTTGGCTTTGAGTTCAGTCTTAATAAATCAGCAGTATTTGATGATGGGTTCTTTAAACAAAAGCAAGCATGGAACATTAACATATTGATCATCGCATGCAACCAGAGGCTTGCAAGAACAGGCTCCTGTAATGTCCCAAGAAGCAAGGACTCAGTATTTATTAATTCAGGTTTTGAAGTAACTTTGATGTAAAGATAAGCCCTCAGCCAATTCGATGTGTAAATACACACATTGTTCTGTAAGGAGATCTCTTCAAGGAATCAGCTCACTGTTTCCGTGTTTCAGAAATATCTTACTTGAATCTAACAGTTTCTCAGGCACCATGTGGAAATCCCATTGGCTCTCTTAAGACATTGGCCTCACCTGAACTCTTACCTGACCTTATGACGTCACCAAATCCAACCACCTTGAATAATGAGGATTGACAGTGCCTCTTTCTTGCCCTTATTACTTCCTCATGTTTGTAGGAACATGGCCACTAGGATAAAGCATGGGGCTTTTGAATTCCTTGGATCTGCATCGTCTGGAGATTTTTCACTTGGCAAATGATGGTTGTTTTGTAGTGTTGAGTTGAGCTTTGAGCTTTTGAAAAGATGAAACCAAACAACAACAGTTCTCTCCACAGTTTTTGTTCTCAACTTCACAATTAAAGAGCTTGCCATGAGATTCTGAAAGCTGGCAATGTCTGATCATTCTGAGTCGTTTAAGCCCACCCAGTACATCTCCCCTCATTCAGATTTATTCGCTGATCCTTTGAGTGAATCATTCACCGCTTCCCACTCAGAGGTTCGGAACACTAATAAAAATAGCAAGAAAATAGCAGCAGACTGCCTACAGATGCCTGTGTGCTGGCGGCCGCAGACAGGAGCAGCCCCCAGGGTTACTCAGAGAAGCCACCCCTCACAGGGAAAGGTAGTGAACGTAGTCTCGTTGGCTGTCAGGGTACAGAGAATCAGTGATGGCTGTGGGCCCAGCCTGAAGCAAGGCACATCTACCACCCCTCTAGGGCTGAGGGAATGTTGTAGAAGAGAAGGACAGAAAGCACATAAGAGCTACGAGATGGGGAGGAGGGCTTCGGTGATGTAGGAGGGTCATCTGTCTATGTGTTACTTTCATTGGTTAATAAAGAAACTGCCTTGGCCCCTTTG
>LOEQ01000417.1:252866-273808 GCA_001685075.1 Bramus lutescens | reverse complement strand
AGGCTGTTTTCAGTACTGTAGCTCTGTAGTAGAGTTTGAAGTCAGGGATTTTGAAGCCTCCAGTTCTTTTATTGTACAGGATTGTTTTGGCTATCCTGGGTTTTTTGCTTTTCCATATCAAGTTGAGTACCGTTCTTTCAATGGCCTGTGAAAAATTTTGCTGGGATTTTGATGGGTATTGCATCGAATCTGTAGATTGCTTTTTGGCAAGATTGCCATTGTTACTATGTTAATTCTACCTACCCAAGAGCATGGGAAATCTTTCCATTTTCTGGTATCTTCTTCATTTTCTTTCTTCAAAGATTTAAAGTTCTTATCATACATGTCTTCCACTTGTTTGGTTAGAGTTACTCCAAGATATTTTATGTTATTTGTGACTATTGTGAAGGGTGATATTTCTCTGATTTCTTTCTCAGTCCATTTATCACCTGTGTAAAGAAGGGCTAATGATTTTTTCAGGTTAATCTTGTATCCTGCTACATTACTGAAAGTGTTTATGAGTTGTAGAAGGTCCTTGGTAGAATTATTGGGGTACCTTATGTAAACTATTATATCATCAGCAAATAGTGAGAGTTTGACTTCTTTTCTGGTTTGGATTTCATTCTTAATTGACCTTCCTGATTGATGATGTTTTCAGGGAACATACATGTACAGAGGATTATAAATTCTTCTGGCTTCTAATATAATTGGATCATGCTCTAGCTATGCTAGGAGTCAATCAGAGGCATGCCTCAGTGGTGTGATCCTAACCTAAGCTTTCTCTGGAAGCCTCTCCAGCTGCTGGCCAACTTTATCTTACCAGAGAGAGGGAGTTAGGCAGGACTGAGAATTTCTTGGAAGTATCACTCATCCCAGTATAGATCATAGGCTCACCCTTACCATTTTCCATGGAATTAAGTCATCCCTGGGGGATGACCCTATTAGCAGAATCCATGAAGTGGTGGAATCATGGGCACCATGATGAAACTCCTACTAAAGGGAGACTGTGCTGCAAGGAGATGTATTGTCACTCATTTAAATGGTCAGGCCCTGCCCTTGTCCTACCATATTCCAAATCATTCTGGGTAACAAACCATCAATGTCAAAGTCAAAGAGAATGGCAGGCTATCAGACACCATAAGTTTCTGCTCTAAGATCAATGGTGGCTTGTTGGGCACATGGTTTCAATTCCTTGCTCTACTTGGCGTTCCCAGATGATAATGGCTTATGGACTTGAAGGTAGGGCCATATAGGGACAGTGAAGATAAGCATCTTTTACACTTGAAGTTCCATTGTGAGATGAAGGAGGTAGGTAATGGGGATAGTTCATTCTTTAGGAAGAGGAAGGAAAATAGTTTTGAAGGTAGAAAAGTGTAATATTTAGGGAATATTATTGAATATGGAAGCACTTATCTGGTCCTGACCTGGGAACAGGTGAGAAGGAATGAAGTCAAGAATGGGTGGAGGGAAGGGAAAAACAGAACTACCTCTGCTTGTGCACTCCCAAAGGTGTCCACTTCCCCTAGTGACAGCCACCCTGTCCAAAAGACTGACCAGACACAAGATTGTCTGTCCTGTAAGGACATTTTTATATCGACCACTTCACATTCTGAGGGTGAGAAACCAGAGTTTAGTGTAGGATATTCAGGTGGAGTATGGAAGGGGTTGCTAGACCATGCCCCTGGCAGAGTCTGTTGCTGTAGGCCTTCCTACTAAAGGGTGGTCCTCAGACCATCCTGCACCTCCAGGGAGCCTGTTAGGTAAGTATCTGCCACTGAGCATCACTTGGTAGTGCTCCACCTCCAGTCTTCGGAAGCCTGTTAGAAATGTTGGCTGGAGCCATGGCTCAGAGGTCAAGAGCACTGGCTGCTTTTCCAGAGATCCTGAGTTCAATTCCCAACAACCCACATGGTGGCTCACAGCCATCTGTAATGAGATCTGGTGCCCTCTTCTGGTCTGTAGGCATACATGCAGGCACAATGTTGTACAGACAATAAATAAACAAACAAACAAACAAACAAATAAATAAATAAATGAAAGAAACGTTGGCTCTTGGCCCCACCCTCCGATCAACTGAGCTAGGCCTTTTGACAGGAACTCCAGGAGACAGGTGCACTGGTGACAGACTCAGAACCCTTGTCTGGATCTTTGCTGCCCTTGGTTCTCGGGATGTCAGGGTAAAGACAGGAAGCAGAATGAAGGTGGAGGCTGGAGGGGAAGTATAACTACACTTAGAAATAGGATGGCTGTGTCCCAAGAGAGCACTGTAAAGTGACACAGCTCATGGCTGACCTAGGTGATGGCCGCAGGTAAGGGCTGGATTCCGAAGTCATCAGTTAACTCTGGCTTTTCTGATTGTCTCAGCCACTTGTTCTGAATGTCAAACCACAGCTCACCGACCTGTCATTGCAGGATTGCAGGCCTTGAACGTGCCCTGTTTTATAATCTGTGCTTCCTTCTCTGCTAAACCTAATCGTTCAAATATCTGGTGGCAGAGCGGTCTCTTCTGAAAAGCCATCCACAGTCTTGTTTGGGGCCTCCTTCCCTGTGTACTTCCATCTTCCATTGTGCTGTGAAGTCGTGACCAGTAAATGGCCTTTGCAGAACTTGGTGCCTGGCACATTGGTGGTAAGTGTCCAATGGGTATCAGCTTCTCTCATCCCCTAGAAATGGATTGTGCTGAGTTGAGAGCTAGAGGAACACAAGCAAGAGGGAGTGGCATAGCCCAACAGAGGTGCCAAGAAGCCAAGTGGAATGGCTGTCCAAGCCTTCCCTGTTGAGAAGGGCCCTGGGAGACTCATGTGTCTTTCCTGTACTTGTACATGCTTAAGATGTAAAGCATGTTATCTTGATATGTATAACACAGGATGGTTTGGAATGACTGTGCTCTGGTCAGTCATTCAAAATAGGAGACAGATGGCCATTTAAGCAGCTCATCCCAAGTCATTCTGCTGTTAGGAAAGCTTTGTGTTTGCTGTGAGTGATTACACAAAGTGTGTTAGCGCTAGTCTGGGAGGCTGCCTGACTTTGTGCTGTGTGGAAGCCCTTGTGGTGAATGTACTGCACCGTGAGCCTAGTTATGTATGTTTCAGAGACTCTGGAGCCTAATTTGACCATTTTTAATAGTTATTTTATAGCTTCGAGTCTTTGCTCCTATCCTGTTAATTTCATCTGCAATTTTCTTCAAATCAATTTCTTAAATAGGCATGTAATAGCTTATTATGTTATTCTTCCTATGGGAAAATATGATCAAGTTTATTAATTTAGTCTTTTTAAAGTTCACCTAATATCTGTTACCTGGAAAGAATGGGGATGAATGCTTTTAAGGGTGCAGTCCTGAACCAGGGATTACTTTTGCCCTTTAGGAATCTGGCAGCCTAGGAGGGGAGATGTTCCAGGTAAAGCTGACAATAAACCTAAGAGCATAGTGTATGTTCTGTGACATGCAGGGTAGAGTGAGTGTTGAACAGTTGAGTGTGGCTTTGACAGGAAGAACAGAAAGCATACTAGGGGTACAGAACAATTTGTAAGAATAAACTTGTATCTTCATGTGCATGGTGTGAAGGACTGGTAGATCTCAAAGTGGTCCCACATTCCCAGGAAAATTCCAGGCCCCACAAGAAGAAAGAACGAACATGCTGATGTTTAAGTACACATGGATTGCCTCTTTGAGCATCCCCAAAGCCCCATGAGGTGGGAAGTTCCTTATGTTCATTTTATAGGTAAATAAAGTGAGGTTCTGCTCAAGGTCACCCAGCTGGTCATGGTGGGCCTGGCGTTGCTGACTGGTCTACCTCCAAGCTCTTCAGAAGACTGACATGCATACATTCCATAGATGTGTACAGGTATCTGGAACATCTCAGGATTTGGGGGACCCTGACATGTGACATAGTTTCTGCAGCAGTACAGTAAGCTGTGTCCTGTCTCCTGCTAAGTGCACAGACACATGGCAGCACAGAGGGCACCTGTAGTCTTCTGGGGCATGGTGGTTTGCTGTTACTTACAAATTGAGGGGGTTAATGTGCCCTATTGATCTCAACAAATGGCTTCATTGATTATCTTGAGTAATTAGAAATGACACAGCTAAAAGAATTCATGGCTGGAAAAATGGAGGGGTTTAGATGCTAATGCCAGACATGTACAGCTAAAATCTTTTATTAAAATATCAGGCTTAGTAGATGAAGACCCAAGCGCCCCAAAGGAAACCATACCTAAGCCACTGTCATGTACTGTGATATGAGAGAGAGAGAGAGAGAGAGAGAGAGAGAGAGAGAGAGAGAGAGAGTTTTGTGATCTATTGGCCTGCTTAAATATTTTAAAATAGGGAAGAACTCAAGACCAGTGTAACACCCCATCACACACGGGGCACCTCTGTCTATACTGTGTGGTCAGCCCCCTAAAGTGACATTCATGCTGATAGTCTTCATTTTCTTTCTTTTTCTGTTTGTAGCAAATAGTGACAATTTTGTGTCATTTTTCATATTTTAATGTCCAATATCTTGGTCATATTAATTTATCTTTGGCTTTTAAGAGAATGGCATTTTATCATACTCATGGGGCTATAGATCCCAGAGAGCCAACAGCTGGTGTAGGTGAGGCTGTACTGTGGGCCTTGGGCTCAGGTTCAAGGGCAATGCTCTGTCGTAAGTGAACCTGAGTGAGGAAGAGAAACATCTTATGACTCAGCTCCAATACTACTAAAGACTCAAGAAGCTCTGGATTGGTTCTTAATACTTTCGTTGCTATTCTGCTCCCCCTACTTGTTCTGTGAACTTGTGAAGATCCACCCACAGTTGAAGTCAGGCTTGACAAGTCATGAGAAATTGTGAGGATTGCAGTTCTTCATATCACGAGTGCAAAGCACTTCTACAATGTTTCTTAAAATGCTGAGTTTCACTTAAGCATCCCAACAAGGAAAAAATAACTCCGAGAGACCAGAAAGCTCAGTGGAAACGATGAACCTGTCCCATGAATACACCAAAGGGGATGCTTAAAAACGATTTGAAAATGCATTTAAAACATCCAGAGTTGGATAGACTGTTAATGCATATACTATTATTCCTTGAATGGAAACAAGTGGTTACATTATGCATTAGTTATCCTTTGTGCTAAATTAATCACATAAAGAGTGTGTTTATGAATGGAGGGCTGGAAAGATGGCCCTGGGGTTAAGAGTGTGTACTGCTCTTGCAGAGGACCTGAGTTTGGTTTCCAGCACCCATGCCTGTGAGCTACATCTGCCTATAACTCCAGCTCCAGGGAGATCCTAATCCTCTTCTGGCCTCTGTGGACACTAGCACACACACACACACGTACACACTCACACTTAAAAAATAAAATGAATCTTTTAAAAATGTCAGGTTTAAAAATATGTAAATGAGATGAATACCATGAGGTGACTCCAGGGATTGGCACTGTCATCTGTGTCGTTCACTTGAGGAGCTCAGTAGATTTTGTAAAGTTATCTAAATGTTGTCTCTAGGATACGACATCTCCTCTTAATGTTGTCTCCAGGGTATGACATCTCTCTGTGCCTTCCTCCTCTTAGCATTTCAAGTGTAATACTACATAGTCTCTTTTCTTGTCCCTTAACACAGGCCGAGTCTATACTAACTCCACTGAGCTGCTGACACCTCACCCCATATCGGGGAACACAAGCTCCATTTACTTTAGGTCTTAGACCCCCAACCTTCCCAGGAATGCCTTATCCAAAGTGACTTTCCCCTCTGCCGTCTGACATTTTTTTCTGAGTCGTTGCCCATGAACTTACAACAGCCTATGGTTATCCTGTTTGTCCCTTCCTGAAGGAAGGACAGATATGATGCGTATCTGTCCAATGAGTATAGGCCTTCCCTGAACATTCTCCTGCTTTCCCGTATCCTTTCATTCATCCACACAACAGGACCAGTTACACACTGGGTGTCTTCTTTGCACACGTCACTGTAAGGGACATTGCTCACTCACAGTAACCTTCGTGAAACTCTCAGTTGGTTAGTGCTTAGTCCTCAGACACCTCATTTTACCTGAAAGTAAATATTGGTGTAGGGGCTGGACAGATGGCTTAGTTGTTAAGAGTCTTCCTGCTCTTCCAGAGGACCCAAGTTCAGTTCCCAGCACCCATCTTGGATTGTTCACAATTACAGAGATCTGATTCCCTCTTCTGGTCTCTACAGGCACTTGCATACATGTGGCATACCTCACACACACACAAAATTTAAAAATATATATTGGATATAGGTAAGATATAAGTATAGAATAATAAAATGTAAAGAATCCTCCTTGGACATGTTATGTACATCCTCCTTAAACAGGAAGCCCTGTCTTAATATGGCATAGTTCTCTGTGTACATAACGCTAATTGGTTGCTCCAATAACAGCCTATTTCTAGTCATTGACCTATGTCTGTATGTCGATATCTATCTAGAGGGTGGTTCTTACCACCTCCTCCAACAGCTCAGACTTCCTGGCATAGCTATTCAGCTATGACCCTTATTATCCAGGAACCACTACAAGGGTAGCATAATAGAACAAGAAGACTCTTAGGAAATTGTATTCATAGAGTTAAATGTTATCATCTTGTTATCTGATCACATAAGTATATTTCTTTCATAAGGCTAACCTTGTAAGATGAGATTTATGCCAACATGCTAGTACGCAGATGCCTTTAGAAAAGGATTTGTAGGAGATTCTTGTCATCTAGGATTGGAGTTTTAAGATTATAGCGATTTCTTCCACATAAGCAGCCCTTTTCTGGGTCTATGTCTGTGCTTATTATTTCTGTAGTGCCATATTAATGCCCTTCAAATGGTTTATTAATCCATCTTTTGTTGCTGTAGCAAAATGCCTGAGTATGGGTATTCTCTAGAGAAAGGTTATTTATGTGGATCCATCTTGGTGGCTGAATGTTCAAGTTCCAGTAACCCCTGTTGTGATTCTTGGATGCCACCTTACTATATCTGGAATAAACTATAATCTAGAAATGGAGGGTAAACTTGTGATCCAGACCTCCAGACAGGAAGACAACATGCCTTCAATCTGGATCTTGAGGCCGGATGACTCACATCTTTAATCCAGGTCTTGAAGATGCACCTTAATCTGAGCCACACCTTCTGCTGGAAGCCTGTTTAAGGTCAGTGGAAGAAGGAGGTTTTCTTCTTTACCTGTTTGCCCTCTCCTTGCTAGCACATCCATTCCTTCACTGGCATTGGAGCCTACTTCTTTAGGATTCCAGCACATACAGAAGACCAGCTAAGACACGCAGCTTCATGAGACTGAGCAACCACTGGATTCATGGACTTTCCATTTATAGCTGGCTGTTGTTGGACTGAGGCAGCATTCATTCCAATAGATTACACAGAGAGAGAGAGAGAGAGAGAGAGAGAGAGAGAGATTCCCCTATGACTCTAGAGAACTCTGATGAATACAGATTTGGGTACCAGGAGTGGGGCATGGCTACAATAGACCTGACGATGCTTTAGTTTGAAAGAATGTGGACTTTGGGAGTTTGATTAGAAAAGCAATTGAATGCTTTAAGTGGGGCTTAATCAGTCATCCTAGTAGGAGCATGGAAGACAGCGGTGCTCAGGGTGATTTGAACTGTGGGGCCTGGCACAAGAGGTTTCAGAGGAGAAGAGTGTTAGCATGTTGCCTAGAGATTATTCTTGTAACATTTTGGTGAAGAATGTGGCTGCTTTTTACCCTTGTCATAAGAGTCTGCCTGAGGCTAAAGTGAAGAAATTTATATTAATTCCATTGGTAGACGAAATCCTAAAACAGCCTAGTATAGACTCTGTCATGTGATTGTTAGTGTTAATTCTAATGAATATTTATAATAAAAAGGAGAAAACTGAACAAAGAAAAACAGAAAATTTACAGATTAAGGAGAAAAGGGGCACCAGGAAATGGAATAAAACTAAGTCCCATGTTCAAGGAGATAAACAGATGAAGAAATGAAATAAAGGAAGTGGTGACCTCAGGGCAAGATCCCACCCAACTGAGCTTCCAACTTGTGAAAAAGAATTAAAGAAAATCTTAGAGCCAAGTGTGGTGGTGCACATCTTTAATCCTAGTACTCAGAAGGCAGAGGCTGGCAGATCTCTGAGTTTGAGGCTAACCTGGTCTACAGATAATGTTTCATGACAGTCAACTGTAAACAGTGAAGAAAACCATCAAAAGCAGAAAGCTGGTGAAGATGTAACTGAATGAGGGGGCCATGTTCCAGCCCCAGCAAGCAGCAGAACTTGGCAGCATCAGCCACATGATTCTGGCTTTAGAGTCAAGGATAAAAGAAATGGGTTTTAGAATATTCCTTCATGACCAAGGAAAGCTGCTGAGGAAGGAAGGCATGTGGCAGGGTTGTCCCTGAATCGAGGCCTAGTAGAGAGGCCATTGCATGAAGCTGTGAAGTTGAAGCCTGGATTGCCCTGGAGACCCCAAGATGTTGGAGATGCCAGAACCGTGGGATACCTGCTGAGGAAAGCTGCTAACAGGGAATGGAACCAGCCTAAGAGAACGAGTGTGTTGCAGTCAATAAGGTTGAAAAGAGTTGGATATCAGAAGAGCATTTTGACATCAGACATGGAGATACAGGGTGGAGTTTGCCCAGCTGGTTTTCGGTATTGCTTTGGCCCAGTATTTCCTCGTTAATCTTTCCTTTCTTCCATTTTGAAATGTAATGTATGTCCTCTGTCGTTATATGCTAGAAGTATGTGATCTGTTTTTGATTTTGATTTTATAGGGTATTGTTAAGATATTGCATGAATCTCAGAAGAGACTTTGAAACATTGCTAAGACAATGAAAGACAGAACTTTTGAAGTTGTACTGGGTGCATTTCTGCATTATGTTATAGCTACAAGCCTATGGGGGCCAGGGAGTGGAATGAGGTAATTTGAATAGATATGAAAACTCATGTATTTGAATGTTTGGCCCATAGGGAATTGTACTATTTAGAGGCATGGCCTTGTTGGAATAGGTGTGGCCTTTCTGGAGGAAGTGTGTCACTATGAATGTGAACTTTGAGATTTCATATATGCTCAAACAATACCCAGTGAGACAGTTCAATTTTCTGTTGCCTATGGGTCAAGAAGTAGAATTCTCTGCTCCTTCTCCAGCACCATGTCTGCCTGCATGCTGCCCCACTTCTCACCATGACAATAATGGACTAAACCTCTGAAACTGAATGCCAGACACAAATATTTTCCTTTAGAAGAGTTGCCATGGTCATGGTATCTCTTCACAGTCATAAAAACTCTCACTAAGACACCTGTGTTAGTTGCTTTTTCATTGTTGTGACATAATACCCCCAAAAGCAATTTGAGGAAAGAAGGGTTCATTCTGACTCTTGATAATTGGATGCAATCCATGTTGGCAGGGAAGGCATAGTGGTGATCGGAGCTAATTACACTGCATAAGTAGCCAGGAAGCAGAGATTTGGCTTGTACAGAGCCGGGCTGTAAGCTAAGGTCCATCCTTCAGTGACCCATTGCATTTCCTCTATCTGGACTCTGCCTCCAGAAGAGTCTAGAACTTTCTCAACCAGAGCAGCTATGGCCCATGCTTAAGCACATGAGGCTATAGGGAACATTCACGTCCCAATCATAAAAGACCAAATCAGCTTGACCTCAGGCCAGAGTTGCCTTGACTGCATCACATCATAACAGATAGCATCATGGTGATCAGGAGCTTTGATCAGAGAGAGCAGAGTCTGGGAAGGAGCAAGGCTCACTCTTTATATAACACCATCTTAACTACTGCCTTACTCCATGTGGTAGTTTGAATGTAATTGGCCCTCATAAACTCATTGGGAATGGCACTATTAGGAGGTGTGGCCCTGTTAGAAGTAGGTGTGACCATGCTGGAGGAAGTGTGTCACTGTGGGAGTGGGCTTTGAGGTCTCGTATGCTCAAGCTGTGCCAAGTTCAGATCATTTCCTGTTGCCTGTGGGACAAGATATAGGACTCTCAGTTCCTTCTCCAGGACCATGTCTGCCTGCATGCCACCATGGTGTACCATGATGATAACAGACTAAGCCTTTGAAAATGTAAGCCACCCCAGTTAAGTGTTTCACCTTTATAAGAGTTGCCATTGCCATGATCTCTGCACAGTAAGAGAAACCTTAACTAAGACACTTCATATCAGCAGTAATCCCTCCCAAAGATGAGTGGCCCAATTACTACCCACTAAAAGGTTCTGCCACTCCCTAACTTTGGCATACTGGGGATTCCACGTTCAACATGTGAATCTTTGGAAGACAAACAAACTCAATCCATATCAGAAGCATCTTCTGATGGTGACCTCAACTTTGAAAACTTTTATATGCTTTTTGTTGGGAATTTTTCTAGATTTGTTTCTGTGTCTGTGTAAACTTAATATTCTCTGTTTCACGCCCAAAATTTCGACTTGCTTTCAATTAGTAATGTTTTTGAAAGATGTGTTCTGTTTTAATCTAGTTTTTATTATTTTTAATAGTTTACCTGCTCTTTCTCTTTATTCTCTTTATCCATTTTACAGGAAATGAAAGATTAGAGATGCTGAGTCTGATCAGGACATTGCTAGTCCCCCACGCCATGCCTCCTCCACCTCTTTGAGCTTTCATGGTTAGACAGTGCAGACATTCCCAGTGAATGTGTCTTCCACACCGCAGAGGTTTACACCACGACACTACAACTTTTACAGAATTACTATTTTAATTACTTTGGAAAGGCACTTCCAGGTCCTTGGTTTCTTAACTGGACTATAGACCCTCACTTATCCTGATGAGGTCCAGGCAGCCTGGTGAACTCTCTCCCCTGCCTGAGGCTGGAAGGGAATGATGTGGGGGCCACTGAACTCACAGGAGCCATTTTTCTTGGGTGTCGGTGCTCTGGTGGGACTGTCATTGCTTACCACTCTCAGTGGCTTTTGAGAACCGTCATGGGTCTGTAACTTGGACTTTCTTTTCTCCTTATAAGCACAGTTGGTTAAGACTCATGTTTGCCTCTGTCTCTTCCAAAACCAAAATCCAGTGTGTCTGGTTCTCTTGGGCCTTTGTCTTACCTTTCCATACTGTGGTTAGGTTGTGTTAGGTAGGAACTTGGCCTTTGGCTAAAGGCCTGGGGCATCTGCCTTTACTAAAACATCCTAATCCTCAGTGATGACCTGGCTCAGGGTTATCTATTACAGCTTCTAAATGGCTGTGCTCCTACAACATGGGTATCATGGAGCCAAGTATCTGAAGAATTCTACCAGCCCACATAGCAAGTCTGCAATGTTTTTTAAAAAGACATGCATTTAAAATTTTTTGAGTAGTTTTACATATATCAATGTCAACACTGGAAATACCATATAATATCAATCTTTATCACTTTCATTTTATTTTTTATGACAAGTACTTGCTTAAGTTGGTATCTCACGAACATGGCCCAGAGTGGGGGAGATGGCTGGCTGGGTGATACCTGTCCCCAAGGCTGATGATCTGACTTGCACAAGTTGTCTTCTGACCTCCATGTACATCCATCTTCTCTCCAAATAAAGTCTAATTAAAAGTTACCGCTCCAAGTTCAGTGAAGCAAAGCGCTGTGCTTCATGTCACCCTATTGTTGGCAGCTGGGTTAGCACGAACTTCTAAAATGAAAAGAACCCACCGCACCTTGTGGAGTCATTTTAACTGCTTTCTTCGACTGTTTGTTCCATAATTGTATTTTCATGTCACGTTTCACTAACTTGCGGTAACCATGTGGAGATGCGACAAGCATGCATATAATAAAAGTAAGAAGAGGGGTCTAGATGCAGTGGGGGTACCACCTAAAAATATGCTCGAAGAACTCCAAATGTCCAGTTCTTAGATGATTGTATCTGTATGGGAAATAGGGTAACTGTCTTCTTCCATAAAAAGCCTTGAGTGAGACTGGCTGTTCTGAGTCACTCTTCTGAGTCAGTTGTTTGTATTTTTTGCCACATCTCGCCTTGGGATGCTCTGCCATGCGCCGTTCCTTTAATCCTCCTGGGGTCTGTAATGTTCCAGCAGTTGTCAGTCTCTCCATCCTCTGTGTGGCGTTGTCAGAAGCACTGGGAAGAGCTGCCCTTGGAGCTAGAAGGTCTGCACTGGATCGGGGGTGTGTACCAAGCATTTCCCAGGTGTAGCTTTATCAGTCCTTAGAAATATGCAAACCCAGAAGCAAAGAGGCCCTATAACCCCATGGTTACCTGGCTGGTTGGTGACAAAGGTAGGATTTGCATACAGGTCTTTTCTCTAAGGCTGATATTTGCTGATTGCTCTGTACCACCTCCATCCGTCTCTGAGCCAGTTGGGGGATTTCTGTAAGTGGAAAGGGACAGTCTTAGTGTTGTGGGACACAGAGGAGAGAAGACGCATAGAGCCCGGTGTTGTCTTTGTCTGCACTGTGCTCGAGCAGCACGGCCAATGCAATGTGGGCAGTACCTTTTTCCTCCTTTCTGAATATAGGTGACAGCGTCTCCCATCTGGACCAGCTGTGTTCTGATGCCCAACATGTGCCCTAGCTCTGTTGGGTATGTGCCAAGGAAATGCAAGGAAAGACATTCACTTTGTGCTTGAGGCCTGTGCGTTCTGTGACTCTTGCAACACCTCAGCCTTATACTGACCAAACTTCTGTAAGGGATGGCTGATCACGTGGGATATCACTCCCTTTTCCTCTTCTCTGACACCTGTAGGTAGCTTTGTTGTGGTTACCAAAGTTCCATTTGCTGGTCAAGAGCCAGCCTTATGGATGTTGTAAATGCCTAATTCCCCGCAGACCAGTGCTCATTAAATGCAATCAACTTCTTTGGAAATCCACACTGAGTGAAAGCCACAGTGTTTTAGTAGAACGCTGAACAGGAATAGCATTGTATTTCCAAAAATGTCATGGCAATACCAAGTTTCTGGAAGTTTCTAAGTGCTCTATCTTAATTTCTGTCTGAATCTTGCTGTAGGCTAACCGTTCCCAGACCAGGGCATTCCCTCCTGAGCTTACTTTGAGATGCCGGCCCAGAGCAACCCTGATGGAGAAAGGTGGCTCATATGTGCCTCTGTCCACCTTAGGTGGAACAAGAGTGGTGTTTATTGCTATGGACTAGGTGTTCAGGATGCTTGGGCATGCACCAAGTACAATGCCCATGGAGACACCAGTTTCCTGAGGGCTCATAATTCCTCTATCTTTGAGACATGACCCCCACTTCAGTCCCCAGGTTCATTCTGTTTTCACTTGGGTCTGAGCCCCAATCTGTATGGTATGCCCATGTCTCTGAAAAGGTCTTGCCAGCATCCTTTGTCCAAGCCTAGGCCCTGCTCTCTTGGTGCCTGGTTGTTGGTCAGGAGTTAATGCAATGCATTTGTTACTAATTGCGGCCATAACAAATGTCCACTAAGGAGATGGCTTAAAACAGCGGATATTCATGGTCTTGCTGCTCTGGAGTCCAGGAGTTGGAGGTAAGGTGTTGCTACCGCTAGTTCGCTCGTGCCTCTTCCAGATTCTGGTTACTACCTGCATCCTTCATCTTGGGACCACGTCACTCCAGTCACTATTTCTATTGTTGCCTTGCCTTGTCCTCTTCTATCGCCGAATCCCCACAACTCCCTCTAATAAGAGCACTTTTGATTACATGAAGTGACACCCCACCACACACACACACACACACACACACACAACACACATACCAATTAATCCAAAATAAATTTCCATCTCAAAATCCCTAATTATATCTGCTGCCAAGCTCCTGTTGCCTACAACGTAAAACTCCATGAGTTCTGGTATTAGCACCCAAGTCTCTGGAAGATGCAGTTCAACCTTCCACAGTATCTTTGGGACTGCATGCCGGTGCCACCTGACCCACTGTGAACTTTATTTCTGTTGTATACCACCAGAGCTCCCTTACCCACCCTGAACTAGGCTACCTGAGGGGTGGAATCCTCTTGGGTGATCTAAGGTTGTCAGAATCTGCGGCGAGACTTAGTCATCTACTAAGGATTTTATAGATCACCCCATTTAACACTCATAGCAGCCAGGTACTGTGTCTTCCAACCCAGAAAAAGGAAACTAAGCCTGAAGCAGGTCACATAATGACCCATGCCAAATGGACATAGCAACTGTGAACAATTCTGGGCACTTTGGCTGTAAAGTCAGAGCTCTTGTCCACTGTACCAGCCTTGGGGCAGAGGCAGGCCTTGAGACCTGACCCACAGTGTGTCTCCCTCCCCAGGGACTAGCTCAGGACAAAGCTTCTGCTCCTGCATGGGCCTCTGGTCCAGCTTCAGTCTCTTCAAGCAGCCTTCAAGGTGCCCCTTCCCAAGCCCAGTCAGCCAGGATGGCCCTCTCAGCTTTCTCCAGCAGGAGCCAGGGAGCTCAGAAGACTGAGTCAGGAGACAAGGCTGCTGGTCAGACCTTAAAGGGCTGGAGAGTGTTCACACCCTTGCTGTGAAGAGGCCCTCTCTTCTTTAAGGCTCCTCCAAGTGCCCTCAGGAGGGCAGAGACATTAGCGGCTGTGGGTTTTGAGAAAGTCTGTGAGATGAGTCTCATCATCCCTGGCAGTCAAGTCCTGGTGGAGCGATGTCCAGAAGACTCAGGAATGCTGAAAACTCCATCTAGAACTCTCTGCCTGGTGTGGCGGAAGGACCCAGACATGGCTGCCAGAGCTGAGCTGAGCTCACTCAGAGGCTCCCTGAGTAGTCTTTTCTCAATCTCCGAACAGAATGGTAAAGTGCTGAGGAAAATGTTGTTAAGAGACTTAGGACTTAAACCCTGCACTGACCTGAGGGAATACTCCCAAGGAATCCCGTACCAACCAGGAAGTTCTTGGCTTGGTCCTATTGGACCAGGAAAGTTCTCCTGGGTAAGCCCTCTCTGGTACGGCATCCCCACCACACAAGTCATTTGTTACAACCAGACACACACCAGGACATCATTGGCATCTAAAATCCATAGTCTATATAAAGGCTTATTCTTGCTGTTGTTTGTTCTATACACTTTGATAAATGTGTTGATCACTAGAATGATATACAAATTGTTGTACTGTCTTAAAGATATTACCTGTCTTCTACCTGTTCATCTCCTCTATCAGAGTCAATGGCAACCACTGCTCTTTTTATCACTTCCGTCTCTTTCCCAGACTGCCATGTTGTTGTCCTCAATACTGTAGGCTTCACATTGGTGTCTGTCACTCAGTAAAACCCATTTGAGGCTCTTCTATGTCTCTTTGTGATTTATAACTCTCTTTAATGGTGAGAAATAATACTCCATTGGGTGTCTATCTCACAGTGAGCTGCCACTGTTGAATGGCATCCTGGGCATCCTAAGTTTTGCCAGTTGTGAATAAAGGTCTAAGAACCCACGTGCAGGTTTTTGAGTGGATGTAAGGTTTTAGCTTATTTGGGTAAATATTGAGAAATTTAGTTGTTGCCTTGTGAAATATGTTTAGTTTTGTGAGAAACTACCCAACCATGTTCCAAACTGGCTGTGCGCTGTTGCTCTCCCGTAAGCAGGGAGCGAAAGTCTCCCTGGCTCCATAGCCTTCCCAGTGTGCAGGTTAGAGTCTGAACTTCTGACTTGAGTAGGTATGTGCCAGCAGCTCACTCTTGTTTTAATGTGTATTCTACTGATGACATGATTTTCAGCATATTTTTGTAAGTTTTATTGCTGTCTGTTATGGTTTGAATCTGAAATGTCACCCAAAGGCTCCTGTATTGGGGGGCTTATTTGGGAAGCCGTTGGCTCCTGAGAGTTATGACCTAATCAGTGGCTTCCTCACTTGGTGTGGTGGTGGAAAGTAGGGGGTGGAGTCTAGCTGAAGGACGTAGGTTACTGGGACAGGCTCTGGAAAGATGCATTTCACCCCTTTGCCATCTTCCCCTTTGCTCCTTGGCTGCCATGAAGCCATGGTAAGCAGTCTCTACCACATGCTCCCCTGGCCACAATACTCTACCTCACCCTGGTTCCACAGCAATGGGCCTGCTACTCTGAAGCTATGTGCCCAAACTAATACTCCTTTAAATATTTTTTTCCTCTCAGGTATTTGTCCAAACAATGGAAAGTTTGGGGAGGGGAGGAGGGGCGGTCGGAGTGTGAGGTGGCTGTTCACAGTGTCCTAGATCCCAGGAAGCAGAGATAATTGCACACTGGTGCTAATCTGACTTGTCCTTCTTCCCTTTGTATTCAGTCTGGATTGAATAGTTTCTATTTATCTAACTCATAGTCTTTTTTTGTATGTTAACTACATCGTTGGTAGCCATCCAGGGACTATCTCTGACATTGTAGCTTTCAGTTCTAGGATTTCCATGTATTCTTTTTTTGCATTTACTATTTTTAGTTGAGATTTTTTTTATTTGTTATGTGCATGTTTTTCTTTATTCAATTGAACACAAGGATAATAGCATTGAAGTCTTTGTCTAGTAATTCTAGCAGCTAGGTCATTTTAGGGTTTTCATTATTTTTTTCCCTTAGGCAAGTAGTCGGAATTGTATATTGGAAATTGTGAGTTATAATATGTTGTGTAGATTCATTTTTGTTTGTTTTTACTTGAGAAGGGGATTAACTAGATTAGACTCAAACTTTGAGCATCCTGTCAACTGAGGAGGGTGACAGCTCAAATTTCCATTAAAACCAGGACTCCTCAGAGCCTGCCCTATCCATTCATGATCCCAGAGTCCTACAAGGTTTGGGATGGTGTTGCGGGAGAATTGTTTGTATTCTGTCAATCATATTTTGAATAAACGCTGATTGGCCAAGCAGGAAGTATAGGTGGGTCAACCAGACAGGAAGTAGAACAGGAGAATTCTAGGAAGGAGGAAGCCCATTCCTCCCATTCCTGCCCAGATCACCAAAAGGCAAGTTGTAACCTACCCAGCTGAGAAAGGTACCGAGCCATGTGGCTAACATAGATAAGAACAATGGATTAATATAAGCTACAAGAGCTAATATCCTGAGCTAATGGGCCAATCAGCTGTATAACCTAATGTAGACCCTCCGTGTGATTTTCTTTGGGACTTGCTGGCTGTGGGGTACCGTGCGGGACAGAAACCCTAACAAGCCAGCCCTCATGTTACAGGATGGTGTTTCTACACACGATATAGCTTTCTCCTTCTCCTTGCTCAGACTCTTCCCCACACTCTCCCAGAACTCTGGGCATTCCAGGCTCTATCTCTGGTTCCTTAGTAAGATGGATATGAATTCAATGTCGGAGTCAGATTTCCCATGCCACACCCTGATTGCTGTTTCATGGCAAAATTGAAAAAGTATAGGGAGCATTGAATTGGGGAGAAGCTCAATGGTAGAGAGCTTGCCTACCATGGGCAGGGCCTTCAGAACCCCCAGCACTGCAAACAAAGGCAAGCATCTGAACAAAAAATATCTTGAAGACTCAACAACATACCACCCCCAACTTCATTGTTCATTCACCCTCCATAGCCTCTGGTTGTCAGTTTGGGTCATTTTCTGGAGTTTCTCTGTTTCTTACTGGAAGAGGGGTATAGCTTATTTACATTAAATATATTGGTAATGTGTTTGCATGTAATATTGTTATCTTACTGTTTACTTTTATTTCCCTACTTGCTCTGGGCTCAGTATTTTTTTTATTGCTCTGGTTTCTATAAGTTTAAGTATTTTATCTTCTCTCTGATAGCTTCTTAGTTATATTTTCTATATATTCTTTTTTGTAAGTAATAGAAATGACAAAATCACCCATAACTTACTAACCCATGGAACTATAGAACACTCAAACCCCAATTATTTCCCTTCTGGTTTTATGCTCTTGCTGGCAGGTACTTTAATTCTTTTTTTATAATTGAATTGAATTTAATGTCTTCTTAAATTCCAAGCATTATTGACATTGTTTCCTACCCAATAATCCAACATTTACTCTGCATTTGCCTGTTCTGGGGTCAGTTATAATTTTTTTTTCCACCCATGAACCTATAACTGGAGACAACATCTTCTGCCTGAAGTGTCAGGGCAGAAGTGACAAATTCTCCCCAGTTTCAGTTTTGTCTGAATTTTTTAATTCTTTTATTACTTTGGAGCTTTGCTCTTTTGAAGTATAGAGTTTCAGGTTGGCATGTGTTTCTTTTTTATCTAGCATACTGAAAATGTCATTTCATCGTGTTCTGGTTCCCGGTGTTTCTGCTAAGAAGCTAGCTGTCCATCTTATTTTGTTGCTGCTGGAAACCAATTTGGTTTCTCCCTTGACTTTATTATTATTAATGTAAGACAGGGCCTTGCTGTGTAGCCCAGATTGGCCTTGCTCTAATCCTCCTGCCTCAGCCTCTGAGGTACTAGATTGTAGCACATGCCACTATGCCCGTCATTTAAAATTCACAGGACAAGTTTTGCTTCTACTGTATTTTCAAAAAGTCTCCCATGGTACAGTAAGGGACGATTTTTATTTGTTTGCTCATTGTATTCATTCATTCTTCTTAGGGGTCAGAGTATTCCTGACTTTGTGCCTTGATTTATTTCTTAAATATCAAAACGTTATTGGCCATTTTTTGCTAAATTTTATATGTGCTTCATTGTCCCTTTCAAATCCCTCTGAGAGTCAAGCTACCTGCGTGTGACACCCTTTTCTGTGCCGGTCTTAGTTAGGGTTTATCTATTTCTGTGAGAAAACACTGGGACCCGAAGCAATTTGGGGAGAAAGAGTTTGATTTAATCTCACAGATTACAGTCCATTATTCAGAGAAGTCAAGAAAGAAGCTCAAGAGAGGGACCTGGAGAAGCAGAGGCCATGGAGGAACACCGCTTACTCCTTCATGGCTTGCTTAGCCTGCTTTCTTTTTTCTTTCTTTCTTTCTTTCTTTCTTTCTTTCTTTCTTTCTTTTTCTTTCTTCTCTCCCTCTTTCTCTATTTCTCTCTCTTTTTTAGAGAAATTCAACATTTATTTTTTATCCCACAAGAATGATTTCTATATGTCAATTAGAGAATATTTGTATTATAACTTTATATACATAAAATCCATTGTAATTATTCTTTCGAATTTATTATTACTTAAAACTATTTACCTACCAACCACAGTTTCTCCTCCCTCCTCTCCTCCTGCTCCCTCCTCCCACCTCCCCCATCCTCATCCACTCCTCCTCCATTTCCACTTAGATGGGGTAAGGCCTTCCCTGGGAATCAATAAAGCATAGCACATCAAGCTGAGGCAGCACCAAGCTCCTCCCCACTGCATCAAGGCTGAGCAAGGTTTCCCTCCATAGGGAATGGGCTTCAAAGAGTCAGTTCATGCACTAGGAATAAAAACTGGTTCCATAGCCAGAGGCCTCACAAACTGCCCAAGCCACCCACATTCAGAGTGCCTAATTTGATCCTATGCAGGTTCCCCAGCTATCAGTCTGGAGTGAGTGAGCCCCCACAAGCTCTGTTCAGCTGTTTCTTTGGGTTTCCCTGTCATGGTCTTGACCCTTTTGCTCATATTATTGCTCCTTCCTCTCTACGACTAGATTCCAGGAGCTCGGCCCAGTGCTTAGCTGTGGATCTCTGCATCTGTTTCCCTCAGTTACCGGGTGAAGGTTCTGTGATGACATTAAGGTAGTCACCAGTCTGCTTACGGGGGAAGGGCAGTGGAGGTACCCTCTCTGCTATTGCTTAGATCCTTAGCTGGCCCAATCTTATGGAGGTGTTTTTCAGTTAAGAGTCTCCTTCCCAAATGACTCTAGATGGTCTCAGATTGACATAAAGCTGCCGCCATAGCGCTCCAGATTATTTTCCACATGTTTATCGTTCAGTCTTTTTTCCTGATGTTTCCAGTTCCCTGTTCTCGCTTACTGTGCCTAATGTCCTTGTTCCATTCATTTAGTGCCTAATTTTGACTATGATATTTTTCAAAGATTGTATTTTCTATATTATTTGTATCTATCTGTGTGTGTGAGGAGAGGTTGCATGAGTATACAATGCCCATAGAATGGAGAAGAGTGTGTCAGATCCCCTGAAACTGAAGTTGCAGGTGTCTGTGAGCCTGATGTGGACACGGAGAACCACACTCTGGCCCTCTGCAAAGAAATTCATTTTCTTCACCACTGAGCCATTTTTTGACTGTTCTGCTTTCTGTCAGTTTAAGTATTTTATTCTCCTACTCCAATAACTTCTTAGTTATATATTTCTGTATATTCTTTTTGTAAGTACTAGAAACAACACAGTCGTCCTTAACTTAATAACCCAATAATGTTCATACTTCAACTATTCCTCCTAGACATAGGTATATGCAAAACTCAAATTCCAATTATTTCCCTCCTGGGTTTGTGCTCTTGTATATTTTAGTGATAAAATTTCTGGGTTTGTGGTTGTTTTAAGTTTCCAGGTTTTTGCAAACATTTCATATCTTTAAAAGAATTCTGTGAACATATTAACAATAATTTCTTCAAACTCCTTATATGGTAATCCCCGAGTCAAAGTCCACTATGCATCTATTTAGTTTTTTCTCATGGTCTTTTGGTCAAGCCCTTTCCAATTGTAACTGGAGGTGTTGAGTGCGAGATATTAAACATTCGGCAAAAGATTGAAGACTTTTAGAAAAACCTTGGTAAACAAGAGGGGGGCATGCTTCTTTAGACAGATGTCACGTTTGCTTCTAGTCAGCAGCCCGGTGAAGGACAGGGACGATAATTCAGCCAGTGAGTTTGAACCGAAAGAAGTGCTTGTCACGTGTAAAGTCTGTTCTATTGCGTAATCAGTTCTGTTTCCATGTTGCTTTCATTGGGGTCCCAACTGAACACTTCATGTGTCCCCGTGTCCCCCCTCGCTGAAAGTTTTGTCCTTTCACGTATGTGAGGTAGGTGGGAACTCTGTTCAGCTTCTCAGCTGTTGCATTCAGAATTGCCAGCATCCTTGCAGAGGACATGGGCACCAAAGGCTGCATTCCACGCAAGGAATGGCCATGCACTGTTCCTTGCTTCTGCTTTTGGATGGAATATATTTGGCAGCTCCCTGTAGGAGAGAACCGGGGAGTGGGAAAGAACCTGTCTGCCCAGAGGCTTCAA
>LOEQ01000417.1:225629-252852 GCA_001685075.1 Bramus lutescens | reverse complement strand
CTAGAGTGTGACTTCCCACATAGCCCACACCTACTTAGGTCTTATTCAACAATTTGTAACGGGAAAGGATGGATGAAATGATGCCCTAGGAACCTGTAATTCTCAGATTCTTGGAAGCTGTTCTTCATCACAAGGCCAGGTCTGGAAAAGCATTTTGCAATAGTAAAAGAGAGGGTCTAGAATGACTCATATTTCCTGTGGTATTGGGCTAAGGTGAAGTTAGCTAATTTAGAACCTGGCCTTTCTGGCTTAGTGAGTGACTCAAATGTGCTGGGTTATGAATTAGAGAAAGAGCTTATGCCGCAGTGGCCCAGCCAATTGCAATAACAGATGTTGGGCACTGTTTCATTTCTGGTTCACTGTGGGGCTCAGGAAGGGTTTTCCAACTGGATGAGTGGGAGGCCATCACCATAATGCTTATCGGTTATCAACTCACTGCCTGCTGTGCTGAGACTCTTGTAAGTTACACAGATTCAACATCTGTCCTCTCTATAGGGCAGGTAGGGCAGAAAGGAATACAGACTGCTTGTCTTAGCAACACGGTAGCTTTAGTTCTCCAGGAAGCTACATTTTAACAAAGGAGCAAAGCAATCATCCACTTACCAAGGAGCCTCTCCTGTGTTAATGATGTGTTGAATTAAACACCCACTTACCAAATATCTGTGGCTGTTGATTGCAGCAGGTGAACCCTGGCATCTGGTGCTGGAAAACCCCTGTCACAGCTGATCATGTATTGGTTCTCAGTGGGGTTGGATGAATACGGCATCTGTCTTTTAGGGTTCTCCTGCCTTCACCAATGTGTGGTTATAGTGACCAAATTTTGTTGTGATAGATATCATGGCAGATATATGAAAAGAAGAATTGGTGGGAGACCCCCCAGTTAAAAGACCATCAAATACATTTTAGGCTCTTAGCTGTTTGGGTTACAAAGGCCCCAAAAGGTATGTGGAGTGTATCTAGAGTTCATGGGACAGGGTTCTTCTCCCTCTAGCAAGGAATGAAACATTGTTCCCAAGACCTTCTCAGGACCTATGGTCTTTGGAATTTGATGAGCACAGAGTAGATCTAGATGCTTTTATTTGCATGCTGGATTGCTAGAGAGGCTGAGTATTGTTGCATAATTTCTACAGCCTGTTTGTGTGCCACTTTTGTGAATCACTTGTCCTTTTCTTGACCTATCTTTAATTAGGATGCTTGCCTTTTTCATTTTTGTCTCATTAGAAATTTAAAAATTTGAATAAGAACACCAGTTCTTTTTATATCATGCATTACTTGTGTTTTGTTCCTAGTTTATTTTATATTTTATATTTATTATGCTTTTTTAATATATTTTCTACTAAATTTTAATGATTTGGGAGGCTTTATTTTTAAATTTTTTCTGCTTTGATCTTATTTGGTTTGGTTTTAGAATCAGGGTCTCAAAGTGGCCTGAAATTCGCAATCTTCCTCATCTCCCAATGGATGAGATTGCAGAATTGAGCTACCATTTCTAGATTGTTTTTAAAGATAGATTATTTATTTATTTACACGTGTGTGAACCCGCATGAGTGTATTTGCACTGTGCATGTAGGAGCTTGTGGGGGCCAGAAGAGGGCATCAGATTCACCTGGAACTGGAGCCATAGGTAGTTGTAAGCCTCCATGTGGGTGCTGGGACCCAAACCTGTGTCCTTGCAAGATCAAGTGCTCTTAATTGCTGAGCCATCACTCCAGTGACTTTTGGACACTTGGATCTGAACTCAGGTCCTTATTACTGAGCAGCAAATGTTCTTAGCCACTGATTTCAATATTACTTTTAGCAAAAGCCTGGGTCCTTAAATGATGCATTTGTCTATATTGTTTTTTTAAAATATCATTGCATTTTCCATTAAATTTTAATCTATCTAGAACTAATTAGGGCATATAATGGAACTGATTTAAAATTTTTGTTTGCATAGTTACTCAGTTATCCCAATGTTATTATTGAAAACATTACTGCATTTTCATTCTTTTTATGGTGACTTTGAAGTCAGAAAGTTTTAATTTTAATAAAACCCAACAGTTTTTTTATTTCATGGGTTATACTTTTATAATTAATATATACATTCATAAAAATAGAACAATAATGCAAGTGGAGCACACAATTTATTAGCAGCATCTTTTATAAAACTAAGTATCAAACTATGTCTGCAAACTCAGGAACATGAGCCACTGGGGCCAAAGTCCTAGCAGAAGCAAGGGGATTGGGTAGGAAAAGTAGCTGGAGACAGATGACATCAGATGGCCCGAGAGCCGAGGACCCTGACCACTGCCTTCAGCACTCATCTGAACATGGCTACAGATGACATCAGATGGCCTGAGAGCCGAGGACCCTGACCACTGCCTTCAGCACTCATCTGAACATGGCTACAGATGACATCAGATGGCCTGAGAGCTGAGGACCTAACCAGTGCCTTCAGCACTCATCCAAACATGGCTACAGATGACATCAGTTGGCCCGAGAGCTGAGGACCCTGACCACTGCCTTCAGCACTCATCCAAACATGGCTACAGCCACCCACCCCGGGAGAGCCTACTGTTAATTTGAGAACCAGGGCTTTTACAGGAGCCAACTAGTAGACAGTGCAGACATGAGAAAGATATGCCAATAACACAGACCAGAAACTGCAATCTAACATTTCAAAATGCTGTAGAAGGAATTAGGGAAATGATTAAAAGTAATAAATAAAAAGTGAATTCAAACGAGAAAGGCACAGGTTAGGTAATAGATGTGAATGACTAAGGTGAAAATTTAAAAACTTTCTTAAAAATTTTAAAAGAAATGAGGATCTAACTGGAAGAAATATAAGAATCAATATACACCCCATGTATGGTCATGAACTCACTGACTGGATCAAGCCAATAAAATCAATTATTCACCATCCCAATAGGTAACACCAACTGGAATCAGTGGGTGCCAAAAAAAAGGAGGGGACATGAAGTGAGGAGGGGTGTGTTAGGGTGTCTGGGGGATAGGAGGGGGTAAATGAAGGTGGATATGATCAGAATTCATTGTTTACATGTGTGAAATTGTCAAAGAATAAATTAAAGATACTCTATTTTAAAAAGAAAGCGTTGCATGTTGAATAGAAGTTGGAAGAGAAGAAGAGGATAATTTGAAAAGGGTTTGAGAGAATAGATAGGAATATGGAAGGAGATCCACTGTATAAGCTATTTCTGTATAAAGAGATATAGTTCCATATATATTTTTCAGTAGATCCCATACATACAGCACATGTACATGTATTAAGTAGATTTTGAAAACAAACAAACAACATTGTTAACAAAAAACTAGGGTAAGCAATATAAGTATATAGTCAAGTAAAACAATTGTACCATAAAGAAAACAAATCATTTGGGGACCAAGTAATTTATAAGGGAAAGAAAACTAAATTGCCATCAGGCCATGACAGCAACGCTTTCAGCTACAGTCAATAGAGAAACGTGTTCACGATGCTACAGAAAAGAGTGATGCAATTATTCTGTCTCTAGCCAAACTGACATTCAAGTATAAAACCACGGACCAGTCCATTTGGATGAGCTGCCACTGATTCTTTCTTAGTGTTTCTTTCCATGGCCACTTGACTGCAGAGCTGGCCTGGGGGAGCTCGTGGGAATGTGAGATGTTGCCACCTGTGTGCAGACCCCTGGCTCTCTTGGACTCACCTGCTTAGGTGGCACTTAGGTAGCACCGCAGACTCCAGTCATTCTAGTTGTGATTGTTTCACATTCCTGCTCTAGGGCTGCCAATGCAGCAAGAGTTTGTGGTCTATTCTCTGCTCAGGAGGTGTGTGGTCTGTTTTCCTCGGGATGCATACCATCACAGCTCTTTCTGTCGCTAACAAGGGGATTGGTTTGTTTCATTGGGATTCTGTTTTCAGCTAATGAGAAGAAAATAAAAAGAAATACATTGGCTTGCTGAGTTGGGGGATATAATCCCCAGCGAGGCTTGATCTTGTGACTTTAAGGCATCTCAGAGGGTGTGGGGGGCTCTTTCCTCTTCTCACCTGCTTTTCATCCTCACTTGGTTTCAAGCCATGAGGAACAACCTGGCTCCATAACTTTGAGAAGCAGTAAGTATATATTTCCAAGTCATCTGACTTGTCCTAACTGATGGCCACACCCAGGGAACTTAAATGTTAGCTATGTTTACAAGTCTACATCCTTAGAACCACAAAGGGCCCAACAGAAATCAATGTCCCTTGAGAAGATGAAGGAGGAAATGAATTATGATAAAGGAATTTTTCCACCAGTGTTGAATTTTATGAAAATGGCATCTTGGCCATTTCTGGAAATGATCATCATTGACTCGTTGCTTATGGAGAATTATGTAGATAGAATTCTTAGATATGGGACAAAACTCTGGTACCTTTTCCCTGTTGTTTCAAAAATGAGCCTATTTTCCTTTTCTTCCAACACTTTGTTCTTATATGTGCTTACTGCCCTGATGCTCCTCAGCCCTCTGACCCGGTGAAAAGATGGTTGTAGCTGTGCCTCTTGTATTACAGTATTGCAGTCTCTGAACATGCATTCATTGTCTTGTGGGTGGCCTAGAGGCTCTCAGACCTATCATGTCCAGCCCTTAACTCATATTTCCCCATAAGCCTGCCTTGTCCCCTATATTCTCTATCACCCTATGTGGCTGTTCAAGCTAGCATTCGTGACATTCACTTTCTCTCCTCCCTTACCACACATGTCTCAGACTCTGTCCGCTCTAATCCATCCCCATTTTTCTATCCCTAACCCCCATAGTGACTTCCCTTGCAAGCAGTCTGCATCTCTAACTGTATCAATGTTTCTCATACTCAAGTGGGCACTACAACAACCAGCTAACTGCCAGCCCAACAATACTACACCTTTACTTGTCTAGAAAATCCCAAGTTTCCCACCACAGTGACTACCAGAAACCTGCCTGTGGCATTACCAGGGGATCAGAAGATAGCGCTTATGAGCAAGCAGCTTGTAAGACAGTCTGATTTAAGTCAGCCGTTCACACACAGGTGGTGGAGTAGGCCTGGGGTGTTCTCAGTGTCAAATCCAAGAGATGTGAGGCCAGCTTCCTGGATGCTGGAGCATGATCAGAGGTTAGCCCTGGCATGGAGCCTGGTCCCTCTCTGAGGAGGCATTTTAATGCTGTGTGTATAGACAGGTGGAACCCCAGGCAAATGGGAATGAGCAGGTGGGCAGAGCCTCAGAGCAGGAACAAAAGGGAGCCTAGCCCTCCCTGCTGGCCTAGACAAAGGCACACAGCCAGCCTGTTTTCCTGCCAAGAGATCTCAATGGATCCCAGCACAATTGACTGCAAACTGGAACCATTCTAAAAGAGTAATGTACTTTGGTCAAACATAAAATGGTCTTTTGGGACTCACTTACCTTTCTGCTGTACTTTGGGAGCTTTTTGAGGTTGTTCTCCATCAGTGAACTCTTCAAGATTTTGGGAGGTTTATGGTCATCAGAGCCATTCCTCAGCACCAGCAGTGTCTAGAAACAGTCTGCTTCATTGATGGCATTCCCACACCTTCCTCCCTTGTCTTTAAAGTACTGTAAGGAAGCAGTAAGACAATGAGAATTGTCTCCTTGGTGTCACATGATCAAGGCCTGATGGGGAATTGTCTTCCATCTGTGTTAGCTAAAGGGGGTGCCGTGAACTGGGCTTTCAACCCTGAGGGCCTTCCCAGGAGAAGTCCTGCAGAATTGGGAGGCTTTGGTCATTTTTGCTAGGTTTCCACAATTGTTGAGGATTTAGCTATTCACTTGGCTTGTATGTTTTTAGGATGTGCCTGTAAATCCTTGGAAATATGATTTTGGCTAAACAAGAAAAAATACTTTTCAAAAAAGTGGGCATTTGCATTTTGTAGATGATTTCACAGGGGTTATTTTTAAATAGGATTAATTTCAATAATCTTTCCATGGGAACCAGCACTCCACACAAGTTCATCACCCCTGGTGTCCAGACAGACTGACTGATGGTTACAGTTCATCCTTGCATGAGTGCAGAGAGGAAGCGTGGTTGGATTCTCATTGGGGAACCAGATGTGACCCAAGTCCAGTGCTGCTTCAAGGTCATTGAGCCCTTCCTGTGAGGTTATCAGGCAGCCAAGCATGGAAGACATTTCTTTCTTGGTTCTACAAGGCAGCTCTAACTTATCAATGGTAACAATGAGGACAGAGGCAGCATGGGTAATTGAAATCCACAGGAGATCTCAAAGTTCATTTTTAGCAGATGGTTTTTCTCCTTGCACATCATTTCAGTTCATAAGAGCTGCTGACCGTGGATCAAGATGAACTGATTTGAATTTCATCCCTCTGGCCTCTCCCCACTTCATTTAGGGCTCGGGAGAAAGGAAAGTGTCAGTGGTGGATGACAGAACAGATGAAGACCGGAAACTAATGCTTGGGTTTTTCCACAGTCTGAGTAATTGGATCTCAAGTAATCAGAAATGGGCCATTCTTTGCTTGTTCTGATATACAGTATAATGTTATAAGCTTGAAGTCGTCCAGCTGTGTCTATTAGCAATAGTGTTCTTAATAAAGGAAGGCAGTCGCTTGAGAGATGTCACATTTTAGCCATTGCCTTTGTGATCCTCTTCTCTCGGGTCAGACCCTGAATGTGCCCGTTGGTCTCTTAGGATGAGCCTGGCCTAGGGACTCAGCCTAGGGACTCAGTGTGAGAAATGTTTCATGGATGTGAGCTTGGTGTCTTGATGCTGGAGATGTGTGGAGATGGGCAGTTTTCTGACACCTCACAGGGCAGTTGGCTCTACCTTTCCTTCTCAGAAGTTAACTCTCTAAGGTCCCTGCGCTGGCCTCCTTTAGGCACTTGTCATTTCCCGGATATAGTCTAGACTTTTAGTTTCCGTTCTAACGCATCATCAATATCAAGCTGACTTCTTTTCTCACGCAGTAGACAGCATGGATATTTATGTGGGAAATGGCTTTTCCATCAGATCATGTTGGCCAAGTTTCTGATGTTTGGCCAAGGTCTCAGTGTGTGCCGTTCTACGGCCCCAGTGCTGATGAGATCGTCTAGGCCAGGTGGGAGTGGGGGCCCATAGCATCCTCTTCACCCAACATTTACCAAGACTCACTAGCAACAGTGATTCCATTTCTTAAGAAAGCGCAGCCTCTTTTACCACAGAGGCAGTAGGGAATGGAGAGGTGACATAGTATGGTGGGCTCCATTACCACTCCCTGTGCCCTGGCGGCTTGATCTCATGGGCGTGCTCTTAGTGGCAAACATCTGTCCTGAGCTGCTTGAACTAATTTTCATAAATTCAGTATTTCTCAGCCAATCTTTTGTATTTCATTGATGTGTTGCCTTGCAGTTTTTAAGATGTGTGCATACCATCTAGAGATCATTCTGGAACAAACGGAAGTATAAGTAAATCCACCACTAAGTGCGCACAGTCTTCCCACCGAGACAAGCTTAGGCTTCCATTTTAACTTGAGTTGCTTTAGCCATGGAAAGGGGCCTATGATGGAACTGTTAGAATCATACCATGAGATGGGGCACATGGAAGATCATCAGCCCCCTCTTGCCTTATGGAGGCACAGAACAGTCCCACATCTCTAGCAAGGTCCTGGAATCGCAGACCAGATTCCTGTTATCTTATTTTTTTTTTACCAAGTTTCAGAGAAACTATCCATATTCTTAAAATAGTATCTTATTTTTTTATCAAAAAAGCCTTGACTGGAAAACAAAACAGTATGTATAGAATATTTATATAGTGTCTAATAGTTAATATTAGTCCCAAAATCAGAAAGATACTTATCACTACAAGATGTAGCATATTTTACTTTGCAATATTTAGGCTATATAACCAGAACGTATATAATTTATCAACTGAGAACTTACTACTCACTGATTTAAAAACGCATCTTTAAATTTATATATTTGAAATGTCCCTGTGTGAAGACATACCTGTCCCCTCCCTTGTCTCCCTGCAGAACCACCCGCCTCTGCTGAGAGCATGTCATCATTTATTTGATCATCACAATGTAGTCTTAAGCTTCCTTTGCTATCGTTTTAGATGTTTAGACATTTTATCTAAGTGGTACTTTCAAGTATTTACGCTTGTGAAACTACCATGTTGTTACCATCTTTTAACTCAGTGTTTGCTTATGTGTTCTGCTCCTTTGGAGTTGGTAGTCAAGGTCGATTTATTTTGATAGCTGTGCGGTACCCCTTTTTTCAGTATTACCTACTGATAGATGTTAATGGATTGTGAATCAGGCTGTTTGTAAATGTTTTTATAGATAATGGTGATTCTAATGATCTTGTAAATGCTTTTTGATGTTCCCTAGAAGACTCTGGTATAGAAGGCTGAGCTCTGGAATGAGCATTCTTAGTCTTCACTAGAACCCCCCGGACTGCTTTATCAAAGTGTCAGAACCAGAATGCACATCTACCAACAATGTGTGAGCTTTGCTGTGGGGTCTGCCATCTCCCCAGGAGCTAGTTTACCATCTTAACTATTCTGTATATTGAAACATTTGAGTGTAAAGTTATAGCACACTATATTTTAAAATCTTTGCCTGGTTACTAGCAAGATGAACATCTCTCTATACTTGTATTTCCATTATTGTGGGTTTTTTTTTTCAAATCCTTTGTCTGATATTCTTCTTGGTTGCCTTTTTTGATGTTTTAGAAACTTTTAAATATATCTTTTAGTTACTAGTATTTGTTGATTTTCCATATTTTATATCTCTCATGGACTATGCCCCTTTTATCTTTGTTTTTGGTAAATAGAAAGTTATAATTTTAAAGTCAAATTGGTTAATCTTTTTAATGATGATATCTTTTGATGAGAAGCTATTTCTGTATTTATGTCCATGTGATAAAACATACTATGAAATTAATATAACACCTGAAGCATCAGAGCCTAAAACAAGAATATTGCCTATCATCTTTGGCTTTTCCTCACCTTCCTCCCATATGTGTGTAAGAAATAGTGGACTATAAAGAACATGTATTGATCTTTGTTATAATTTAGGGATATTGTTTTGCATGCACAACTCTCAAAATATCTTTCCTTGCCTAATTATAAAGAACCGGTGCTTTGGAAGAGTACCTGTGTACAGGTTCAACAGTTGGGTATAGGTGGGCTTTGGGGCTTCCACACTGTACCTATTGGGACATGTATTAGAATCTGTGGGAGAGGCCATGGAAGGCACCTCCATGACTGACATGTCTTCTCAACAGAGGACACTCGAACCCCTTAACCCTCCTGCACTCGCAGTGATAAAATGTACTGTTGTTGGGGCCCTGACCTAGGATTCTCTTTTTGAGAGCTGGAACCAGGAACTGACTCATTTAAAGAGTCTCCCTTGGAGGTTTCTTATATAAAGAGCAGATGCTGAACATCCAGACCAGAGACAGGAGTGGGAAGGGAGTGGAATCAAGAGCCTCCCGTTGACCTCTCCGGCTCCCAAGTGTGCAAGGTTTCAGAGGTGGCACGAAGTATTGGCAAGCAGACAGCCAGATTTAAAGGCAGCAGAGTGATACAGGCTAGTGTGATGGTAGAGCCAACAGGGAGGCTGTGGTTGAGGGGACAAAAGGAAGTAGAGGGTGTGTGGAGGAGGTAAACACAGTTGTCAGAAAAGGTATTCAAGGTGCAATAGGGTTCCCAAGTTGGAATATGGCTTCCCAAGCTAAGGTGGAGTCACTACATGCTTTTCGTGACATGCTTCTCTGCCTGGAGGTGGGAGGGTGGATAGGGTCCATTCAAAACACAGAGGCTACACAGCCAAGGTTGCACGATGACTGATGGGGGTCTGAGGGCATCTTGAGATGATGAAATGCTGTTTACGATTTAACATCAGGACCAAAGGAAGGACAGAACAAAAGGATGGGCTTGGAAGGTGGGGACACTCTTTCATTCCTGAATCTCGGCTTCCTTCTGGTTTGAGGACAGCTGTAATAATCACCATATTTCCAGGACAGAAGCCAGTGAGGGATGTGGCAATCAGCACCAGAGAAGGTAGCACCATGAGAGGTGAATCGGCACCGCTAGGCAGCTGTGCTTTCTCTCCCACACCCATGCTGCATCCTTAGACAGCATGCTGGAGGCCACGCCTGGTGAAGGGAAGCCAAGCAGCGTCTCCTTCCTGCTTTCTTTTGTCTGGCCACTGAGATGGGTTTTCCTGCTTGCTTTTTACTCTGCCAGTAGTTCCCACTCAGAGGAATATTTTGCTTTGTGCCGGTTTTTCTTTCCTCCCTCCCTCCCTCTTTCTCTTTCTTTCTTTGTTAAATCTGTGCTCTTGTCTGTTCAGGAAGTGGGCAAGCCACACATTTGCCTTTTCTGGTCACAAACGCCATCATGGTAACTGAGAATCCTACATTATGGTGATGGTTGCCTCCAGAATAGTCTCCCCACCCCCAGCTTTCCCCTTCATACACTGAGTACAGCCACTCTGAACACTGTGTCCCTCCCCCAGACGTGCCTCTGCCTTCCTGCCTGTGCGTAGGCTGTTCCATGACTATATTCCTCCTCCACCCGCTCTTCCATCTTCCTGTTCTTTAAGGCTTACCTGACTTCATGGATGCTTCTTCAGTCTCCCCCAAACCAGAAGGAGCTCTTCTGTCCCAACTTCAAAGTGTAGGGGAGAATATCTCTCAGGCAAAATTCTATATGCCGTTAAACTAGCAAATAAAAATGAGCAAGGCTTATCAGCATATCAATAACGACTAAAGGAGTTCACCACTCACCAACTCTCATGGGATGCACAGGTGTGTTCCCAGGTGCAGAGCCAAGGGACCTCTCATTTTGTGCCAGCATAACCAAGCTCTATGGTCAGGTCGAGAATGGCCATCAGTATAATCAGCAAATACTAAAAGTAGGGCTCTTTATTATTTACCATAGAGAATTAGCTCATCTGAAGGGGAGTGGAAGGCATATATATGTAATGTGTGTGTGTGTGTGTGTGTATTCTCATTTACACATACATGCATACACACAAACGTATGACTTGGCAAATGTTGTACAGTGTGACTAAGCATACACTGTACTCAGTAGGTGCTTGGGGAAGCCATGTGATTAACATGGCCTAGAATTTTATCTCTTCACTCTCTGTCTCCATCCTTCCCTCTTTCTGAGCAATAGGAGTTTATGGCCTATGGCCTTTTCCCTGGTTTGGCATCTCTGTTTCTGGCAGAGGTGCTCCATTTCTGCAGGCAGGGCCAACTTGAACATCTACACATTGTCAATCACTCAAAGTCCACCCTCTGAAGTAGTCTTTGCTGTGGAACAATCCTTTTCTACACTATGAATATGTATTACTTTCATTTGCTAATAAAATGCCAATTGGGCAGGAAGAGATTGAGACTGAGAGTCAGACTAGAATTCTGGAAGAGGAAGAGTGGAATCATTGAGTTGCTGGCAAATGCAGAGAAGCAAGGTGAGAATGCCTTACTAAGAAGAGCTACCAAGTCACATGTTAAACATAGACAAGAATTATGGATGGGTAATTTAAGTGTAAGAGTTAGTTAGTAACAAGCCTGAGCTATCAGCCAAGTGTGGATCAGGACTGGAGGAGTTGGTAAACTGAGGCACCCAAGCAGGAGTAACAGTCCTGGGTGGGGACACATGGACAAGGAAATGGAAGGAGATAAGATAAGTAAGGCACATTTACTTAGAAACCTGGGACAGGATCAGTCTCCGCACTCTTCTTACTGTCTGGCTTCTGCTACATTGACCCAGGCAGAGGCCAAAGTGTAGATGTGGCTAGGAACCATTGTGGCTGTATGAGAAAGCTGTGGTTTCTCCTGTCTTGAGGCAGGAAGTAGTATCTGTCACCTTTAAAATGGTACTGTCCTTCAGTGGCCATTGCTTGGTCTCTAGTTAAGGCCACAGTTTAGCACAATGCCTGGGACAGATAAGTGGGGTATGTTCACAGTCATCGTATTGTCTCCTGGTGGATTGTTTTGTTTTTGGTGTTTGCTGTTTTTTCAAGACAGGGTTTTTCCTGTGTAGCCTTGGCTGTCCCAGAATGCACTCTGTAGACCACGCTGGCCTCGAACTTACAGGGATCCTCCTGCATCTCCCTCCCAAGTCCTGGGATTAAAGTTGTGCATCACCACTGCCCAGCTTCCTGGTGGATTTTAAAGTAACTGCCTCCCACCTGTGTGGTAGGTTAGCAAGGTTACACCCATGTGCCTGATGGGGACTTGCCAAAGTATATAGGCAATGCATCAAATAGGGACGAATTCTCTTTTGCTTGGAGGCAGCTTGAGTCCTTCCTGTCGGCATCCTACCCTCAGAGTCTTAGATCCCAAAGCAAGCCCATTTTATTTTATTCCTTTGATTTTTCTTACATGCATTTTTGTTTGGTGTGTGTGTGTGTACATGTATGTACTCATGGTACCAGCCATAGCATACACGTGGAGGTCAGAGGACAACTTTGTGGGGTTCTCTCCTATCTGTGTTTTAGTTCAGTGAAGCGAACTCCTTAGGCTTATGGGGAGTTTACCTTTTGGCAGTCTCTTGGGTCTTGGGTTAATGCGGGCCTTATTTCCTAACAACAAGGTCGGAAGTGAAGTGGAAAATCCACCGTACAGAGAAAAGAATAGGGACGCATTGGAGGGGGGGCTGCAGCTTGAGTGCCCAGAGTTAATTATGGGGAAGAAAAGGGGAAAGGGAAATATAAGAAAGGGGGAAAGGGAAATATTTTGGATCTTCCAAAGTATAATTTAAAATTCTACCTTGTAGTTTGTTGTTGTTGTTGTTGTTGTTTAGTTTGGGGGTTTGAGGCAGGATCCCATGTACCCCAGGATGGTTTTAAGCTGAGGTAGCTGAGGACAACCCTAAATTGCTGTGCCCATTTGACTAGTAATGGACGCCAAGGCCTCAAGGTCAGTCTACCAACTGACCACACCCTCAGCCCAGAAAGTTAAACTTTTCTTGTTAATTTTTAATGGATCAAGCCTGGCTTGGGGTCATCGCCACATCCTTGGTCCCTTGATGCTCAATAATGATGCTTCTTCAGACAGACAGGGGCCATCATGATGTATTTCAAATGAAATAGCCTTCAAAGTAGCAAGTCACTGAAGCCAGCTAGAGAAAAACAAAATTGGACCCATGGAGATGAGGTCAAAACCTCGAGCCAAATTCATCTGGAGAAGAGGCATTTTTAGAAATCCATGTAACATGATTAAAAGAAAAGCAAACACGTATTTGCTCTCTGCAGCAGCCAAGGGCAGCTAGGTAGTGTGGGCTACTGAACATCTGGGAGCTCCAGCCTTGCTCATGGAGCCTGAGCAACGTTTAGCCTTCTGTGGTCCTGGTGTGGCACCCATGTGTCCCCTTGAAGAAAGACCACTGAGAGGGAGGTAGTATCCATGAGTAAGAATTAGCTGTTTGTTCCTCATGCTAAAACCTAAAGAGAAAGAAGGCTCTAGCATGGTCCACTCTCAGAAGTTCCGGGTATCAGTAGGAATGGTTATATGGTACAGCTATAATAATGGCGCTGCCAGGATATAGTGGTGCTCAGCAAATAATCATCCAATTGTCTTCTCCAATAAAATAGCTCATGCTTATATACAAGTCTTGGGCCTGGAGTAAAACTACCCCAAAGTCCTGCTATTTACCATGGGAGGTGTGGCCTTACAGATATTCCTGGTGCACGCAGTGTATAGAGTCTCATAAATGGGTGATAAAGGATGGTATGGGATGCTTCCTAAATTGTCTCCAGGTCAGTGAGTTAGGCACTTCCATCATTTATATAGTCTACTGTGTAAGGAATGATTTAGCAGTCCCTGTTCTGAAGACTTGACACTTCTCATGTGCTGTCCTTTTTTTAGCAGGTGTCTTCTGCAGAGGTACGCATTGGGCCCATGAGACTGACGCAGGACCCTATCCAGGTATACTTCTATCCCTCAGGAGGGGCTTTTCTTTCGGGGTACATGGCTATATGAAGAATGTTTAGCAGTCTTCTGGATTAACCACGAATAGCCATATTTGCCCTCCCCCAATACACATGTGTGTGTGTGTGTGTGTGTATATATATATACATATATATGTAATATTTGTGTGTGTTTGCCTTATCAGTATTATGCTGCAGAAATCAAATTGGTTTTTGAGGACTTAAATATCACCCAGCTTTGCCCAATGGATTGTGGGGGAGAACAACCCAACATCCTGCTGCCCACAGAAAGGGAGGAAGTACCATGTGTTGAAGGGTGTGACTTTGCTGAGCCCAGGCTATCATTTACAGCATTGTCAATGTTGCTGTCGTTTGAGGTGCTGGGGGCCCACTGTGGACCTAACAGTTCTGCATAACAATAATTAGTGAAAAAAAAGATGCCATGAATTGAAAGAGGGCAAGGAGGGGTATATGGAAGGGTTTGGAGGGAGGAAAGGGAAGGGGGAAAGAATGTGATTATATATAATATATTAATATAATAGATATTAAATGTATAATATATTAACATAAAAACATTAAGAAGCAATAGAAACTAAATAAGGAAAAGAACAAAACAAATCATGTCTAGGCTTCTCTTCTTGATCAGAAGCCAGGGACCAAGCTTTATAGAAAATGGCTACTTATCCAATTGATATTAGTAATCCTTAAAAATAATAAATAAAAGTTTTGTGTCCCCTGTGGTTTAAGCAAGAAGCCTATGAGACAGTAGGCTCTAAGACAGAACAACTGGGCTGTAGTGCTGACCGTTTGGTAGCTGTTCCTCTCTCAGCCCTCTCCCTTCCTGTCCTTCTTCATCCGTTTACATCATCCCTATGTGGTAGCCCATGGGTCCTGGGCAAGTGCGCCTCTTCCTCATCAGCTGTAGCTTGCCAGCCCCTGGACACGGCCCCTGGAAGACGCAGCAGGCATGCCACCTGGGCTACAGAAGAGAGTGAAAACTGAACTAAAGATACATGCTGCTTGAGTTCCAAGCAAAGGAAAAATGATGTTTTATAGTTGTTTGAAAGAAATAACAGATTTAGGGAAAAGAAAACAACAAAAGGAAGAGGCTTAGCTTGGGAAAATTTGATGAAAACAAATTTAGGAGCAAAGAGAGGGAGGAAAAAACACAAGCCACAGCTATTTGCATAGAATACAAGCAAATGGAAAATTTTTGTAATTGGTCTTAAGGGGACGCAGTTTGAACTCCAGTTTTGAATCAAAGCAGTGATGAATAAGGGGGCTGATAGTGTGGGTTCAGTCTCAAAGCCATTTCTGCAATACTTCCTGGGGGACTAATTCAGGCTCACATCAGTCTCATTCACCCCCACTCTGCCCTGTGCTATGTTGGCAATGTAGGCTCATGATAAGAAGGCAGCTTGCCAAACTATAAACTATTATACTTGCTTCCATCAAATATTAACATTATGCCCTATTTGTTTCAGAGAGCCTCACCCCCCCAGGAGCAGCACTGCAGACATTGTTTAAGCCTGCATTTAGCTCTTTACGCCCGTCTTTCCCTCAGAACACTGTAACTCATATTTACATATTTCCCCTCCATATTTATGTGTCCATTTCTAATAGCCACCCTTTCCTCGAGTGTCTTTAAGGCTGACTTGGGAAGTATATTGTAAGCATGCTCCTGAAATTCATTCTCATTATTTGGCATCTCTAGATGTCATACTGGGGGATTTCAGGGTCTCCCTTGCTGGGGATTTCAGGGACTCCTTAGCCTGACTTGAAATCCTGGAGGCTCATGCTGCCTTCTTTGAAGTATTCTGTGGCCTTACCCTTTCCCTTGAGCTGTGCAGTCCATTTTGAATTAGCTTTGCCATATGAGATAGGAAGTGGATTCCGTTCTTTCCGATGGGCTGCCCAGTTGGCCCAGCAGTGCTAGTCCAAATTACTCTCGCTGATGCATTGTCTTGGCACTTTTAACAAAAAAAAAGGACAACCAGGAGGCTGAGAGCTGGCTCATCAGTTAACATGCATTGTGTTTGCAGTGAACCCGAGTTCAGTTACCAGCACCCATGGTGGGCAGCTCATCAGTACTGTTGCTCCACTTGCACGGCCTTCTAATGCCTCTGGCCCCTGTGGGTTCTGTACTCCTGTGCACATATCCACACTCAGACACACACTTAAAAACCTTTTTTTAAAAAAGTCAACTATATGTTAATTTATATATCTGTCTTTTGGCAAGAGCTTGGAAATTGCAAGGTGAGTCACAGCCACCAAACTTGACTTTTAGTTTTTAAGATGGTCCTGGGCATTGAGATGACCACGACCTTGCTGAACTCATTTGTGAGCTCTTAATATACTTTTAAAAAATATTCATTGATTACCAGAGTGCCATGGTGTGTGTGGAGGCCAGTGGGCAGCTTCGGCCAGTCCTTTCTTACTGTGGGTTCCAGGGATCAAACGTCACCCTTATCTGCTGAGCCATCTTGTTAACCCCATACAGTCTTTCTTTTTTTATGGAGCCCTTGGGATTTTCTTTTCATGTATAAAATCATGTGATCATTCTTCCTTTTCGAATCTGAATTCTAAAAATTTCGCCTGATAAATTTAAGAACAAAATGTGTTTGATGTTTCCCGTTTTGTTTTGTCCTCTCTACCCTCAAAATGGAGCTATAACTCAGTAACAGAGCCCTAGCTGAGCCTGTGCAGGGCCCTGGGTTTGATCACCAGCACTGAGAAAAACAACTGTCTTTTTTTTAAAGGGTACTCCCACATACTTTACCAAAGTTGCATCATTTTATGTTCTAAAGGGGGCGAGAGACTGTTATTTCTAGTGCAGTTCTGGATTTTGTCTTTAATTCAGTTTTAGCTTCCCTAGTGGATATGGTACATCGACTGTAGTTGAGAGTCGCGTTTTCCTGTGATCAATAAAAAGCTTTTTCATTTGCTTTTTGGCTATTACAATCATTTCTATTTGGCTAAATCTTCTGTCCATTTTTTTTTAAATTGAGTTAATCTTTCAAAGATGTTGAATTGAAGAAATTTTGGTGTGTGTGTGGTATAAGCATGTGTGTACATGTATGTGGGTGGACATACATGTGCTTATGCATGTAGAGGCCACTGGTGGATGCCATGTGGCTTTCTCTGTCACTCACTCCCTGTCTTCCGTTTTAAGGCATAGCTCACCCGTTTGTCTAGACTGAGCAGGAGGATGCGCTCCTCTTTGCCGCCTAGCCCTGTGGCTGCAGATTCCTGCTGAGACCGGTTTTTATGTAGGTGCTAGGGGTGCAAACTCAAGTTCTCACAGTTTACAGCAAGCACTTTAGCCAGTGAGCCACCTCCCCAGAGAAATTCTTTTTATATACTGGTTACAAATTCTTCAACAGATTTTTTTTAAAAAATACCTTTCTCCTAGGCTGTGGCTCTTTCCTTCATTTTCATAACTCTGACTTTTGGTGAGCCAACGTTTCATTCTGATAAGAACTTATGTTACATGATACATGCATACGTGTGTCACACCTGCTAAAAGGTCATATGCATACATGCGTCACACCTGCTAAGAGGTCTCATGCATATGTATGTCACACATACTAAGAGGTCACATGAATACATGTGTCACACATGCTAAGAAGTCACATACATATGTGTTACACATGCTAAGAGGTCAAATTTTAGCTCATCTCAAGCTACATTGTATTTCTGTCCTTTCCAATATGATCTGTCTTTTGCAAGATTAGACTACCATTTCATATACATTTCTCCATAACTGAAAGCAGTTGCCTGGAAGACTCAGTCTTTCAAGCGTAGCAAAACACATAGTGAGAACCCACTACCCAGAGAAAGGACTGGAATGTTAGCCCCGTGGCAGCACACCCAGAGTGATCAGAGATGCACCCAGGTAAGAGTGCATATGGTGCCTGAGATGAGTCACTCGGCAAAGTGCTCACTGCTCGTGTTTAGGGACCTGTGTTCAGGGCATGGCGGCACACACCTGCAATCTTAGAATGAGGGAGGTAGACCCAATTCCTGGGCTCACAAGCCAGTTAGCCTAACCGAACTGGGGAGCTCTGAGTTCAGCAAAATACATTTTCTCAAAAACTATGGTGGAGAGGGATGGTCAGATGGTCAGTGGGTAGTGGTGTCTGCTGCCATGCCTGACAAACTTGACTTGAGTCCTAGGACACACATGGAAAGAGAATTAACTCCCAGTCGTTGTCTCCTGACTTTCATAAGAGAACCGTGGCACATGAGAGTACACACACGCACACATATACACACCCCACACACTCACACTCATACATACACACGAGCACACATCTCTCTGAGTTGGGGGGATAGAAGAGTCTTTTAAATCTTAAAGATATGTAAGACTTTAAGAATCTGAGCCCCTACTATGTGCAAGACTCTGTGCACCATAAGTGGAGATGACAAGATGCTCTCCGGGCACAGACAGAGATTCAAACCTTCTCACGGCAGCGGTATTGCTAGCTGGTCATGGATTCTGTTTCTGCTGCTGATATGGTAGCTGTATCAGAAAAACGAATCTATGCCCTAGAGCTTTCATTTTTGTTTTTGTTTTGTTTTGTGGTTTTTGTCCCCACCCCTTGGAAGAAAACATCTATTCTGTCACTTCATTGCAATGCTAAAAAAAATATAAATTAGCTACATCAGTCAAGCTTGGGAGGAGATGGGGAGATAAGAGTATCTTGGTATGTGTTTGCTTGGGGAACACATTTCCGAATTCGTCAGGGGAAACTGGGGTGTGGAGCATGGGAGCATGGGGCCGAGATGCTCCACACATGCTGCCTGGAGCCCAGGGAGAGCAGAATGTGCTAGAAGATCAGTGTGAGCTGCGCCGCGCATCTCCAGGGTGAGTGGATGTGACTCACCAAGAAAGCCATACTCTTCAATCTTGGCCAGAAAAAGAAAATGTAAGGGGGATATTATGAAGCAGTAAATTCATATCGCTGTGACACTGTCTGGAAAGCAAGCGGTCTCTTCTTCATCTGTGCCTGAAGCATGCTTATTTCCCCAGCGTGTAGAATCCGCCTGCCTCTGCTTAGAGCCCTGGCTTCACTCCCCTCACTCTGGGCTTTCCAGTGAACTTGGAGCTGGATCCCCACAGCTGTGGCCTAAGCTTTTCCTATCAAGGCAGATTTCTTCAAAAAGTATTCTCTTGTGTTTACATGGGTATAATTTTTTCTCTAGAGCCATTAAATATCGGGTTTTGTTTGTTTTGAGACAGTGTCTCTGCAGCCTAGGCTGGCCTAAAATTCACTGTAGCCTAGATTAGACCCAGCCTTCCAAGTGCTAGGATTGTAAGCATGAGCCACCAAGCCTGGCTTTCGCTGGGGTTTTATATGTCAGAGAGTACATGGCCTTGTGACTAGCTGACTGCCACAGCAAGGAGGGTGAAGTTCCTCACGATTCTACCAAATTGTCTCTTCTACCTAGCCCAGCCAGTCTGGGTCATCTTGGCCTCAATTTGTACCATTATTTGTGTAACTATAGATATGTCTCTTAGTCATCATCCAAGATGAAGTCGGCAAAATGACAATGGTGGCCACATTCAAAGAGTTACAGAAGGGCTATTAGGTAAAAGAATGTCTCAAGTCCTTTGGGTTTAGCGCTGGCCAAAAGGAAGCTCCCATCAAACCCATTTTCCTAGAAACATTTATGCTAAGTCCCAGGTCAATACTTCCCACCCCACTCCTTGACTGGCTTTGTCTCAAATCAAATTGGCTAGTAGTTCAGTATCCTGTTTGTTCATCTTACATCGTCTGTGTGTGTTGATATGCCTCAGATGACCCTTGCTACCTAGCGGTGTCTTACAACCCAACGAACTGTTCTAAAAATTGGGTGTTTCACTATTGATGTTGTGAGTCTATTGGAAGACACAAAGGCAAATCTTTGTCAAGAAAGAACACAAATCAGGGGCTGAGGAGTCAGCTCAGTGGTTAAAGTACTCGCCATGCAAGCATGAGGAAAAGTTGAGTAGGCATGCCTGTGACTCCAGTCAGAGACACAAAGTGGGGATCTCCATAGTAGTATGGCTAGGGACACTGGCTATATTGGTGAACTTCGGGATTGTTTGAGAGAGAGACCCCGCCTCCGTGAATAAGGTGGAAGAGAGGTCAAAGACAATTCCCAACATCACCTGTGGGCATGCAAGGGCACACACACATGCACACACACGTACACAAAAACACAGTGGAAAAAAAGAAAGAAAGAACACGCCATAACTAACAGCACTTCCTCTTTCAGGTCAGGAACAAGCTAGTTTTGTTTGCATATTTTCCTCAGGGAAGATAGTTTCATTATCAGAAAGAGATTATTGGTAGCTTACAAGGGTACTCCTGAGTTTTTTTTTTTCTCAGAATTGTGACCAGGACTTCCAGTAAAGGCAAAGTGGCATGGGCTGGCATGGAAGGTTGCTGAAGGAGGGGTGAGAAGGTGTTGGATCCCTCTGCACTGTTTAGGGCAGTCACTAATCCCTACCTGTGGACTATAGTTGTGTGTATTATTCCCAGCGACCCTTGCTACCCTGGGGACTCCTGCAGCATGTGGCCTCTGCTGTTGATACTACCACGCATAGAGCCTACCCCTGTAGGCTCTGAAGCAGCCCGTTCATCTCATTCTCTCTCCCAGCTCTGGCTCGGCCCGTATTTCATTGTTCTAGATTAGGGTGAGCAACAAATGAAACTTTATAATTATGAAAAGATTTTTGACAAAGTTCTATGTGTTGACAAGCTAGAGGGGTTGTTTGTCTGGCAGACAAGGACTTTGCATATACAGCCCAAGGTTCACCATGTCAAGAATAGTTAAATACCTCTAGACCCCCGACTTCAGAGCACAGTTACCTGGGGTGTCTTAACTGTTAATAGTTAAGTATAGACCACACCGATAGCCCACAGATCATGTATGGCATGACCAGTGACCATTTGTGTCACTCTTTCAAAACCTCTGTCACTGGTTCCTGCTCACCTGTCATTCGGATAAAGCATGGACAACAAAGTGTGCAGTTGCGTTGCCTCCTGTGTTTTGATGCTAACCTCACACAATCTAATACAAAAAGAGATCACGGATGGAGGAATGAACCAGCAAGCCCAAAGCAGTCTGTGAGAAGTGACGATGCTGCGACATGCCACTCAACTATAAACAGAATTAGAGGAGAAATTGCTGCTGCTGCTGCTATCGTCTTTGAGGGACACTGGACACATAGCCAGTGTGAAGGCAATCAGTTAATGCGATGAGGGAATAGAGGGCCAGCCAAGCATGTCACATTCATTAAAGCTTGTTCAGGGATGATGTTTGATGGCGATACAGAGGACCATTTGCCAAGGCTTAGAAAAGATGCTATACCTCACTATCAGACTCTGGCTAGAAGGTGGCCAGCACTGCTCAGCTCTTCTTTAGTAGCTTTGAGAGGACACCTTAGGGTCCCTAAATCTCAACAACAGTGTGCTGAGCAAATGCACTGTTTTCATTTCTCTATATTATTACTAAGAAGGTAAACCTCACAGGGTTTTGACCAAAACCTTCAAAGGTCACAGTGTTTATACAGACTGTTCTTTGGCCATTTTTATGATCTAGTTCTCCCATGCAGAAGACGCTGCCTGTAGTTGTGTTCTTACCTGAACAGAACCCAACATAGCAGAGGTCAGTCCAGAATGAAAGATGTTTGCTTACAGCTCCACACTGTATGTTCAAGGAAAGCCTGGGTAGTCAACAAGACCCTGGAACTGTAACTTAGGGATGGTAATTGCCTAGCAATATGTGTTCCTGAGTTCAGTACCTAGTATTGCAAACACAGACACACACACATATACACAGAGGGGGGGAGAGGGAGAGAGAGAGAGAGAGAGAGAGAGAGAGAGAGATATTCTTTGCAGGATCCAAGGGAGAGTTAGTTGCAAAGCCGTGGCTTGGAAGAGGTGGCAGTGGGGCCAGGCTGCCTCTGAGAACTTTGACAGTGAAAGTTTCAAGTCCTTCCTTCAATGTCTCCACAATTAGTGGCCACAGATCCCAGTCATCATCCTCTGTGATTCTCTTCTTGGAATCCACATTTCTGGAAATGGGATACCCTTAAACCAGCTGTGATCTTGGAGATGGTGACTCGGATCCACCACTTTCTTGGAGACAGAATGATTTTCTAGAGATAGGCCAGCGCATTCCAAGATGGTTGCTATTGTGTTGTTACCCTAAAAGCTATGGATTTCCATTGTGCTTTTGAGTTGATTTTTTTAAATCAATGTGCTATAAATGGAAAGAAGTTTAAGTATCACCCAAAGAAATGTTCTAGTAAGTACTTTTCTAATATAAACACTCCATTTCAAATGTAAAACTTATTATTATTATCAGTAGTAGTTTTATTGTTATTCAGGTAAGCTAATGCATCATGAAAAATATGCCATTGAAAATATGGCTCAAGTTTCCAAAAGAAAGGGAAACCTCACACTAATGGGATCACTCAAACACACTCCAGAGCCACTCAGGGGTCCCGGGGACCAGGAAGTGACAGGTGCAGAAGCCTTCCTATGGTTTTATGAGACAATAAGGGCAGGCAGCATATGCAAGTTTAAGACTGGCAAATCTGGACAATTGGGAAATTTTGGGGGCTGTGGATGTAGGGATTGTTTCTAATTTGTAGGTGTCTGGTCCTGAGCTGATTAGGGCAGGAGGACAGTGTCCAAGTGCAAGGGCAGTCAGGAATCCATCAACTCTGAGAATTCCTGTCTCCCCCATGTCAAAGTCCTGGTGTCAAAACATCAGAAAGGCATGTGTGTTAGTCAGAGTTCTCTGTAGGATCAGAACTGAAAGAATGAAAACAATACAGTTACATGCACACATACACACACACACACACACACACACACACGGTAGATGTTCAGGAAATATTTCTGGAATATTGCTTCTTACTATTTTTTCAAAAAGTGGGCATGACATGAATAAAATTCATTGACATCTGTGGTATACTCCAACAGGAGAGAATAGACTTAAGTTCTTATTGGACCAGTCAATATTGAGTCATATGATATATAGGGGATTTATCAGAGTGGATTATCTACTGTGATCTGAGTAGTTCAACCATGGTTGTCTTCCAATAGAAAAGCCAAGGATCTAGTAGCTGTTCTGCCCATGAGACTGGATGTCTCAGTGGTCCCAGGAAATCCTAGAGAGCTGCTGCTCTGTATTAGAATCCAGAAGAAGTGGGTTCTAATACCATTGAAGGAACACTGCAGCCACAGAATAGATGAATGAGGAGAAGCAGGCAAACCCCAAAATCTCCCTTCTCCATTTCCTTGATGTAGGTAGCCATCAGAAGGTGTGACCCAGACTTGGAGGGGGTCCTCCTAGTTTAAGCAGTCTACTCAAGAAAATCCCTTACAGGTTTGCCCAGCTGCTTGGATTTAGTAGATTCTACATGTAGCCAAGTTGATAACCAAGATTAACTGTCACAGCATGGTTAATGCAGTCCCCAGTTTAAATCAGTCTTATGCCTGGTTTTTTTGTTTTGTGGTTTTGTTTTGTTTTGTAAATTGGCCAAGATGGCCTTTCTATGGTATAGCCCTCTGCTTCACTTGCGACCTTTGTCCATCCTTCCTCCATCTCACCTCGGTCACACTGGCTCACACTGGTGCTCAGACACCCCAGACAGCCCAGACATAGTCATGAACCTCTTAGAGCTGTAGTTCTTAACCTGTGGGTTGCGACCCCACTGGTCACCTAAGACCATCAGAAAACACAGATATTTTACATTATGAGTTATAACAGTAGCAAAATTGCAGGTATGAAATAGCAATGAAAATTTTATGGTTGGGGGCCACCACAGCATAAAGAACTGTATTAAAGGGTCACAACATTAGGAAGGTTGAGAACCACTGTCTTAGGGGCTTCCAGAGTTCTGCCTGGAGAGCTTTACTGCCAAACACCAACTCCTTTTCTTGACCACCTGCACCCTCCCTGTGCTGATACCCACTCCAGAGCTCTCTCACTCCACCTGCTACTTTTGAGTCCAGCCTTTAACAGCTGAGCCATCTCTCCAGCCCTGCCTGCTACTTTTTAGGTGGCTTTTTGTCACTTATTAACCTTCCATAGTCTCATTTCTCAATGTGCTTATTGTCTATTTTTTGCTCTTTACTATGACAAACAAGGAATTTTTATTTTGTCCAACAACATACACTAAGATTTTTTGAAGATATTAGGAATATAGTATGTATTCAGGAAATATCTGTGGAATAATACCTTTTGATTACTTTTTTTTTAAAGTGAGACCTTCCAGTTTTCTGTAAAAACACGGGAAATGAGAAAGATGGGTTGGACTCTGTAGTATAGTCCAATAGGAGAGAGTAGATTTGTATTCTTATTGTACTGGTCGGTATTGAAGCATAATGATCCCAATGAAATGGGTGTGGCTTGTTGAGATTCTTGTTTATAGACCCATCACATAACCAGACAGACGTGAGGCAAAAGATTCTGTCAGCTTTTGGCTCTTTGCTTCTACACATTGTTTCTCGTCTTAATGTCACAGTTGTACCAAGGAGAAGGCTCATGACTTTTTGCACAAGAAAGCTTCAACCCAGTCTTACTTGTTGTCCTTGCCATAGTAACTGTTTGACCTGAAGGCTTTCTTTCCAACGTCGTGGCCCACCAGGCAGCGCCCTTCACCTCTCTGGGGAGAGCTCCCTCCTGCCTCTTTCTAGTGGCATCTCAGCGTCTGCAAAGGTTAGGAGCTTCTCAGGCTGGAGGGATAGACCTTGGTCAGGGTGAGCCCTTAGAGAAAGAGAGCCGCCCCATGTTTTCTGGCAGATGATATTAAATCATGTGCGAAAAATAAAAAGGATGTTAAAAGCATGCTGAAGAAAAAAAACAGATATTTCTGCTCCCGGAGGCATGATACTTGGGAAAACAGAAAGTTATTCAGAGTGTGAGATGATTGACGTAGATGATATATTTGGATATTTTTAATGTACAGGGATTATTGGAGGAGATTTAGGTATGGAGTGGTATTGTGGTTTTGTCCTTATAGGAATGAATCTTTCTGTTTAACAGATATGTGTGGATAAGATTATGTTGATTGTATTTGCCACACACACACACACACACACACACACACACACACACAAGATTTGGGATGGAATAGTGGTTCTCATCTTGTGGGTTGAAGCCCCCACAGGGATCACATATCAGATATTTACATTACGATTCCTAACCGTAGCAAAATTACAGTTATAAAGTAGCAAAAAAATAATTTTATAGCTGGGGTGTCACTACAACATTAGGAACTGTATTAAAGAGTCAAGGGCATTAGGAAGATTGAGAACCACTGGGTTAGAGGGAGGGATTGAACAAGCCCCTATTGGCTAGTAGTTAGCTATTGTTGGAACTGATTGATGGGTGTGTGAAATTCATTATATTATTGTGTCTACTTCCTTATGGGTTTCTAATGTTCAAGTAATACGGTATTTTAAAAACATAATGGTAGCAGTTGGGCACTGTGGCTTATTTCTGTTCTGATTATAAGTGAAACACTGGGTATTTTACTGTGACCTATGGTATTGCCTTAAAAGCCCTCCATGCTAAGAGAATGCTGTTCTAGTCCTAATTGTTTAAACCAGAAATGGATGTTGGAGCGTACCTTAGCAATGTCTTCAAGTCTTGTGTTTTTGTATCGCACCCTATTGCTGAAGGATGCCTCACGCCTGCTGGATCATAGTGAAGGTCTTTGCAATGATGCATGCCTGTAAACCCAGTTACTCAGCAGGTTAAAGGGCTGTGGCTTCAAGGCTATCTGGGGCTTCCTAGCAAGAGCCTTTCTCAAAAATAAAACAGGAATAACCTTCTTGTAGTTCTTATAAAACCCTTAAGCCAGTCACTGTCTCAACTCTCAAGGTTTGACCAGGCATCTTTAAAGTGCCAGCCTTCTCCTGGGCAGAGGAACATGGCAAGGATCTGGGCTGGCCACCCTCACTCCCTTGAGGCTTCATTATCAGTGCTCAAGTTAGACCCTAAAGAGGTGCAAGTGGTGGTAAGGCTTCCGTAGCTTCCCAACTGCCAGAGACTGGATTCCTGAGCTCAAGAATGCCGAGGAGTGTCTTCATGGCACCTGCCTTCTTTTCCATGAGTGGGGCTATTCTCTGCGATGAGGCAAATAGAGGCAAGCCGTCCTCAGTTTGGTTCCGTCAGCCTCACGGTTCATGATTAGTCTTTTGCCATGCTGGCAAGAGTTGGGTGTTTGCATTAATCTCTCAGGTTGTTGTCAGTACTCTGAAGTTCCTGTGTCTCTACAGCTATTTTAGTGCTGAGCGCAGGAAGCCTCCAGGGACTTGGAAGCAAATACCATTTGCATTGAACCAGATGTGTGCATTTGCAGATCATCATGCTACCTGCAGAACCCACGTTACTTATCCTGTCTGTAATGATGCTGTGTCCCTCATTTTAAAAATAGAACTGACTGTAAGAAAACTTGCAGCTAGCAACATCCATTCCTCACTAGAAGGATCAAGCACCTACCTGTGTCCCGCCCTCCTTCCTCCCAACTAGCTCCTATCCAAGAAGATGATATAACTTGTTTGGAGAGCCCAGGCATTGTTAGAGCTGAACCCAGACAGCTTTCCTTTGGAGCCTTGTGTTTAGCCAGTGTCCCCACGGCCTGTGTTCAGTGCCATCCAGAGGGTGTAGATTTCGGTTCAAGATGCTCTTCTTTCTGTTTCAGGTTTTGCTAATCTTTGCAAAGGAGGATAGCCAGAGTGATGGCTTCTGGTGGGCCTGTGACAGGGCTGGCTACAGATGCAACATTGCTCGCACTCCAGAGTCGGCCCTTGAGTGCTTTCTGGACAAGCATCATGAAATAATTGTGATCGACCACAGGCAAACCCGGAACTTCGATGCAGAAGCGGTGTGCAGGTACCTTTCTCCATCTGAGTTGCTTAGTAACACACCCTGATCTGCTCTAAATGAACTTCCTCTATAGATAGTCGTGTGTCCCAGCACTGACCCGAGAGTCATAGATCTGGATTGCCAAGACACAGGCTATGGCTCCTTCCCACAGACGCATCTTGCCTTCCCATTTCTGCATATTTGAATTGCATTGAATTTAGAGGCTGGACTCGTTCTAAAGCTTAAAGATGGTCCCCCATCCCTCCCGAGTATTGCTCATCAAAGAGTCATTAAAATTCACACAGTTTTTACTACATGTAGTTTAGATTTAAAGTAGATATTTTAAACTTCATTATTCTGTCCCAAAATGAACATCAGAAATGTGTGAAACAGAGATTTTTTTCCATACGTGACACAGATGGGTAGATCCTGTAGCAGGCTTCCCAGACATGGAGGGAAGAAGGCAGCCA
>LOEQ01000417.1:200190-222021 GCA_001685075.1 Bramus lutescens | reverse complement strand
CCCCCACCCCCAGCAGCACCCCACACCTAGCATTACTTTTCCATCTGAGACACTTACATGATGCAATCCAGGTTCTGAACCAGCTCTTTGATGAGCATATCTTAGACTGTGCAATGCCCCTTCTAGAACTTGCTTTGAGGGCTTTGTTTTCCAAGTTTCCAAAAATATTTAGGGTGTTTTTTTTTCCTTCTCTCTCTTACATAATGGCTGTTAGCACGTTTTCACACACTTCAAGGGGAAAACAGGTTTCTCATCAACATGACATGACAAAAATGAGTAAGAAAGCTGAGAACTCTGGAGAGAACGTTGTTCTAGTTCATCTTTTAGACAAGAAAGTGCCTGAGTTGTCACTTAAGAATGCGGCATGGGAGCACAGAGGTGCCAAACCCATTGCAGGAAAAGGATTGTGGGGCTTAGGTGAGGACCATTGTGTGGCTAACAGCAGCCCACAGACTTAGGTTAGTTTTGGACAGCAAAGAAGATTGGCCTGGCTATCGGTACAGTGACACCCTGGGATGAGAGACTGTTCTGGGATTAGTGTCTGGAATGTTCTGCACTTAAAATGCAAGGCTGGCTGAGAGAAAAAAGTAGTTTGTATGTGTGCCACAATACTTGGAATCCTTGCCAGTGGCAAAATTTGTCATAGTCAATTAATGGCTGTTATTAGGTTCAGAGTGACTAAGATCCTAATTAGGACCAAGACCTGATGGACTTGGCTCTGCTATGACATTTGGCACAGATTCCACCATGAAGGAGCAGACTGGCCAGCAGCTCTGACGATAAGGTCTAGGATTTTGCAGGGCAGCCTGGCCCAGGGAGAGTTTAAATGAGTGCACTGTAACAGGTCATGCTGGCACAAGAGGAAGCCATGGCAGCAGGGGCCTGCCCTGAGCAGAGCTCTGTGTTGAAATGTTGCCCAAGAGGCTCTTTACTTGACGGTTTCCATGGGCTGTGGTCCAAAGAAGGTGAAGCTTTGTCCCCGTGAGTGCCGGATACCAGCTGTCCTGGTGGAAGACTGGTTCCAGAAAGAGTGAGTTGGGACCTGGAGGAGGTCAGCCTCTTTCTCCACTTACCTCCAGAGATCTGAGTAGGATCCTTGGACCTGATGCCAGGGAGACCACACTACACAGCATCTCCCAAGGTCACTTATTCCCTGGACTCCAAAATGCCTCTGTCCTTCTCATATATTAAAAATGTTTATGAGTCCTTGACTAGGGGTGGTTTTCTATGGCTTGTTACAATACTTCTGGGTTTTTTTACTATTATCAAATGCTTCTTATATAGAGAATGATGCTAAATTAGTGCCTCTGTCTTCTCCATGTAGTTTAGGAAGTGGAAGATTCCTAAACACTGAGTCTTTGTACTACCTCATTCATAGAAGGCAGAAAGTAGGGAGTCAGGGAAACGATTCCTCTGGCAGGAATCAGCTTTGGGTAAAGCCACAGACAAACTGGGTCTTCTATTCTGTTTTCTAATGACATTTCCACCCAATCCCTCTGCTACTTGTCTTCCCTAATTTTCTTTCCTTTCCTTTTCTTTTTTCTTTTTGGTTTTTTTCGAGACAAGGTTTCTTTGTAGCTTTGGTGCCTGTCCTGGAACTAGCTCTTGTGGACCAGACTGGCCTTGAACTAACAGAGATCTGCCTGCCTCTGCCTCCCAAGTGCTGGGATTAAAAGTGTGCCCCACCACCACCCAGCTGTCTTCCCTAATTTTCAAGGAATGTGTCCTATGCGCATCTTTGGCTGTCTCGGGGTGACACTTTCTTGATGATGACAACTGAGTTCGGAGACATCCTAGTGACAAACTGGTCCCTACCCTACCTTTTTACTCATGGCTCAGCTCCGGGCTCAGTATTGAAAACTGTCTCAAGAAATGGGTGGCCGTGATCAGTTTTTGTTTTCCCTTCCTTCTGGATTTCTGTTCAAATTTACACCTCTTTCCCATTTGGTTGTATGGTCCTACAGACTGTAAGGTTGGGTATCTGTGTCACCTTGAGATTTGGGCCCAGCAGGGTCTTGGGGAGGAAACTGTGCACCTAGTTGCATTAGGGACATAGCCTTGTGAAAAGCAGCATGTGTGACATCACCTTTTAGGAGACTGCTCTCCTACATCTGTTCCAAACCCAAAGGGCGACCCAGAGTTAGGGCGGCTCTCGCTTGTGCTAGGCACACATCCATCACACTGCCGTTACTTCCTCTACTGCCTGTGTTCTATTTACATCTGGAAGACAGATGTGGGGCCTGTGTCCCTGAAGGCAGGTGCTCCATGGGCACATGTTGTTCAGAAGCCTCTCTAGAGCGAATGCCCATGGCCTCATTGCCCTCTCTCCATGTTTCAGTGTGAGGAATCCTGGTTTATAGCTGCTGAGTGACCACATTTTCTGCTTTGCTGCAGATCTGGTGACCATGAAGAGGCCTCAGTTCTTCCTCTTCTCCATGCCGGCTTCAACCGGGTACGTACGAGGGGACCGAATACCTCTCTTGAAGGCGGGCACTGCCTCCCTGACTATCCCTTGAGGTCAAAGCACACAGTCATGAGCACTAGTACAGGAAACAGGCCTCAGAACTGTGAACCAGGGAATGGAAGCAACTGCACCTGCATGGGGTGGCAGCGAGCAAGCGGCTAGCAAGTGCCAGTCAACCATTTGCTTCTTGTCATCTTAATCCCATCTATCACAGCAGCCGATACACAGTGATAACAAAATACCTTTTATATCAGATCAAAATCCGGCAGTCTCAAGTGACCCACGTAGCTCCATCTCACCCATCAGACTCGGCACGTATGTGTGGTCATAGAAAGATGATGTGCCAACGCTGCTGCTTAGGTTCTGTGCTCACCAGGGGCCTGCCCAGAGCTTTAAACTGAGAGCAGGTTCATGCTGGCTTGTGAACCATTGCCTAACACCAGAAAAAGAAAAGCCTCCAATTTGAAGCCTAACTATATGAAATACATTGATATCAACTTAAAGATTAAGACTGATTGTCCTAAGTAAAGGAATACAGACGTATAACTAGGATTACAAGGTAAGATAGAAACTGGATTGGAGGCAAAACCATGTGGGGGCAAATGGCAAGAAAACAATGGAATTAATTTAAAATAAAGAAGAGAAAGTGGAGTGAGAAAAGAAAGGTGAATATTAGACAGTCATATAGAAAATTTATAGTCTTTCCTGCACATGTTTAGACATATATTTCTGCTGTTTAAAAAAAAAACAAATCACTTCATTTTAGGTCAAAACAGAGCAGCAATCCATAGATTTCTGTAAATTTAACTGATAGTCTAAACTCAGACAGATGGTCCTGTAAGTTCTTAATGTTTTAAGTGATAACGGTGTTTTGCTATTCTGGATTTAAAATGAAAAGCCTCAGTCGTAGATCACGCAGAAGCAGTAACTTCCTTAGGGTAGGGTAGCCGTCTTCCCATGCTTTGGCACGCTTCAGCCTAGGAGCGGAACTCTGTGAAAGATGGGAGGCAGCACAGATTCGTAATGTGTAATAGAAATGACTGTGTCTAGATCCAGCCTTCCACACTCTCCTAACACGTCTTCCTGTGTGTCTGCCGTCTCTCCTTGTGACGGTTGGCATCTGTCTCTGAAAGCTTGCCTGTGTTCCCTGCTTGGATATGGACAAGAGAATACCTCTGAGTTTGGGAATGCAGATTTGCCAGAGGACAGTCAGCAAAGAAGCCATGCGACTGCCATTATTGTTAACTCATTTTCTAGAGATAACTGAAATTATTCGCTTGTTTTATTGATCTTCTGTGCCACATGGACGACACCACTCCACCCCTTACCCACGCTGACCTCTCCCTCCAAGAGGATGGGGACATTGGCTTTCCTGGTTATGTTGTTTTTCCAACTGAAGGATGACCTTACTATGCCAATGGCTTTATCAATTAGGAGGTACATTGGTCTCCTGAGCAGCCTTGGAATTCTGCTTCAGTTCAGTGACCTTCCCTCCAACAGGTTTTGTGATTGGTGTCATTTGGAGGGTAGTTTCTTCACTGGGGGACAGATTGCACATCTGTTGACAGGAAAACTTAGATGGGAATGATTGTCACTCTCTAGGCACAAATATTAAGAAAAGAGGGTTCACTGCTTTTCTTTCACCTGTCTTGCGCTACCCTGCATTGCTGTGCCCAGGTCCAAACGTGTCATACACGTTGAATGGACCCACGGTGAATGGGAGTTTATAAGCCAGGGCCTAGCAGGGATTACCTGGTATTTTTTTTTCAAAATTTGAAACAAATTTGTTTTTTATTGGGTTGCAGGCAAAATCTGATCAACAAATTCCTTCTAATTAGGGTTAAAGAGAACAGCAGAGAATCTACCACTTGGGCCCCCTTTAAAATGTAAAATCATGAGTATTTTTACAGAAGGGGCACAATAGGACAAAAAGGAAACAAAAAAAACTTAAAGAAACATCCTGTGGTTACCTACTATGTGATTAGGGAGGGGTCTGGGAGGGCCAGGGTATTCTCAAAAATAAATCAAGGTCATGGGTTGGAGAGGGTCAGGTTCCAAGAAACAGAGAGCAGCTCAACTCTCACAGTAAATAGAAACTTATTTTAAAAAATACAGTATAATGGCTCCTGCTTGCAAAATGGTGTCAGTCACTTTCCTCCATGCCTGTGAATCTAAGGCCCTGAATACAATGTCACAACCTCAGAGAGAATAAAGCTTTTTATTAGCTAATAGTTCAAAGTTTTAAACCAAGTTTGGACAGTGTTGAGATAATCGATCTTTGACCAGCCCTCCTAGAACACATGCTGGAATGAACTTTTCCCCTGTGGTTCTGACTAAACTTACACTTCAAGGTTGTACTTCCACCTTGTGTCATACAGGAGTGGTGTGCAAAGAGGCAAGGCAAAAGTTGAACTGCCGCAGAGTGGCTCTCTGGGGCCATGCCCCTCATTCTGCAGTGGAGTGGGAGGCACATTCCCAGGGTGCCAGCTGGGTGCCCTCTGTTGCCTGGGCATGAGAATCCTGTGGCAGCAGAATTAGCCTTGTGAGAAGTTGGGGACAAGGTGACCTGGGGCACTCCTTCACTGGGAGTTTGTGATTAGGGTGTGAGGCAGATTCCCCTGAAATCTGAATTTCCACCTGGAGGGTCTAAATGGAGAATAAAAACTGTTAACTTAGACATCCAAACTCCACATTTCCAGGCCTCCTCCCTCAGACCCAGGGGTATAGATCCCAGGTACTTCACCAGTCATTAGCCTGTGCCGCTGAGAAACCTGTAGCTAGGGCCGGGGAGAGACTGAGGACCTGCTCTAGTGACCTGCAGACGGTGGCATGTAGGTTGTGGAGTGCCTGTGGTTACAGAAAATAACTCATGGTGTCAAACAGGCCACCAAGGCCTGCTCGGTCTGATTTGGTCAAGGCCGTGAGCCAGTGGATCAGGGTGCCCCCAACCCCTCAGGTTTTCTCCCAGTGAAACACACAGCACCCTGATTTCTCTGTGTGTTGTGGCCTCAGTGCGGCGGAGGCAGATCTCCAGGCAGCTGCTCTCCTTGTTTAGGGAAGATCTTGTCTTTGGCAGCTCTCTATCCAAGTACCTTCCGGATATGCCAGCTAGCCTTGCCTTCTGTGAGGTTGATTCTTATTCTTGATTTGTTTTGATTTAAATCGTTCGCTGAAACCTGGGTTTGTGTTACTAGCTACTGGGCCAGCACATTGGTCTATGAGCCCTGTGCGGGGATCCAGAAAGAAACACCCAACAACTCCCCCCAAAGCCTTTGGATGTGGCCAGCTGTAGTGATGCTCAGCCTACACTGTGCTTTGTAGAAGCCAGCATCTTGCCCGACACAACTGCTCTTACATTCACTTTCATGCGCCTTTAAAAAAAAAAAAAAAGCCTGAAATGATGCTTATTCATCTCAACAAGTATTTTTGGGGCTCCACGTGCGAGGCAGTGTATAAGGCATGCTGGGCTGGCAGCTGTGAGCCACACTTCTCCCCAGAGTAACTTCCTTTGGAGAGGGAAGTCGGGGAGCTGTGATGTATTTATCAGGCCCAGTTCCAGAGGATTTGCTTAATTTTTCTCAACATATGAAGGATTTGATATTTTCTCCATTTTCTTTTATTTTTCAGAGGCGGAAACAGACTCCAAATCTGAATAGCTTATAGATTCATAACGAAGGCAAGGCTGCAGCTGTATGTCCCCTCCTCGCTCTGTCTTAGGTCCACCCACCAATGTAGTTTCCCAAGCCATGTCCTGGAGTACCCTCCCAGGAGCTCCTGTGTTCCCTGAAAGGCGGCCTCCCGGGTGAATCTGTAGACCGTGTACTTCTCCCTCCAGTGAGACCCCTCAGCACACATTGGCAATTGAGCATGTTAGCCCACAGATGTTCTGAGGGCTCCTAGAGTTAAGATCCATGCATCTCACCGTCATCTAAACTCACTTCCCTTGGAAATTTCAGTATGTCTCCAGTGAACCCCTGAGAAGGGTCCTCAGCTAGGACTGAATTCCCTCATCTGAAAACTCAGGCAGATGTGAATCTTGGTCAACTTGACTTTGTGACTAAAAGAACAAATGTCTCCTCTGTGTGTGTTTGTGGCTTTATCTTGGTCCCCCTCCACTCCACTTGGGAAGTTAGAAGCCTATGGAAAGTTAGAGGGCGTTGAAGGTATTCCTCAGGGAGAGATCACTCCTTCCAGGTGTGTGTGGGGGGTGGGGGGGTATGTGCACACGTGCATGCATGTGTGAACACACACTTACATGCTAAGACAGAAGGGGAGAGAGCAGTTAGGTTTTCTCTCTGGCTGACTTGATTGATGGAAATCTATAAGCAGACCTTTCGGCTGGGTCTGGCGCTCTCCCCTCCATCTGTCTATCTGCCTGAGAAGCACAGCTGTCACTGGGTACTTTGGAATCCTTTTTTGCTTGCGAGTGTGCTAGATATATGCTTGGAAAGTTCTGCAAAGTTTATATTTTCTATATGAGGTAAAATGTAAGACATTTTCTTCAGTCTAAAGTAAATCTGTCTCCTTACTGTTTTTATTGGCTATTTTCTTTCTGCTTTCCTCATTTCTCATAAAAGTGTTGACGTGTTCCTATGAGAGAAATGCATGATTTCTTGTATATCCTACACCAAGTAATGTGTTCGATTTAAAAGATGTAAAGAAGAGACTGCAGAGGTATCTCAGCACTGGCTGCCCTTCCAGGAGACCCAGGTTTAATTCTCAGTGCCTACTTGGTAGCTCACAGTTGTTGGTAACTCCAGTTCCAGGAGATCCAACCCTGTCCTGGCCTCTGTGGGCACTACAGACATGTACTGCACATACATAAATGAAGGCAAAATACATGTACAAAAAAATCTTTAGAAAACTTAATGTAAAGATGAGTTTGGGATTGTTGAGAAGGTTCAGATGTCTCTGCCTGGTATGAAGCGCGTACGTCACAGCTCTTTGATGAGTGGTGCTCAAAAATCTATTGTTTGTCTTGGATTTTGCTTATGCATTTACTCAGCCCACTAAGGGTTTGTAAATGTGTAAAGGCTTTTTTTTTTCTAGTTGAGATGAAACTAAAATAGACCATTTTCAAATGAACAATGCAGTGGCCTTTAGAGCAGTCATGATGTGCAATTCCCACCCTCAGTCTTGTTCTAAAGCATGTCCCATAGCCCCAAGTCCCCACTAAGCAGTCACTTCTGGTCCTGCTTCACAAACTCTGGCAAGCATTAGTCCGCCATCTCTCTGTAGGGAGTCATCTGTCTTGCATAAATGGAATTATATAGCATGTGGCTTTTGGTGTCTATCTTCTCACTTAATACAATAGAGCGTTTTGCATGCTGTAGCATACATCAGTATTTCATTCCTAGCTTAGGCCTAAATACAATCCCACTGTGTGTGTGTACCACAATTCGTGTATCCATTTCCATCTTCCTAGACCATTATTTTACCCCATACCATGTAAGTGATGCTGTTGTGGACCTGATTCTACAAGGGTTTACTTGAGGTAGCCATTTTCAATGCTTTTGGTTATATACCTGGAGTTTAACTTTTGAATAACGCATGCACTGTTTTCTACAGTGACTAACCCATTTCATAGCCCCATCAGCAATGCATAGGGCTTTGATTATGCATATTTTTACTAATACTTATTTTTCTTTTTGAAATTATACCTATTCTAGTGAGTATGAAATGATATCATATTGTGTTTTTGACTTGTATTTCTTTAGTCTGGTGAGGCTGGACATCATTCATGTGTTTGCTGAACAAATTTTCTATGTTTTCCTGAAGAAATGTCTGCTCACATTCTTTGCCTAGTTTTTCATTTGCTTGTCCTTCTTCTGTTGTCGAGCTCGCCAATACTTCGAATGAGCTCTGCATTAGGCACCCAAAAGATTTGGAAAGAGCAGAGCATACTCCCATAAAAATGAATCAATGGCACATTGCAGCCTGAGCATGCCGCATATTGAGTTCCAGGCGATTGTTACAGGGTAAAGCCGAACGGTTCAGTAATTAACACAGCTGGGGAGGCACACTGTGCTCTTGTGTGTTTACTTTGCTGTGACCCCTCATAATGAACCTCCCCCATCTTTATTATAAAGTGAGCCAAGTGCATCACCTGCTCTGTTGTTTCCCTGACACTCAAACAAGCCCTTCACACTCCTTGACAATGTCTCTCTGTCATCCCTTCCTACCTACAAGATGTCTTGCATAATGAGCTACCTGGGGGCAGGAACAACTGTTAAGTTTCCCTGTTTGACTCTCTAAGAAATAATTGGAGATGTCTTATGCATTATCTTTGCTTTCTTTTCAGAGATTTATGGAGAATAGCAGCATAATTGCTTGCTATAATGAACTGATTCAAATAGAACATGGGGAAGTTCGCTCACAGTTCAAATTACGGTATGTAGCAAAATAATACATGATGTTAACAGTTCTTTAGAAAACTCTGAACTGTCAACAGGCTGAAGTTCACAGATTTATAACTGATGTCTGGGATTTGAAGCTATTAGACTGCCAGCCCATGGCAGTGTGTTAACTGGAGTCCCTTGATATAGTGAAATAAACTGAAAGTCTATCTTTTTTGACAGTATCTTCCACTATTTGTGGCAATAGTAAAATCATAACCTGGGAAGCCCTACTCAATTTTTGTATAATTAGATTGAGACTAAGAGCATCCTTTAAGAATCAGTTTCAACTTCTGACTTTGAACTTCATAAATTCCTAGTTGGGTTGTTAAAGTTGGGGAAGCCAATAGGTATATTTTTTACACTATTCATCAAAACGCTAAGCGGCGATTTCATGAAGTCTACCTGTGGCCTCAGTATACATGGCATATCGTCAAGAAACCGGTTTTAGGTGTTTTGGTAGGAATGTAGTGCTTTAAGAGGTGGCTTCTCACTTGCTCTGTTCTGTGTGGGGTTCTTGTGTCATCTTCCACTCATAGGCTCTCTTGGAAAATCAGGGTGCTAGAACCTGTCTAGCTCAAGCTCAGCTCTGGCTTGCTGTTAACCTGCCCTCTTCAGGCCAGAGAACATGAGTATACCTTTGGCCCTGTGGAAAGACCAGTTTCTAGGAACTTCCTGTCTCCTTCAGGGATGTCTCTACATGGCTTGTCTCTGGTCAACTAAGAGGTACCTCTTTGTACTTTGTGCCCAGTGCAAAGACCAAGAAAAGATCTCCCTACCATAATTATACTTTTAATCTTCATTACTTATTTTGTATCCAAATCTGACAGAGTAGCTTTAAAACTAATTTTCTCCAGTCCCTGGGAAACAGAAAGATTGCATAGGGCCACAAAAGCAGGTCTCCTGGGTCTGGGTATTGCAGTGATGTCAGAAATGAAATTAAAGTAAGCAGTCACTCTCTTAGATGAGAGTGTGGCGTTTTCTGGTGTGTGGTGTGTGTGTGTTAAGAATGTTGATGTTGCCACTAAGCTGAGTTTAATCTCTGGAAACCACCCCCACCCCTGCATGGTGGCAGAAGCAGATGATGCCAACAACTTGCCCTTTGAATGCCATGTATGTGCATAACACACACAAACAAACATACAAATAGTAAGCAATAATACATAAATACATAATTTTTTAAAAAGTCAAAGTATGTCAAAACAGTGGGGATTCTGATGTTTGAGATGTTTTGATAGCACAAGGCCTTAAGGAATAGCATTTTGAATATTTACGTTAAGTCCCTTAGTTTCTTTTTATCTGTATGTTTACTTCAGGTAATTTCATACAGTAATTTATTCTTTTTAATAATGTACATTAAGTGTATATAGTTCTTGGGAGCCTCTGTTGATTTTACTTGAGAATAAAATAACTTAGACCTTTGAATTTTGATGTTTTTGTAATAAATAAAAAGAGAAAAGAGAGATTTCACTGTGGTTCGCTCCTTTAACTTAGTTCTTACAATAAAAGCAGAGGCCCCATCATTTTATCACTGTGACTCCCAGGCCCTCATGCTATTTTGAATCATTACTTCTCTATTCACAGATCATGTGATGGTGCCCCAATCCAGATTTCTCAGAGAATTGGGCACTGGGGGTTCCCCCAGGGAGGCTTAGGGCACCTTGACCATGGTCAGCAGGACGCAAGCTGGCCTGGCAGTCTGAAATGAGCATGCCTGCCAGCCCCTTGTGTAGGTCAATGTGCTGCTGAGACCCGAGTAGACCAGGACGTGTGTGGGAGCCCGAGGGCTCCCCTCACATCCCAGCTGTGTATTTCTCAGCTCCTGACAGAGTGAGCGCTGCCACTGCTCCTCCGCTTTCTGACAGGAACTGCTTGGAGGAGTTGGACGCATTGCTGGGGTCATAAGGGAATGTCCAGGTTCTTCATGTAAATCAGCATGAAACCAGTGATTGTACTGAGCCCAGGAAGCAGTTGTCCCAGCGAGCAGAGCTTGCCTTCGTCGAGAATGCTATTTTCTTCTCCACCTGCAACACTATTGGTCTTCTGTCCTTCCCTCGGCCTTGCCGAGTTCACTCTCGTTGAGGGCTGGGGTTGCTTACGCTTTACATGACTCTCCCTGGCCTACAAAATTTGAGCCCAGGAGACAGAGGACAATGATCCAGAGGGTGACCTTGCTCCAGCTCTTTAAGGGCACTCAAGGACATATAGAGCATCTACCTGTACCCCAAGGCAGACAAGCAACTATGTCATTTGTTAAAGATTGGGAAATGAGCTCTTTATTAGACAATGCCAGAATAATTATAGTCTAATTATGTAATACTTTCCCCCTACAATCCCGCCCCCAGCTGCAGCTAAATGTGTAGCACGACTGTCATTCTGCAAGGACACAGCCTGCACTGCAGGATGCTACCAGTATTAAAGAAGGACACTTCAGCCCAGGAGTTTGAGAATGGGGACTGCCGTCTATGCATTACAAAGCAAATACCTCATTCAAGTTTGATCCAATCGAGCAAATGATGGGGCCCGAACTGGAAACTTCCTCTGTGTAGAATGTATTTTAGGGAGAGCAGGCCTAACCCCTTCTGTGCCCATTTGTTGAGGTGCTCTACTGAACAGAGTTCATAAATAGCAGTGTCCAGGATGATCCGAGCTAAATGGTGAGCATCTAACTCTTCTAATGTTCTTGGATTCTTTGTCATGAAAGGACTTTGTCACTCAAATAAAGACAGCGGTGTATCAACCTAATAGGAGTTTATGATCTTATGGCTCCAGCGTTTCTTCCCATTATTAGTGTAGGAGTTTCACAGAGACTATTTACTTTACTTCAGACCTTAAGACAGTGCAATCTACAGTTTTAGAAAGATTCAGTGCCTGATGGGTGAATGTTTTGTGGCACTCCACGTCTCCCATGAACGCATCTGTAGAGCCTTTATCTTCACATGAGTTCTGTGCAGTAGCCAGGTAGAGCCAGGTAGAGTGGGCACAGAGCTGTGAACACTTAATGTAACCATCCCTTCTCATCTTTGCCACTGCCTGTGATGGCCACCAAGTAGCAATCCCATGATTCCCCTGGCCTATTCTTCTGTCTGCCTGACTAATTTTGAGCCTCTAATTGGATGTTAACTCATGTTCAGAATCTTCTTAAAAACCATTGCCTTGCCCAGTCCTACCCTTGTTTAAGGTGGTGTGTGCATGTATGTACGTGTGTGTGTGTGTGTGTGTGTGTGTGTGTTCTGTTTGGGTAGAATCCAGATGAAGTACGTTTCTAAGATACACAGAACAGCACATGTCCACCCCAGCCATAATTGACAAGAAAACACTGAGAGCCAGAAGTTCTCTCCATGCGGTCTCAGCTGCCTGGCACCCTGGTCACAGTGCTAGAATACAATCGAGCAACTCTACACACACATTTTGTACCCACTGTGCCATTGTGCTCTTTATGGACTTCCTACCTGTACTCCAGGACAGCTGCCTTTTCCAACCTTGGAAACCCTTAAGAAGGCACAGAAGAAACAATTACATTACCCATTATCTTTCCTGTTTCTTTTTTCCTTCCAGTTTTCTGACCTCTGACCTTAAGGATAAAGCATGAGGATTTCTGAGATGCAGTTCATGATTCCCAAGAACAGACACTAATAAGACTGCAGCTTTTCTCACTGAAAAGTATGAATGATTAATGCCAGCGATTAGGCTCCCTGGTTCTGGGAACATGACTCAAAATGATTGCCCCATTTTGGTGTGGGCTGATTTAAATAGAGCCATCAACCCAAGGAGGCTGAAAAGTCCAAATAGCATGGCTGGTCGTGGTAGGGATAGGAAGGAGAATACTGTGTCATTCCTCGTCCTGTCAGTGTCCCTTCATGTCAATGGGCAGCATAGGGATTTGCTGTGTCCCTCTGGACACTCTGGAACATACTGTTCAGAAGTTCTAGGATGTCCTTAAGAGCTGCCATGAGAACAGACAAAATGATCATGTCTGCAGCACCTGTCTGCACATGCAGTTGAGATGCACAGACCCCTTAAGAAACCCTGATGCCAGAGAGGAATACGACAAGATGTGTTCATTAGAACTTAATTACCCAGCTCTCAGAGTTGACAAATTAGCCTCTGTGGAGTCTGTGTCTCCATGCATCACTTCTGAAAGGTACTTAGTATCTGAAAGGGCTTTCCCATGGAGCTGAGCTCACTCTAGACCAAGTGTGTAGAAAGAACTTTTGATAAGCCTTGGGTCTTGCTTGTCTCTCAAGAGTTAGTGCAATGGAGATAGTGATAGCAATCTTAGCTTTCCTTTTAATGGTTCTGCTGATTTTATAAAACAAACACAGTGGTGGTGATTAGACAGTACACAGTACAAATGTTGTTGGGTGGGCAATTGGAATGAAGAAATGCCCTGCAAGACTCAGGAATGGCAGTGGTATCAAGCTGGTCCCATTCTCTGTCCTGCTGACCAGAGCATGGATGCTTATCTTACCCATCCGTATGCAGATAGCTTCATCTCTGCATCCATAGAAATGAGCGCCATCTTTCAGTGTGCTGAGGTCCTTCCTGCCTGCAGGCTGGTTATCTTGCTGCTACTGAGTCCCATTCAGATAGAATCACGGATAAAGATCAGTTGCAATTAGTTTTTCTTTTCTCTGGAGGCTTTTGCCAGCCTCAGAGAACAAAGCACCATGACTCTATGACCTTACAAGTAGTAATCCTACCACACTCTGTATTCTTCCATATGTGGGCCCGAGCACTTTGAGAAATGCCTGCATAAGCCATCCATCACTCAGGTCATTACAAAACCTCATGAAATACATATTTTTACAGTCATTCTCTAGGTAGAGAAAAGGAGGAAAAACCAAGACCGTAAGTTGCCCAGGATCCTGTAGCTGGGAAAATACAGTCCAATTTTATTCAGTGTTCTGTCATTTCCTAACAAATAGGTCAAAGTGACAGCCAATTACACTCCCTCATGGTAGGAAAATAACAGTGAAGAATTTGCCCTACAAGACGAAATACCCATCCCATAAATCAACCTTTTCCTTTCTTTTTATTTTTTTCCTCTTTGCACTGTGTAAGAAAGCCTTCCTGGATTCTTTATACAGTCCATCTAAATAGCAGGGTTCTAGCCATGTAGTTGCTGTGTTAGCTAGTGTATAACTCAATGTATTTGGAGTTGTTTTCTATTTGGAAGCTAGTTAAAATAAAAATCACAATTGGAGTCTGATTTAAAATATTTCAGATACCTGGGGGAGGTCAGCAAAGAAGGAGCCACGTAGGAAGCTAGAAAGATACACAGGTGCAAAGAACTAGACAAGGGGAGGTCGGATCAACCTGCAACTCCCGTCTTTCTTCATGCCAGTGGGTGTGGCTGTAGACGAAGTGACATTGCCAACCTAAGAAAAGGAAAGCAAATGTTTCTGTCTGTGTTGCAAAAGGTCAGCATATCTCATGGTCAGTCTGGGCCAGGCTGGGTTCTTCTCATTGACAGGAACTTGACCTTCTCCATGACCATGACTGTGCCCATATTACAGCATTGCACATTGTATTAAAATGTCAAGATGTGAGGAAATACCAGCTCTCAGGATGTGAACAGTAACAGAGTGCATAGTGCCGGTAACTCTGGGGTCTGTCGATGTTGCTAAATTAACAAAGTTCAAACGATGTTTGTATAGAACTAACCCTAACCTTATCCATCTTTCAGGGCCTGTAATTCAGTGTTTACAGCGTTAGACCACTGTCACGAAGCCATAGAAATAACAAGTGATGATCATGTGATTCAGGTATGGGAAGAAGTGCTTCGCGTCATTAACACTAAAATAGAACCTTCCAGATTCTACCATCTCTTTATTTCAGTTACTTTTCCATAATTCTCACATATTTGCAAGAAAGGAAAATCAATGTATGAGATGACTACTGGTAAACGTAAGAACTGGCTATTCAAGAGAGAACAACAGTTATGATTTAATATTTTTAAAGTGTATGTGTGTGTGCATGCATGAGTGTGTGCATGTATGTATATGTGTGTGTGCGCGCATGCGCGCATGTGCACAGATATGCATGCACGAGTGTATGTGTGGGTGCCTGGAGACAGGGTGTCTGATACCCTGGAGCTGGAGTCATGGGCAATTGTGAGCTGCCCTGTATAGGTGCTGGGAACTGAACCCAGGTCTTCTAGAAGAGCAGCCAGTGCCCTTAACCATTATCTCTCTAGCCCCATAGAAGAAACTTATTAGCTCATATCAGAACTTTTTTATTTCTTAGGTAGAGGTGGGAGAAAATTTTAGGCCATCTGTAAAGACAGTAAAGACCCAGGGTTGTTTGGCAAATGCTTGTAAGTGGCTATGGGACCAGAATTCTTCAGGTGCTTGGTAACCTGCCATGGTATTCTTTTATAAAGCACTGTAATACTGCTGCTATCTTTCTAAAGAAATGCACACACAGAGAATCTTCTACTTGCCTCAAGAGTACTCTGAAATGTCCCTGGTCCCCTGATTCGTACTGGCCTGGCTGAAGCTGGTATACAGTGTCAGGGAGGAGCACTTGCTTTCACCAGTGACCATCACACCATGGCTCCTGTAGCACCAGCCTCCTTTTGAACCAACCCTTGGATTTCCCCCATTGCACACAGGCAATGCCTTGCTCCTGTCCCAGGTCAGAGGCATTGTAGCGCACCACACCTTAGCCCAGTCATGAGAAGTTCCATTGGGTAGTCTCTGCTCAGTTCCGTACCTTTGAGAGGTAGATGGGGAAACTGAGGCCTAGCAAAGTAGAGGAACTTATACAAGGAAAGGGAGAGAAGTGAGCACTGAAATCAAGTTACTAAGCTGTATTTCTGACTCCTAAGCCTTCCTTCCTGGCTTCATTCGGGGCTATGTTTCAGAATATTCTTGGCTGTCCCTTGAAATAAAACCAACATCTTCTGTACATTGCTGGCTATGTTTACACTTCCTGCCCACCCCTCCATATCCTAAACCACACAGAAAGCTGGCACAAACCCCATGCTCCCATGCAGACATGACCCTTCAGTTTTACTCATGAGGACACTGGCTTTGCATCTGCCTACATCACAGTGGGAAGCTGGGGTGTGAGTCAGAACTGAGACGAGGTAGCCCTGCCCTCCCATGCCTTCTCCACTCTGATCAGAAACTGAGTCCTTTGCCCCATGGCCACAATTTGTGGTTAGCAAAGCTGTATCCCTGGGAGAAGTGATGGGGTGATGTCACATGACATCAATCATGCCCTCGCTCCAGTCTCTTCAGTGGACAGAAAGAAATGAGTGTGAGGATAGCTGGTACCCACACAGGGGAAGTTGCTCTGCTGAAAGGGAATCTTGGATTCTGACATAAGTTGTGCAGTGACAGGAAGGAGAAGCAGAGCAGAGATGGTACATGGAGGGGACACTCAGGGACCCTCACCTGGATTTCACATGACACATCAAGGACAGGCTAGTTCACATATGTTGTTGATTCACATCAGTGCCCCATCTCAGAGGATCTATTTATAACTGTGTAGTTCTTTTATCCTTCCCAAAGTGCCTCGGCCTTCTGAGAGTCTAGGCACCTCCCACCCAAGGGTCACAATGATCCCTTGCAATTTCCACAGACGGATAGCCATGTATCTGTGGGCATAGGTGACACACTTAAAATTTAGAAACAGCATCTTATGTATCAATCTATCTATCCCTGCCACCTCTGTGCCTCATTCCACATGAACTGTCTATCTGCATTTGCTCTAAAAACCTTTGCATGGGCTTCCCATGTGCTGGCACAGTTGTTAGCATTTTATCCTCATTGATCTCTCGAAAACAACCCTGGGAGCCAGGTAGTGTTACTGAAGATGAAAAACAGAAACAGAGAAATGGAGGAATGCAGTCATCTTCTAATGGTACCTAAGGATTTGAATTTAGGTGCATTGGCTCCAGTCCTGTCTGTGATGCCTCTGGATTCTGAGGTTCGAGGATCTCCAACATAAAATAGAGCCATAACCATTACCCAGATTTACAGAACTGGAAAGCAGAGCCCGCACATATGACAATGTAGGAGACAATCAACAGATCAGGAAGAGAAAAAACTCTCTAATATACCCATTTACTCAGTGAGTGTTGGCTGAATAGGAGTCAGCTTGAGCCTTTACACTTGAGGATTTCAGGGTCCTATGAGAGAGAGGCAAATTTCAAGTTCTATGTTATTCATTAGAATTTACAGAAGTCCATGGGAGCCCTTAGGAATGATACCAGCTCAGAAAGAGCAAGGGTCAGAGGAGGTTTCCTGGAGGAAAAGGCACATTGGAGTTGTTGGGGGGAGAAATGAGAAAGGGCTTTCTCAGCAGACAGAGGGCAAAGGAAAACCTAGAGAGCCCTGTACGATGGTCGAGTGCCATGATAGGCGGGATTCCTGCCACGCCCAGGGATGGCAGTGTCTGTCCCATGGATGTGAGCTGGGCGGGATCTGGAGGTTAAGAAGATGGTGTCAGGACCTCCTCCTCTTCAGCCACTCCCGCAGGGCCTGATAGCCAGAGACTCCTCCATATCTCTTTGGTGTTTGTAGAAGCTTGCTCCCAAGGGAATGCCCGCCCCCTGCAGTATCCCTGCATTACCCACTTCCTGATGGACTCCCCTAGCTAAGGGGAGGGTGGGAATGGCTAATGAGAAAGCTTCCGAGGCAGCAGATGGATGGGAATTTTTCCCAAAGAAATTGTTGACCCAGGTGCAGCGTGCTCACATCGGCCACCACTTGTTCTCTCAGCTACAGCTACTCACGTGACGGCTGTGATCTTTAAAAAGAAATTGGTGGAGGATTGGGGTCAGATAAAGCAGTTATTCCAACTTCCAGAAGCCCCTGCAGAAGTTTGCCGATGACCCTTCAGATCTGCTGACATCCAAGAGCACCGTGGGCATCCTGTCTTTGCCCACCCTAACCCTAGCACTGAAAGAGCATGCCCTAGCCCCATGGGCTAACTGCATTTGTTATTTACATTAGGCCAAATTGCTCCCAACCATAGCACTTATTAACAGGGAAAGTGCGGAGACACATAGCACCAAACAGCTGCACTGCAGTGTCACTAACAGAAGCTGCATGTGATGAGGAGTGTGTGTTGGCTTATTCATTATTTAGTGGTGCTGGGGGACCTTACATGTGCCAGGAAAACACTGTGCCACCAAGCTGCAAACCCAGCCCTCTTCCTATTTCTGTTTTCCTGTGAGGGTTTCCTTATTTCATAGGGTAGAAGACAGCGAGTAAGGTCCTCCAGAGGTTGGGACCATCAGCTGGGGGCTTCCTGCTCCTTTCCTGCTGAGATGTCCTTGCATTTCTCATAGAGGACCAGGATGTCAAGTGAATGAACAAATTGCCATGTGTGTGAGGGTACTGCTCCTACCAGATGAAGAAGGAGGGGCCTGCAACATCCACGTTGTAGAGTATTGTCCTGGGGGCCTTTGGCTCTGTATACCTGTGTCCCCACAACCTCCCTGCAGGGCACACTGATCTATAACCCCTCCTGCTCACAGTATGTCAACCCTGCCTTTGAGAGGATGATGGGCTACCACAAAGGGGAGCTCCTGGGCAAAGAACTCGCTGACCTCCCTAAGAGTGACAAGAACCGGGCAGACCTCCTGGACACCATCAATACGTGCATCAAGAAGGGAAAGGTGGGTGCAACCAAGAACCCACCCACATTCCTCCCTTAGCTCCCCTCCCCGCCCCTGGATGTATAAGTCTTTTATCTATAAGACTGCCTTCTTTAGTAGCATCAAAGTTCAGTGAGCTTCCGTTTGCAGTTTGCAAAGGAGTTGATGGGTTAATTTTTGATGCCAACATGATGACACAGGAGTTGATTGTTTTGCGGACAGGCCGCTTGCCCCCTTGCATGAATACGGCCCCAGTATCCTAGTGTTTCATCCCTGAGCGGGGTTCTACCCAGGTAGCTCCTTCCCCCTTTTCAGTTTGTTGGGAGGGGCTAGGGAGACCTACTATCCACCTTGACTGGTAGGCTCTGCTGCTCTAGTCGGGCATCTTCCATCTTCCTTCTGTTCTCTTTACTCACGGCTGTGCCGTATCCACGGGTCACTCTTCCTCCCCCGCCCTCCCATCCCCAACCTCTTTTTTTGCTTCTTCAGGGGGAGATGAAGGTGCAGCAGAGGTAAAAGAGATGTTTCCTGGGCTGTCATCTCCTCCCTCTGAGCCGGAGTGACCTCTTGCTTCTTCTGGGGTGTCCTAATGCTTCTCACATGGCTCTTCTTTCTTCTTCCTTTCTCCATTGTGCAGGTAGCTAAGCATCATCTTCATTGGAGATGGGAGCACTAGCGGGGGTAGAATAAACTTAGATTATAGGAATGTCTAAATTGCTTTTAAAATCAGATCGATTAGACTTGAAAATGAAACCAGATACTATAAAGTACTCCTTTTTTTTTGTCAAAATAACCCAGTCACATGGGGCAACCTCAAATGGCACACTCATTAATCATTTCATAAACAAGAGAGATCAAGATATAGCTGCAAGGTTCCTCAGTTTCAGAGTTATCTACTCCCTTCCAGAAACAGTGGAGAAAACTCCCCACCCTGAGGCTTCCTGTCCTTTATTCCAGTCCAGTTCCCAGGGTCCTGTGGCAGTGGGAATCTCTCCCTCCTCTCGGCACCATCTGTGGAAACTGCAAGGGATTGTTGTGACCCTTGGGTGGGAGGTGCCTAGACTCTCAGAAAGCCGAGGCACTTTGGGAAGGATAAAAGAACTACACAGTTATAAATAGATCCTCTGTTTCCCCATGTAGACAAGCTAGTTGGACTCTCTGAGCCTCAGTTTACCCATCTGTAAGTTAAGAATGATACTATCAGGCCCATGGGCTGTTGTGACGATTTTGAGTCTGGCTACTGAACTCTGCTGCGATGGCACCCTGAGGGAACTCCTGCTGCCCCGAAGCTCATGACAGACACCCTGGTAGTGGACGCACTGGCCTGGTGCTCCTCCATTTATCCCCTGGGATCGTGATGGCGTTGTAGTGAGGACAACCGCCCAGCAGTGCCCTGACATGGAATGGGAGTCTGTGGAAGTTCTGACTCAGTCTGCAAAGACGCAGTGTGGGAGCAGCTGCGGTCTCGACTGAAGGATCTCAAGAGCTCTCTTTGTCCATGTAGGAGTGGCAGGGGGTTTACTATGCCAGACGGAAATCCGGGGACAGCATCCAACAGCACGTGAAGATCACCCCAGTGATTGGCCAAGGAGGGTGAGAGCAAACTCTTCCACTCTTTCTGCTGTGGATAGGGACTCAGGCCCTTGTGGGCATTATCTGGCACACTGAAATACTATTGTAAGCCATAGGACAACACACACAGGAACATTTTCCCGGGCTTAAGTGGCCAGAAGCAATCTCCAGACATGGTTTCCCTCTCCCCCCCCCACCCTGTCTCCTCTTCATGGTCTTTCTTGCAGCACCAGCTCTACTCCCCAGCTATGGCTTGGTCATGATTGCCCCCCTTGTTCCCAACACCTCTCAGGGTCTCTGCCTCTCCTTCCCCTTGTCAAGTGAACTCCAACTAGCACTACTGGCTTCTGCCCTCAGCCCACGGGGTGCTAACCTCTCTTTTAGGCCCCAGTTTGTTCCATATTCACTTTGAGCTTATGCAAGGGCTCAGAGTGTCCCAAAGGCACTAACCTACAGCAGGATGTGTCTGAACAGGAGCCAGTGACACCTGACCAGAGAACCATGGGGGCAGGACATGAGAAATCAAACATATGCTTCCCTTTCCTTCTCTCAGGTATATTTCGGGGAAAGGCTCAGAGTGCCAGATGGGTCTCCTAACTAAATCTCACTGATGAGCCTTGCAGAAAGCATGAAGGTCACTACTACCTAATGTTTTGACCTTGTTAGGGACATGTGACATATTGGTGAAGAAAATAAGACAGTGGTTACAAGAAACCAGATAACCCCTCTCACACATGGTTCCCAGGACCATCCGAGTTCATTTCCGATCATCATGGGATAGAAAACCAGCCCATTCCATAAGATCTAGTTGAAGGTTCTTTCCCTTCAATTTTCCTTGCTGGATTAGTTTGAAATCTGTTCTTCAGTCACCTGAGAGGTCTGTCCAGTGTTCCTCTGGCATTTCCTCTCTGGCTGGCTTCTGGAGTTTGTGGGTTGTGACAGGCTCCTAAACAAGGCTTGTCCACCACGGGAGAGGCTGCCTACCCTCCCTATAGGCACTGGTTCAGCTTAGCGATCACAACAGTGACCAATACAGAGCCACAGGAGAAGATGGTGCCCAAGACTGTCACATTGTCCTTATGGCCACTCTTACACTGTCTTATTGGAAACAGGAAGCTGAGTCTTTTTCTGTGTGTTTTGCCAGAATAGTGGGCAATCAAAGTGGAGGAGACATGCTATTGCCTGGTAAATTCTATCAGAATAACTTTTTTTCTGATTTGACAGATGAGGGAAAGAAGTTATTTTTTTGTTTTGTTTTGTTTTGTTTTATCCAGACATGATTTTGTGTTATTTCCTCTAATTGTAGGCAGTGAGCTCTCAGAGGCAATTCTGATTTAAAAATCAGGATGTTTTACCCCTTCTTACTTGGGTGATGTTCATATTATGGGATCCATCAGTCATTCCCTATGTTCTCGCCAGAGACCCTCCAGAGGAAAGTGAGCCAGGAAAAAGGATGAGATGGGGAGGAAGGAGTGCCCGCAGGCTACTGGGTGTACACTCTCACACAGTCTATTACACAGCGTTACTCCCAAGTGAGGATCTACCTTGAGCTGACTTGCACTAGGTTGGTGCACCTGGTGTCTATTGTCGTGGTGACCTTGTGATAATGAACAAGACCATGGACTAAGTTCCTGGATTCAGTTTGTGACTTTTTAATCAAGGGATTTTTTTCCCCTGTCACTAAAAAAAACAACCAAACAAAAACTGCCATCCTTATGGTGGACCACAGTGTGTAGCGTAGGACGTCTAAAAGAAAAACCTCAGTGCCATCATTACAGTGAGCCATA
>LOEQ01000417.1:184212-194752 GCA_001685075.1 Bramus lutescens | reverse complement strand
TAAAGCTGTAGTCTGGTAAAGCTGTAGTCTGGTAAAGCTGTAGTCTGGTGGTGGTGGTGGCTAGTAAAGCTGTAGTCTGGTAAAGCTGTAGTCTGATGGTGGCGGTGGCTGGTAAAGCTGTAATCTGGTGGTGGCGGTGGCTGGTAAAGCTGTAGTCTGGCAAAGCTGTAGTCTGGTAAAGCTGTAATCTGGTGGTGGTGGTGGCGGTGGCTGGTAAAGATGGTTATGACAGGCTTTGTGAGGTTCAGAGGGCTGATGCCAAGAGAGTGCATTGCCTGACAAAGGGGTTGGTAAGCTGAAGACACCTGAGGACCTACACTGAGCACACTCGGGAGGTCATTGCTCAGGTAGACTGGCAGGGGCGCTCAGGCCTCATGGCTGGCAAAGCAGCTGGTCCAGTGCCAGCTCCTTTGCCCTCTGCTCTTTTTCCATGTCCTCTCCATCACACGTCATAGATGTTTACAAGGCACTTGGACAGTGGTGGAAGATGAAGGAGCTGTGAGTCTGAGCTGAGGAAGATGGTTTGCCTCTGGAGAACCCATGCATGGCCTTCCCCGGTAATACCATGCTCCAGCATGGAGGCTCCCTCAAAGTGAGCCTTGGTAATGGAGGCTGAAGCATAGAGAACAGTTAGTGGGACCTAAGAAGGGCGAGACAGGTTGGGAATGGGTAGGAAACAGATGTAAGGGAGTGGTTTCCTAAAAGTGAATATTCTCTGTTCATCTCTAACGTGTTTAAGACAGACAAGAGATAAAGGGTGAGGCTGTGGTGGTGTTTGGGGAGGGAAGTCTCTGCTCTGCAACTTAGCTTACATTTCAAGGGATGGATTTTTCTATGGTGTATATCATTTGAACCAATTTCCATTCATTCCCTTGACCTGGCACTTAACGAAGCAAAAAGTTAGTCTTTATTAAGAAACTATTTTAAGTCAGATTTAAGCACAGGCATTAGGAGAAAGATGGCGAAGGAGAGAGGAAGGGAGCAAAGACAGAGACTCTAACGTACAGATCGTTGTTGGCTTCTCAAAGCAGCAGCTAAGACCTGAAAATCAGAGTTTTGTACACTCACTTTTTATATAACATATAGAAACTTGTATTCTTGCAAAGCAGCCGCTAGTAGCCAACCTGTCAGGAGCCTTCCGCTTCACAGGAAGGACCTGCTAAGGTCTGGACGTGTTATTCCTTAATGTAAATGAAAATAGCAGCTAACACTCACACTGAGTATCACCATCAGTTTCAGCTGTCAGCTGGTCACATTACAGGCCAAGGGAAAATGTCAACAAAGGCATTTTATATAAGAATCAGTTGCTCTAATTTACAGTAGAATTTACAAGAGGGGTATTTTAATTTTTGTAGTATTTAGAAACAATGTGTTACATGCAGCTTTTAAATCAAGGTCTGGGAGATTATAACGACACAGCTCAGATCTGCCATTGTGCTGAAAAGGCCACTGCAGACCAGGAGCCAATGGCAAGGATGTGTTACAATGCAGTTATTTTTACAAAGTCGCCTTGGCTAGAGTTTATTAACTTCCCCTTTATACCTGTAAGATTATGATAGACTTAGATGAAGGCGCCTGCATTTTGCACTGAGCCTCTGGTTAAGCCTTTTCCTGCATGTCATGGTCATCCTCCTCCAGGGTCTGGTCCTCATTGTGGAGGACCTGAGCCCCCAAGGCATCTAGGAAGCAAGCGATGCATAGTTACAGAGGATATGTCTGCTCATCTGTCCTCTATCATGGCATGTGATAGATCCCTGTGTCCTCATCTCCTCTAGGACTGAACTCACTGAGTTGCTCAATGAGGCTTTTGAGAAGCTTGTGCCTACCTGTCCTGACACTTCTTAGTCCTTACTCTGCCAGGGCTTGGTTGCCATGTGTCTTCTCCTGAAGTCTTCATCACAGCCCTCTTATGACACTGTCATCATTTTTGACAAATGAGGAAACTGAGATTTGGAGCAATCAAGAAATGCATCTGGATGTCACACAGTGTAAGTGACAAAGTCAGGATTTAACCCCAAAGTAGTTAGACGTGTAGCTCTAAAGGAAGACACGGGCATGTTTGGAGTCTTCTCGGGGTGGGAAGCAGGGGATGACGTCATGAAGAGGTGTTGACTGAGGTGCAGGTGTGAAGTGTGGCAGGAATGTGTCTCTAAGGAGAGGATAGTTCTCTACAGAGACCAAGAGAAGAGGGCATGGCCAGGCTTGGCTAGATCCCTTGCTGAATGAGAGTGGGAAGTTTAGAACTGTGAAGGTACTTGGGGCTCAGCCTAGGGCTACCCGCTAGCTTTACCAGCATCTCTACATGTCCTACTACTCTAGGGGCTACATGACCGTGACGATTGTCTCTGGATGCTGGGACTAAGGTCTATCGCTGTATGGATGGGGGCCTACCTCTGTGATGTAGAAGAAGGTCACTGTCAAGCAGTGTGGAGATGTGAAAGGCTGAGGGAGGGAGCTAACTGTCCACAGAGGTCTCTCTGAGGGAAAGCTGAGCCATGGAGCAACTCACTCCAGGTATCCTCCGGCGTGTAGTGGCATATGTTGAACATTGTCAACGGCTGATTGAAACATTGCAGAATTCATTCTGTCATGAGCTACTTTTTGTTGCTGTGACCAGATACCTGACAAGAAACAAAGGAGGCAGGGCCTATTTTGGCTAACAGTTTGAAGAGATACAGTCCACATGGAAAATAATGTTTCTTACCTCCTCACCCGGTGGTAGAACAGGAAGAGGGGACAGGAAGTATGGCGTGGCTCTACAAGATTGCTCACCTCCGATGAATCACTTGCTCCAGTAAGGTTCCACTCCCTCAAGGCTCTCCAATCCTCCAAACACTGTCACCAGCTGGGGACCAAGCGCTCATACACAGGAGGCCATGTTAGCCTCCAAAGCACAGCACATCCTCGTCACACTTGAGCAATGTGTGGCCAGTGCACACCTAAAACCCATACCATGGCGCTGTCTGCTCTTTTGCATAAAGCGCCTTTTGTTCCAACGGTAGTCAGCGCAGCATTCGTAACCATGAAGATTATGCATGGGCTTCTGGCCCTGTCCTTCCATGTGACTCATTTAGATATAATTTCTAAAAACGAAATTGTGAGAAGCATGCGCTCTTCCAGTGTCAGTCACGGGATAGTGGATTTGGTTTCCTGCGCCTTAGGTTTCTTCTGCTGAACTGGGGATATCTCATGCTAGCCCCTTGTCCTGGCTGCTTAGGAGGACTGGATTCACGGTGTGGCACAAGTATACTGGAGAAAGCTGTGTGCACAAACGTTCACTGTGACCAGCGTGTCCCTAAAGCCAGAAGCACCGGTGGATGGAGTGGGTTCTCTGGTACTTTTCCTTCGTATTTGTTAGTCAACACCAGATGGCTGTGGGCTGGGAGGCGTAGCAGGTGTGACATGCATGCTTGGGATAAGTGGGAGTAATGGAAGATTAGGTCCCATGGGTACTGTTCCTTCCTCAAGTGCTATGGGGTATTTCACACCGTGAATGAACCAGACCTAAGGGGCGAAGAAGAGAAGCCATGGATGATGCACAGCACTCTAGCTGCTTAGGGATTTGTGGAGGACCATGAGAAGGATCCTGGGAAGGACTGTTGAGAGGACTTTAGGGCTTATCCGCAGAACATTGGCCCAGGGAGGTACCAGGAAAGACAAAGGCTGCAGAGTGCTAAGGGGCTAATGTGGCAGGCCTTGGCAGTGGCCACATTTTGCAATTACCTGGAGAGTTGAAAGTAAGGACAGCGTGGTGATGTCCACTTTGTGGTGTGTCCCAGGGGCTCTGAGGGAGGGTATCTTGGTGTAGGCTGGACAAGGTGATTCCTGAGATTTTCTCCAGTGGATTCCATTGTATTCCCTTGGTGAAACCTCCAAACTAAGAGGAACTTTGGCAGGATGTGATCAGGTGTGATCAGGTTAGGAGACCCCAGGGCACTTCCTGCTGGAGATGATGGGGGAGGGGAAGACCATAGCAGTGCAGCCTAAGGGAAGGATGATTGGTTTCTTCCAATCACAGCTGGGAGTAGGCACTGAGAAAATGTCAGGGACAGGGACCATGGTGTCATTATCTGTGTGCCTTCCTCCTGGGCCTTGGCATGAAAAATAACTGTGGGGTAAATGCATCCAGGAAAAAAAATGCCACTGGGCTCCCAAAAATGGTTCCTGGGGCCCAGGACCCTGTGTCATGCCTGGCCTGGGTTTAGCCTTACAGCAGGCCAGCAAGGGAAACGGCTCTTTTGACTGAGTAGGTGAACACCATGGTTGAGACCCTGCCTGCTGTGTCTCTAGCCCCTGAGAAGCATTGGAAAGCAATGGCTTTTGTCTGATGCTTCTCCATAGCCTTGGTTACAGGCCCCAACATGTCTCTTCCATGCCTGACCTGACAACACAGACATAGAACCAACCCCTCCCTCATCTTCCCCCAAGCCCATTGTCTACTTCAGCCGACAGGTGTTTGTGTTTTTCATTTCTTTCTTTTCTCCATTAATGTTTCATAGTTGTGATATATGACAGGGAAGAAAATGGCGTGGGTGGGATTTATTTAGTTTGCTATTTAATTTAAATTTGAAAAATTCACCCATAACCCTTTGGGGCATTAAAAGTATTGTTTTTTAAAATTATCTTTAATAAATCATTTTTTAGTGGGCTACAGGGCTGAAACTCCAAATCTTATTTCTCTGCCTGTCACTGCTGGACTCCATCCAGGTGACAAACTGTCTGCCCTATTATCTGCAGAAGCACAGAATTCTGTGTACGTAGTCACATGGCACTTAATGAAATGACACATCTGAGAGCTACACCGTTGGCTGATTTTGTCATTGTGCAAATGTCACAGCTCGTATGTGCACAAGAGAGGGTCACAAATATCATCAGCTCATGCAATCTTTGGGATCACTGTTGTCTATAAATGGCCCAACACTGACAGAAATGTCCCGGCAGTTGACAGGAACACCCAAGTTCTGTCCCAGAGTGGCACTTTGCTGTGTGGGGATGCCGTGACCTACAGGGAGGAGGCTGGGAACATCATGGTGGGTAGGCCTGCAGGCCTGAGCCACTGTTCTGATGGATGCCTGCGTTCTTCCTGCCGGAAGCTGGAGAACAGAGGAGCTGGTACAGCCTATGAATCTGGCCTTGTGCTGTAGGCTGCGTTCTTGCGGTTGAGCTCACGAGCTCAGACCTGCAGTGCACTCTCTGGCTATGACTTTGGCCTCTGATTCTAGAAATTCATTTAGCAGTCTGGAGAGCTTTCTTGTTTCCTAAGGCTCCTAAAGGCCCTGCGTTGCAGTTCTGACGAGGCAAGAGAGTGGGCGGCTTTGGTGGCCATAGCGGCCCACCCCCTGGCTACTATGATCGTCGGCTCCAGTGTTCTGGCTGAGACCAGTGAGACTACGGTAAACTTTGCAACCTCCGTGTTCTTCCAGGGGAAAAAGGAACTTTAGGTCTGGAAGTCACTTGGGTTCCTGGGAGCCTGACCTTTAACCTTCTGTTGTCAGTAACAACATTTCCAGAAGGAAGTGTGGCTTCCTGTTTGGACTCTGACACCCCCAGGCCTCTACCAGAGAGCCCTTTATTTTGTCCAGAACCCTTGAACTAAAGGCTCACCTCTCCCCTGGTGTGCCCCACTCCCATCCAGTGTCATCTCTTCAACTTGACACTTAGACCATTTACTTTTTTCTTTTAAATTTAACCTGGCCCTTGCAGCCCCTGTAGTCTGTCCGGGCATATGGCCCTTTGGCCCTCCTGTAACCTGGATCCTCCTATTTCCCCCCAGAGCCTCTACTCCAGCAGGCCAATCCATGTAGTACACTGTTTCAGGTCTGAATTCCTCTATATTCACAAGGAGGTGCGTGGTCTTGGATTTTGTTCATTCCCCAAAACCCCAACATGGTGGGAGAGAATGACCTAGTTTCTCCCATGAAGTGTCCCCTTTACAGTGAATGCCTGTCATTTGGATATCCAGAACATAGAAAGGAATCAATAGTTTGTAAGTGTGCCTCTCTGTCAGTGTTGCTGCAAGCATTTTTAGCCATTGGCCAGTGTGTAGGATTTAGTTTGTAAGTTTGTCTCTGCAGAGTACCTGATACTGTGCACACACTGGGGACCAATGACTGAGAAGTTTCCCATGCAGTGTTGGTCTTTTGTTTATCATCTTTGTAAACTGCTGATTGGAGGCCTTTGGCATTTTAATTGGGTTGTCTTTATTATTGAGTTTATCTTTGTTACATATCAGTCCACTGACAGATATGTTTGCTCATGTTTTCCTCTATTTTTCTATTCATTTAACAATATTTTGTTGAACAGTTTCTAATTTGACAAAGCTTACTATGTCCATGTGTGACAGATACTGCTTTCTGTGGCCTTCCAAGTTCTAAAGATATTCTGTATTTCTTTTAAAAGATTAAAATTTGAACTTTTACATTTAGGTATACATTGCATCTAGAATTTCTTTCATGGTGTCAGCAGGGATAAACTTAGTGTCTGCCTATAAAGATATCTGATTATTGAAACTCAGGCATTTATTAGAAGTACTTTTCCCCACTGAATTATTTTGACATTTTTAGCAAGTAATTATGTAGTGGCCTGCCTCCAGACTCTTCCCCTATGTTGCTCAGTTTGTGAATCCATACACCAATTGTGTACATTCTTAACCACTGCAAGTCTAGAAGTCAGCTATTGTAAGTTCTTCCTCTGGTTTGGTTTCATGTGTTCTTTGCATTTCTATGTAATTTTCAGAATTAGATTGGTAATGTTTACCCTACAAGCATGTGCTGAGGCTGGAGAGCAGTTAGAGAAACTAGAATTTAAGGACTGACTCTTCCAATCTATAAGCAGAGAGCTCTGCTTTCTCTATGAAATGATTACTTTGGGTGCATCCCGGAAATGTAGCTATGTTGTCTGTGAGCCTCCAAGACCTATTTGTTTTATGGTTCATTAGAAAGTTCAGAATCTAAGGCAGTGATACTGTTTAATTACAGGGGCAGATGGGGAAAGGAAGTCATCACAGATAGAGATGGGAGGGCTCCTGGCCACACCTGCCTTCCTGCTCCCTTCTCCACATGGGAAATGAAAAAGTATGCAGCACCATGAAGGGATTCAACTTCTCTTTCAGTTCAAAATACTTTATAATTTGTTTGTTTGTTTCTCTTTGGTTTGGTGTTTTGAGACAGGGTTTCTCTGTAGCTTTGGAGCCTGTCCTGGAACTTGTTCTGTAGACTGGGCTGGCCTCTGCCTCCTGAGTGCTGGGATTAAAGGAGTATGCCATTGCCATCTGGCATAATTTCTTTTTAATTTCTTCTTTGGTCCATGGGCTATTTAGAAATTTTGGTTTGGGTTTGTTTAATTTCTAGATAGACATATTATAGATGTTTTTCTGGCAATTTTTGATTTATTTCCACTTATTGTCAGAGAACATACTTTGTGCTGTTTGAATCCACTTAAACTTTATTGAAATCTTTTGTTTGGGCCAAATACAGATCTGTTTCAGTCAGCATTTCAAAAAGATTCCTTTGAAAAGGCTGTGTTCTTCTTTTGTTAGGTGGAATGTTCTATCAGTCTCAGTTGGATGAAAGCCATTTTCATATTCTTCATATTAGAAGCAGCTCTGTCCTTTCACCATTTGTTTCTGTGTGTTATTTGTTTCATTTCTCTATTCCTTTATACAGACTTTCTTTTATATTGTTTGAACAATTTTTAAAATGTCATCCTTTAATCTTTTGAATTTTGGTTATATCTTATTTTTAGTGGTGCAGAATTATTGAGAATTGCTTAACAATACAGAATTACTTAGAATTACCATACACAGCTTTAACTTTCCACAATGTTCTTAACCTAATCTTCCACCAAATCATGTAGAACATAAAGTCTTTTTGTTATAAGACCTGTGGATGCCTATCCACCTATTCATTACACTATAGTTTTCGTATATATTACATCTAGATAGATAGATAGATAGGTAGATACTTCATCAGATCGTGTTGGTATTTTTGCTTTAAACATACATGTTTTATAGAAATTAAGAGAAAAATATCGAGTATTTGCTATTCCCTGAGCCCTGGAACCTGGGGGAAAGGCGATGTGTACATTTGTTCTTGTCTTCCCTCTCTCTCTGGCTAGTTTTGTGCATTTGGAAAAGTGCCATGGCCATTCAGCTCAGCCTCCTCCTTCTGTGACATGTGAGTTAGGATCATTAGGTGCCTGCAGGCTGCACAGAGCCATAGAGTCCCACACATACCCTCTCCACTTTGGGCTCTCTAAGCCTTGAGAAGTTTCATAGCAATATGACATTTTAGAAGCTGAAGTTGTTGCCAGAGGAGACAGCAGATTTCTCCATCCACCCCTTAANTTTGCTTTAAACATACATGTTTTATAGAAATTAAGAGAAAAATATCGAGTATTTGCTATTCCCTGAGCCCTGGAACCTGGGGGAAAGGCGATGTGTACATTTGTTCTTGTCTTCCCTCTCTCTCTGGCTAGTTTTGTGCATTTGGAAAAGTGCCATGGCCATTCAGCTCAGCCTCCTCCTTCTGTGACATGTGAGTTAGGATCATTAGGTGCCTGCAGGCTGCACAGAGCCATAGAGTCCCACACATACCCTCTCCACTTTGGGCTCTCTAAGCCTTGAGAAGTTTCATAGCAATATGACATTTTAGAAGCTGAAGTTGTTGCCAGAGGAGACAGCAGATTTCTCCATCCACCCCTTAAAAACCACTACCATTTATGTGAGGATTAGGTGTAGGCATAGTGATGTGGCCACTGACAAAGCCCTTGGCTATATTTCTGGATATCTCTGCTGGCAGTTTTGTTGCAGGGTGATGAACAATCTCCTGGATTTGTACCCACTGTCCTCTCTTGCATAGATCTCCTGCCTTGTCATGGGGACCAGTTTTGTCTCATGGAGACTTCTTGTGATGAAGATTCAACGCACATAGCCCTAGCAGGCGGTGTCAGGGTGGACAGGTGACCCGTCCAAATGATCCAAATAAATTGTTACCTGGATAGCTTTAACAAGAAGTTCTCTAATCCTTGCTTTGGAGCATGAATTCTAAATGGAATATTCTGGCATATCTTCAGCACAGTGGTGCCTGTGTCTGTAACACTGAAAAGTTAGGAGAAAAAACAACAACAACAAAACAACAACAAAAAAGCCAATAAAGTCCAGTTCTACTTAAAGTCAGAATGCCACCTGACTGGGCTGGCTCCCATCCATGACCCCCCAAAATTCTAGTGAGGAGGCTCTTGCTTGTGCTTGGGTGATACTTGTGTTTGGCAGGGGGTAGAAATTTGGACCACATGGATTTGATGTGACATCTGGAAATTATCACTGTTGCTTCATTCATGCTCTTCTTCCCCTTTGGGGATTGCTGTCTGACCCCTCACTGCCTGCATTTCTAGGGGAGCATTTCCAGAACAAACGGGGCAGGCCATCACCATGTCCTAGCATTTCTTGACTGTGAGTGCCGGTCCTCAGACTGACTAGGAATGGCTGCAGCATTCCAAGGAGAAAATGGCTAAGTGTGAGGTTCAGTTTCTTTTGTCATGATTGTGGGTGCTTCCGGTTCACTTTTGGTTCTTCACCCTTTGGGAGCCACATGTTCTCTGCTACGCCCTTGGTACCTGGAGCCTGGCCTAGCACAGAGTATCATCAAAACACTTCCTGGATGAGCAAACTCACAGGGGTGACACACCTGGTCTTGTCTTCTTGTAGACAGTAAATAGAACCTTTATCTTTGCTTNATAAGCCCAGTAAGTATGTCTGAGTTAAATTCGAAGATGAGGGATAATTAGGCATGCCTTTTGATTCTGGGAGTGATTACTTACAAGATGTAAGCAGAAAATCTGATGAAGGATGTTTTCAGAAGCTCAGGTCACAGAACCACAAAACTGTCTTTTGCTGATGACTTCTCATTACTCACTGTGGTGCGCTGGCTGTGCCTGCTCGCTGGCTCCAAAGACCTGATTTATTAAGCCCTGGTTTTGAAGCTCACTTCTAATGTGTGTCAATCAGAGCAGAATGAAGCCTCACTGTCATTAGGACTAGGAAAGCATTAGATCTTTGCAATTCCCTCATTCTCCCGACAACGTTTAGCAGACACATGGGCTTATACTTTATTTGGCAAAAGTCTCATTTGGCATTGACAATTCTTTAAGAACAAAACACTAGGCAAAGAGAAATTTCTTACTAAGTCTGTTATACATAATTTCTTCTTGCTGAGCAGTGAAGGGACCTAGTTGGAGGTATGACAGCATTAAAGGGAAGACCTCCCAAGTATTCTGCTGTGTGTGCACCTCTCAGGAAACCAGCCCACCAGAACTCAGCTCTGAGCTTCAGAGGAAATGAGGTCACAGGAAATGTAATAAGTCACAAAATCCAGATTTCTGAAAAACAGAATCCAGCCATGAAAGAGAAAACCAAAGAGGCTGGCATCATCCCACCTGCCAGGTCACAGGTCATCCCACCTGCCAGGTCATAGGTCATCCCACCCTGAGGTCACAGGTCATCCCACCCTCCAGGTCACAGGTCATCCCACCCTCAGGTCAC
>LOEQ01000417.1:171571-184186 GCA_001685075.1 Bramus lutescens | reverse complement strand
CATCCCACCCTCCAGGTCACAGGTCATCCCACCCTCAGGTCACAGGTCATCCCATCCTCCAGGTCACAGGTCATCCCACCCTCAGGTCACAGGTCATCCTACCCTCCAGGTCACAGATCATCCTACCCTCCAGGTCACAGATCATCCCACCTGCCAGGTCACAGGTCATCCCACCCTCCAGGTCACAGGTCATCCCACCCTCAGGTCACAGGTCATCCCACCCTCCAGATCACAGGTCATCCCACCCTCAGGTCACAGGTCATCCCAGCCTCCAGGTCACAGGTCATCCCACCCTCCAGATCACAGGCCATCCCACCCTCCAGGTCACAGGTTATCCCACCTGCCAGGTCATAGGTCATCCCACCCTCAGGTCACAGGTCATCCCACCCTCAGGTCACAGATCATCCTACCCTCCAGGTCACAGGTCATCCCACCTGCCAGGTCATAGGTCATCCCACCCTCAGGTCACAGGTCATCCCACCCTCCAGGTCACAGATTCTTTAGCACAGCCGCTGAATCTGCACTCTCAGCTTCACCTTGGGAAGTTTCAGCCCCACTACTGGTTCAAAAACTGTAGGGTAGGACCTCACTGTCTGGGCACACCTTCCGGGCATTTCACAATCCTGTCTTATTCTACCCTCAAAAGAAGGCGATTGTTAATTTTAGATGTCAATTTGTCTACGCTAAAGAACACCTGGATAGCTACAATTTGCATAACAAATCCCTGTATCTGTCAATGTCCCCTGACGGACTGGGTACCATTGCTTACACCGTGATGAAGCAGAGGCCTGGTGAAACTCCTAAGTGCTCATATTTACAGCTACAAAGGGAGGGCTCAAAACATCTGTTGCCAAAAGTTAGGCTCTGACAGAGGGGACAGTTCAGTGGAAGAACTCTTGCCTAGCATATTTACAACGCTGGGCTTTGTCCCCCATACTGCAGAATGAAAAACACCCCCAACCTATAACTTGTCTACTTTACTAGTGTGGTCTCAAACTCCGATGTGGAATGAACCACCTGGAGATAGTTATTAACACACAGGTTCTGGCTCTGTAAGTCCAGAGAGAGGTTGTTGGTAGATCTAACAAGCTCCCAGGGATTGGCAATGCTGCTGATGCTCTGGCCACAACCCAAGCATGACGTGCCCCATGTTACCTCATGCCCCCCAGGCCTACAGACCAGCCTCAGATGAGGCTCATAGAGTCCTGACTACTCTGGGTCCACTAAATCAGTAGGCCTGACTTAGGGACTCTTGGGTAAGTACAGTAGCATTACATATTTTGATTGAGCAAAATATACAAAAATAATTACTGGGACTAGAGAAATGGCTCAGTGCCTAAGACTGCTTACTGCTCTTCCAGAAGACTGAGTTCAGTTCCTAGCATCCACAGCAGGTGGCCGACTCTACACCCTCCTTAGGATGCCAAGTGCACCTGCACTCACACATGCAAGCCATTCCATGCATAAAAGTATATCTATAAAAAGTATTTTACTGAGAAAAAACATGAACGCATATCTCTGTAAAGGTTCCAGATGTGTGCAGAATGTGGAGCCAGTGGCCACCAGCCTGGCAGGTCAGCGACATTTGACGGAAGGACACCTATAGTATCTGAACGTGTAACTGTGACATTGCAAAGGAAGCGATGCTTCAATTTTCCCGAGAAAATAATGGACAGCAGAGGAGTGTGAACGTATACTGGGCTGACATTTGTAACTGTCCGGAAGACAGCTTGGGATTTGTCTTTTGAATCTTGTGTCAACTTAAACATTCATGTGCCCTTTCATCCATATCAGCCCACTGCACGTGGCCTTGACAGGAGTAACATTTTAAATATTGTCCAGATAAAAAGGAAGAGACGCTGTCATCCTGCCGATTAGGTTCACTGTCGTAACTATGGGGATGAGTCTCTCCTACGCCACACACACACACCGGGATCAGCCTCAGTGCACAGAGGCCGCTGTCTGTCCTGGTGTTGGGTGTTGTCAGTGGCTGAGAACCCACTCAGAATACTTGAAAGCGAATGAGCTGTGTTGTAGGAACTGGGCTCCCGGGTGCTGATGAGGTATCTTGTTCCATGGCCGGAGGCTGCTCCGGCAGGGGTTTTGAGACGCCATGAATCTGCAAGTGGATTTTGAAGCTACAGCAGACTGAGAAAGGATCTTTGATCTGTGCATCAGAGCCTTCTGTTTTTGGAGAAAATGCTCATCACAGTGTTTTCACTGAAGAGAGATGATCAAAGATGTCTCCACGATGCCATTTACTGTCATTTGATTCAGTGCACATGAAGGAGGGTCTCCAGGGACTCAGCTCCCATCATCAGATCTCTGCACCCAGCGCTTGAGCTTGGTTAATCAGACTCCTGTCACATCCAAGAAAGCCTTGAGTTTGTAGTAAATGAAGAATAGTGCGTGTTTTTAAAATTGTTTAGCAAGCTGACTCTGGGAGCTACCCTGGTTATTTAAACAAATATCTTTGTTCATCCTAACCATCTGTTTACTGCTTCCCTTCATCAAAGCCAGCATTATTTTAAACGACTATGCTGGTTATTTTTCCTCAGTGTGAGACAAGCTGGAGGCACCTGGGGAGAGGGAACCTCAAGTGAAAATTTGCCTCCGTCAGATTGGCCTGGGCGCATGTCTGTGAGGCATTTTCTTGATTAGGAACTGATGTGGGAGGGCCCAGCCTATTGTGGGTGTTGCCATCTCTTGGCATGCAGTCCTGGGTGGTACAAGAAAGTAGGCTGAGCAAGGCACAGGGAACAGGCCACTAAGCAGTGTCCCTCTGTGGTCTGCACTTCAGTTCCTGCTTCCAGGCTCCTGCTTGAGTTCCTGCCCTGTGATCCCTCAGTGATGGACCATAGCCTGTGAATCAAATAAGCCCTTTCCTCCCCAGGTCAGTTTTAATCCGTGTTTTCACAGCAGCAGAGAAACAATCTAGGATAATGACCAAGGAGACTTGCCCTCACTTCCCATTTTATTATGGATACATGGATGGATATATAACTCTTTATTTATTAAAAAAAATGCCATCCATTTTACTATGAGAGCTACAGTACAGTGTGCCATAGAGACACTCAGAGAGCCAGGGTAGGGCTGACAGTGTGCTCTGATGTTTGTTGGTCTTGCTTGCTCACCTTGATCTGATTGGACATTATCAGAGAATAAGGATGCATTTTTTTCCTGTACCATATTTACTTTTCACTTTAAAAGAAATGACATTTTACAGAAGTTGCTTTATCTGTGTTTTCCTGTGAAACCATTTATCAATTGATATTTTTAATCAGAGAAGTATTGAGTATAATTAACAAAGACCAACGTGATGGTCAAATCATTATTAACAATGGCTTCACCACAGGTGTAAGGTAAGGACCCCAGTTAACTCCAATATCTTATGGATTCATCTCAGATTTAGTAGCCACAATGCCCCAGATCGTGTTAGCACTGAATACACAATAGTAATCAAGCTAGATATAACCTCTAGCCCAGCTGCAAGGGACTGGTTAATCACAGAGATGCAAGATTACAGACTGTGTTAAATCACTAAGTATCCACTGAAAGCAAGTGACTGAAGCCCTTGACCTCATGAGAGACTGAGGCGAGAAAGGAGTATTTAAAAACCTTCCTTGTAGGAGCCACGTGAGAGCAAGACCTGCAGGACAGGGTGGGGAGGAAGAGATCAGAGACCTGGCCCATACAATCCAGGGACAGCAAAAGCATAAGAGAATCAGAAGATGGAGAAGTGGTCAGGATAGCCTGCCACTGGGAGCTCAGGGTAGTGTGCCTGTGCTCAGCAGTGCAGCTGGAGAGCCAGCCAGAGCCAGGCCCCATGGCAGAATCTCCCCGCCTGGTTATATATGCATTGCTGAGGCCAATGGGAAGTGGAAGGTTTTATTTTATTTTGTTATTTTGTTGTTGTTGTTGTTTTGAGACAGGGTCTCTCTACACAGCCCTGGTTGTCCTGGAATTCACAATGTTGAACAGGCTGGCCTCAAACTCACAGAGACCTACCTGCCTCTGTCTCCCGAGTGCTGGTATTAAAGGCATGCACTAGGCAACACTTTCTTAGAAAAGTTTATATATATGTATATATATATATATATATAATTGTGATAAAGTTTGGAAATTTTTAAAGTTTATTTTTTAGTAAAACAGTTGGAAGCTGTTGAACTGAGTAGTAATTTACCCCCTCACTACCTTGGTCCCACAGTTAGCATGGGACTCCATTGTGATTCTCATTGTGGTCCTGAAGCCGTCCTTCACTGTCTCCTCCCCTTTTTTTAATTGCTTAAAAACTACTAAGTATTGGGCACGCACATCATCGTAGCTCACTGCTTGTCCTATCAGCACACACATTAAGTAGAGTTTAGTATTGTTTTTGTTTTTAAGGTAAGTAATGTACAGATCTTATAGTTTCTCTTGAGATTGACTATGAACATACCTCTAATGCCCACATCATCAAAAACAAAGAAACCAACCAAATTTGACCCTCTCAGAAGTTCCTTTGAGACCCTTCATAGCAGCCCCCACCTGCACCCCTCCCTCGCTGCTCCAACAAGACCTTATTCTACAATATTCTACAACATGAATGGGCATTCTCAAGCTTCATCCAGTGTTTGCTCTGCCGCGTGGCTTCTTTTGCTCACTAGGTTTCTGAGATTCGTCTGGGCTGTGTGCATCAGTATCATCTTCCTGTTTATTTTGTTGTTTGTTTTTTTTCAGTCTGTTACCCTGTTAATGGATCCCTGGGCTATTTCCAGCCTTGGGCTTCATTAAGTAGCCTTGAATGAGTTACTTTTGTGATGAAACAGCTTTGTTTCCTTGGGGCAATATTTTGTCATGGAGATGTTCATCTATATTGGTACAAAAGTGCCAGGCTGGGTCTTCAAGAGGATTGTGTACTTCTATCATCCTTCCAACATGGGAGTACTCTAGGTTTTTATCCTTGACGGTTTCTTCTTAGCCATTCTGGTGGGGAAGGAGGGGATAAGTTCTTTTTTTCAGATGCAGAAAATCATTTATTCAAGGACTTGATGGAGATTCATAAAGTCAATGGAAATCCCTGAAAATGTGAAAAAATATTAAATTCAATATCGTTGAAACTTACCCATCTTCATGACATCTGGGATTTTGTCCCTTGTAGGATAATCTAAGAGTGGCACAAGCCCTTTTCACTCACAACTTCTTTTTATCCAAGATAGGCCCAGAAAATAGGTATATAAGTCAAACATTTACCCATAATAAGTCATACAGAGAAGTTAGTATTTGCATACTGTTAATATGTATTGAACAACAAATTTGCATACTAATTGGATTTACTTTTACATAAAGGACTCAATGTTGGCTGAGCATTTGATAACATGTTGAGGAACAATGGTAAGAAAATAGTAAATCTTTTTCTATAATTAATGTTTTCATCAGAGCAGGAAAAAAAAAACCAATCCATAGCATACACCAGCCTGGAATCTGAGCTGAGGTGTGGCATGCAGCTTTGTTGGTACCACCTGGATGGCAGTCTGAGCCACACAAACTGCACAAATTGGTGTTCTGACCCAAGGTGTCCATGAAGTCACATGATGCAGTACAAGTGAGTACTGCTGGGAACACCTGGATTTATTATGTGCTCACTTTGAATTAATTTTGTGCATTCAGCAAGCTTTTGTTATTATCAAACATTTAATGCTCCCCACATTCCCATGACTCACATGCTCATATGCAATTGTGACCCACAATTTAAAATGTGCGGGTCTAAGTGAACCTAAATGGCTTTCACACCACAATAAACTAAGAATATAAATTGTAAAGGAATATTCTTTCAGAAAAATGACCCTGAAATCACAGAGAGAGAGAGAGAGAGAGAGAGAGAGAGAGAATAGTGTTTTTTAGAGTTAAGCATAATTAGAGGCGGGGGGGGGGTAGCTCCAGGATAGAGAGCTTGCTATTCATGCCCAAGCACCTGAAATTATCCTAGGATCATGAAAAATGGAAGAACTAGCCAGAAAGGCAGGGTAGATCAAGTGAAGTTGAGCATAATCAAGCATTAGTAAATAAAGGGTTTAAGCACAGGGGAACAAATTTTGTGGAAACCTATGATATTTTAATTAAAGGTTTAAAATTATAATTTCACCTTTATAAGCACACACACATGCACATGCATGCATGTGCACACACACACAGCCTCAAAGACTTGCTGGAAAAATCACAGCTCTGAGCTCTGGCAGATTCGCAGACCAAGGACAGTAGACGGCACTGCAGAAACCATTGCTTTCAAAGCCTGTGGCTACAGCAGTAGCCACATCCCCAGCCATTCCTGCACAGGAAAACACTACATTTCAAGCTTTTCAAGATGGAAACCCTGTGTGCCCTAGAGAAAGTGAAAACTCTGAGGATGGGAAATCCTGATCTTGCTGAAGTATGCACATGGCAAAGTTCATACCTTCCCAGAATTCTGGGGAAAGGCTGTTTGTGCCGTGAGGTAGTTCCAGGGTGTAAGATGACAAGCCAGGCTCAGGACAACACTTTTGAGACCTGTGACTGAAGAACCATGTAATGAAGGCAATTGGCTACCAAACTAGAGAAACCATGATTAACAGTTCTGTGCACTACATGTGTGGTGACCAAACTTTAAACCTCTGTTTCCCTGCCCTGCATGTCCAAGGGAAACGGTTGCTTCTCCTCTGGTCTGTAATGATGCAACTGTTAGCAGAAAGCTGCCTGCCCTGGCTAACATGAGAAATGGCTGTTGTCATGGGGCAGAGTTTATCCCTCTCCCTGCACTTAGGTCCTCAAGCCCCTGGACCTATCTCCTGGACCCATCAAAGATTAAGGAGCTACCCTTCCTTGCTTGTATTCTCCCTAAGTTCCACTAAGGACTGTGAAGGAAATCACTTTGGAATAATTCCTGCTGAGTTAGAAACATTGATTCTTGTTCTGCGTGGGGATTTTGTCATCCATGAGAATCCTGTAAAATGAGGGTACTCAGGCAAGGCATGTAGATAGACCATCAGTCAGAGTACTTACCTGAAGAGCCCCAGCTTGGTGGGACGTGACAGGAGGAGGACCTCAGCTGTCCTCTGTGGCAAGGATTGTAGAGTGTGGTCCACACACAGCACCCTGGTGCAGAGGCTGACCCAGCCTGCAAGACTGTGGTTGTGAAGCATGGAAGACCTGCGGCCTCTGCTGCTGACAATGGGCACAGAACCCCCCAGGGGCCAGTGTGCTAATGTGAATGCAGCAAGTTCAGCTCGAAGCACCAAGTGTAAAGCTGTCTATAGAAAAAAATGGGCCAGCGCCCTCCTGGCCAATGGGATTGTGCCTGTGCTCTCTCCCCTCCCTGGTCCACACCGTCCCACCACTGTCAGTGGCTGGGACACATTTTTAATCCTAAACCAGGACTGAGCTGACGCCACTCCAGACAGAACATATGGCCCACAGTGTAGGTCATGGGAGCCATACTGATGGCTTGTGAGCCTATGAGAAATGAGAAAAGGGAGCTTGGGGGGTTTATTCCTCTTTTTGTTTTTCATAATATGGGAAGCCATGGGTTTTGCTCCTAGAGGCATATGTATTTTGGTTAAAAACAAAAGCTTTTAAGCAAGAGCTGATTAAGGAGAAAGAATGAAGCAAGAATTTTATTCATATGGAACATATGAAAATATGTGTTGAGCTTGGTGGCTTTGTAGAACATGGTCTTTATTCCTGGAGGAAAAGATGAAATGATGTTCATGGAAGAAATAATAAAAGGTACCATAATTATGGGAGGTGAGAGTCAATAGCCATGACTAAATGACCAAGTTATCACAGGCGGGTCATAGATTCTGTATTGACGTTTTGTGGGGATGTATAATGGACCAAGCAGAAGGGTTTTGCAGGAAGCCTCATTTTAACACCTATTTTGCCTGGCTATTTTTGTGTGTTTGTGTACATGTTCATGTGGGTGTTTGCACATGTGCATACAGACTCAAATATGGGTGCCTGTGGAGGCCAGAAGTTGTTTTGAGTGTCTTCCTAGGGCACTCTCTACCTTATTTTTTGCAACAGGGTGTCTTGCTGAACCTGGAGCTCATGGATTCAGCTAGGCTGGCTGGCCAATGGGCTACAGGAGTCTGCCTCTCTCTGCTCCTCAGTACTGGAATTTCAGATTTACATCATCACACCTTGATTTTTATATGGATCCTAGATATCTGAACTCAGGGCTTATGTGGCAAGCACTTTACCAACATAACCACCTCCCCAGCCCCTCCCTGGCTTTTTGTCAACGGTTCAATGAAGCCTGAGACATTTTAGCTGTGTCTGACATAAGGGAGCTTTCCAGCCAGTACAGTAGATGCAAAGTCAAGCTAGGCTTCCTTTGCTGACAGTCCCCCAGATTTGCCTGTCTTGTTAAAACTTAACCTTGCCTCTTCGCTGAGTGCTGCACAGGTTGGCTGGCCTGAGCCCTGGATGGAAGCAGATGGATTCAGCAAAGAAGCTGTGGGATTCTAAGTGCGAATGACAATGTGCCCACCAGCAGTGCCCTAGTCAATTGTAAATGCAAGAGATGCAGAGTCCACAAAAAGCATGCGTATTCTTTCTAGTGTTGATGACTTCATTGGGTCATTTGAGTGATGTCTATTGAACATTTGCACCAAATCATTAGCATGAGACAAACCCGATAATGAGAAAGAACGAGGTGCAAAATGGCAGCTAAAGTTCAGGCCTCCATGAGGAAACGGTCCATTAATTGACTGTGCCAGCAATTGAGGAACATTTAAGGATCAGTTCTAAAAACAGAAATTTTAGATTTAACCCCAACTTTGTATTTCAGAAATCAAATATGACCTGTCCAAGACTAACAGGTTGCATATTAGCCTATTAAAATCTGACTTGAGTCCTGGCCTTTGTCATTCTGTATTTGTGCAGGCTGTGTCACGATGAGTTAGCATAGCAGATTTAGGTCTGCCTGGAGAGTCCCTCTTTGGTCCCTTTCCTGCTCTTAGACTCCTGATGAGTGTCTGAAAGCAATCGAATATTTGTAGTCTTACACTCGGTGTGTGTCTCTCATCTCTTCATGCAATCTGTGTAACACCTTGCTTTCTGGGCGTGGTCAGAGCTTTGTAACTGAGCTGCAGAGTTCAACAAATGACATAAAATCTCTCTCTCTTTCACCAAACTTCGGAACGACTCTAGATTCACAGGATTCATCGTGATTCCGGGGATAACTCTCAAACAGGTAAGAACTCTGACTTCTTCTCAGCTGAGAATTTCCTTGACAACCCAGTTTCTCCTTGCTGCTTGGGAGGAGTTCAAGATGACATTTGTTATCCTCGAATGGGGGTTGCTGAAATCTAAGTGCTGGCATTGGAGGGTCGGGGAGCCTGAGGAGCAGCAGGAATCCTTTACAAATCTCTGGTCTCTTAGTCTGAGGCAGCCATTCCTCCTAGGTTCCTCCCCTTCTTTCCTTTTATTGGCTAGAGAGCAGGTAGAGCAGAAGAACTGAGCCTAGAGTGGTCTAGGGGAAAGGCAGTAGTAGTTAATGCCTGGTTTTACAAATGGAAATGTGGCTGGGTGCTGGCCCAGGAGACTAAGCACTGGGCTCTGATTTTGGCTCCCTACACATATCTTAGACCTGGAACAGCACTCAGAGCTTTGGCTTCCATATCTGCAAAGTGAAGTGACTTGGTGGACTCTGACTTGGTGGAAGGCCTAGAATTATTTGCCACTGGAGAGGGGAAAAGTTAATTAGTAAAGCTTTGTGACTCTTCTCATATGATGGCTGCCAACCATTCTCTTCTGCATGGGCGCCTGATTAGGCCCCAGATTGGCTGTGTGGTCCTTCTCCTTGATTCCAGAATGATTACAGTTAGCCTACTCGGAAAGAGTTCATCCGCTCTTTCTGGCCTTCAGAATTTCATTTGCAAAGTGAATTAACAATGCCTTTCTCGTTGTTATGATGACTGAAGAGGATGCACTTAGCTGTTGGCCATCATTTGGAATGTTTTCTATGCCAGAACAGCCTTGAATGGCACAATTACGGTTCATGTATGGGCACCCTTTCTCAAATACTTCAGTTAATTTGTATCACATTTGAAAGGTACTACAAAAAAAAAAAAGGCAATAAGCATCCCTTGTCCCTTACAGCGCCCAGCATGGCCTTTCACATAACAGACACTCAGCCAATGGTCACAGTTCCTCCATCAGTTAAATGTCTCCCTCCTAGAAAGCAAAGGGAAAGCACTGCTTCTCGGTCCTTTGTCCCTGGACTTCCTTCCTAGTCTTTCCAGCTTCAGTTCCTCATTGGTATAATGGGAATAGGACTCTGCAGCTTTCAGGAGGGACACAGTTGTCAAATGAGATCATTGTTAGATCTAAAGTACAGAGCCCATTGTCTGATGCACAGTAAGTTCTCAGTAACTATTTTTATGGGAGGCAGAGTCCCTTTGTCACTGAGTTCTTTTCTATGATTGAAAATTTTAATTCATCCTATGGACATCTGTTAGGAATGAATAATGACCTGGGCAGTGGTGATACACACCTTTAATCCCAGCACTCAGGAGACAGAAGCAGGTGGATCTCTGTGTGTTTGAGGCCAGCCTGGCTTACTGAGCAAGGACCAGGACAGCCAGGGCTACACAGAGAAAAAAAAAATGGCCAATTTAAATGACTCTCACTGAAGAATAACTTCTTCAGACATATGACCAGTTCTATTGCTATAGAGTCTTACAATTCTAGGAGATGAGGTCAGTAAGAATAATATCCAGTTTGAATCATTTTTGTGTGTTGTACAAATGAACCAATGTAATTGATAGCAGGTACACACTGTAGGCTTACTGTGTGGCAGGCTCTGTTCTAAGGGCCACTCCAGGATTATTCCAGGTACTGACTCCAATGAGGAACTGAATGAGCCTCTGAATGAGGAACTGTAATTATCCCCTTTGCAGACACTGAGAAACATAAAAATTAAGTAACGTCTCCAAGGCTACATAGTTACTCTTCAGCAAATTAAGCCAGAACCTGGACAATTTGGCTCTAGAGTTGCTTTCTTCAGTGTTAGACTGTCTCATCCTTTTTAGTGCCCCTGACAATTCTTATAGAAGCAAGCTTTCTTGTATCATGGTTCTCCTGCTTAAATCTGCTTGTTTAATGACTACTCCCGCTAGCGCTTGAGTTGCCTATGCTTCAGAGTGGTTCTGGCTTACAATTACATTTCTCTTCTCATTCGGGAGTTACTCGCAGGAAGCAAATGTGCCCACAGCACTGAGGCCAATGCTATCACCTAGGCATTTTAACAGCCTGGTACTCATTGATCATGTCATTTTGACATCAGCATCCCAGAACATTTTGGTGTTGAGTTTCCCTTCCTATGGTTGGCAGGACACGGTCATTTGATGAAGTCCACCCTTAGAGAAGCTAGATGAACACTTAGATGTTTGATTTTTCAGAAACATCCCAAACTTGTCCAAACTAGCTTCTCAATTCAAATATCTGCGAATGTCACTAGGATTTTATTTCTCCAGATATTCTATTAAGAACTTCCCTACCCAGGTGAGTGTAACCCTTTAGTCAAGATGAACCCCCAAACCAGTTCCTTTAAGCTTTATTTTCAGGATGACATTTTGGTTATGGAACTAAGTAAGTCTTAGTAAGCACGGCTTCCCCAATGTAACGTAGTCCCAGAAGAAAAAGACATGGGTTTTTTTGTACTAGAATGACTGATTCTTTTGTGTTGATTTGAAGAGAAAGTAGTTTCTTGATTCTTGACTTTACTTTGTAGAGCTTAAAATGTACACTCATTTTCTTTGGCGAATAGGGGAAAGGTGTAACTTCACACTCTAATGCACCGAAAGCTAACCTCCTCTCTCTCTCACCTGAACTCCCCAGAGCCTCATTCATTCAGACACAAGAGCAGGAGGAAAGAGTCCATTGATGTGAAATCAATATCTTCCCGAGGCAGTGATGGTAAGAAGTTTTTCAGATTTCCTTGACCTTTTGATTTTGTAGAAAATGACAGAGGGCACATGCAAACATTTCATCGGCGTAGAAACTCCAAGGAGACAAGATTTTGACTGGAGTAGACTTTTCTCCCTATAAACTGAGAACATTTTAGAGTTTATAAATTCCCTTGGCTTTCCATAGTCTTTTTCTTCTCCCTGAAGGGACCATGGGCTGCTTCTTTCATGGCCCAATGTGTGTCAGACTACAAACTACACAGCAGTGCAGTTTCAGTTGCTAGGTGAGGTCATCCTTGGGTGCTGGTGGCAAGAGCTAGGCAGTGTCCTGGTTTCCTAGTCTCAACACACAACCGTTAATGAAAGTCTGGAAACTTAATTAATTAATTAATGAAAGTCAGGATTTCATGAAACACTCTGTGAGTTTAACAAATCAAACCCAAATAACCGACTGGATCTGTGGGGGTGGAAAAGGTCAGAATCAATCTGTAAAGCCATTCTCCGAAGTCTGGAGACTAGGAGACACAGAAGTGCCAGGGTCTGCAGGGTCTCACGTGGACCTGAGGGGAAGAGGATGCCTGGGAAGCTGCAAAGGAGGTCAAGGCCAGGCCCGGAGCAAGGGCTGGGGTAGGGGCTGAGGTTGGGGCAGGAGCAGGAGCTGGGACTGGGGCAGAGGCAAGGGCTGAGGCAG
>LOEQ01000417.1:146155-167672 GCA_001685075.1 Bramus lutescens | reverse complement strand
ACATGAGTGAGAGACCCAGGAGGGTCCACATGGGTAGACATGGCACACACACACACACACACACACACACTCATGAGTGAGAGACCCAGGAGGGTCCACGTGGGTAGACATGGCACACACACACACACACACACACACACACACACCTGTTATCCCAGCAACCCAAGAAGCCAAGGCAGGATTGCAGATTTGAAGCCAGCCTGAAATACACAGTAAGACTGTGGAAGGGAAGGAGGGAGGAAGGCAGAGAGAGAGAAAGGAAGAAAATGGAAGAAGGAAGGGAGGGGGTACATTTGTATGGAACACGTACATACATTTGCACTGTTGGATTATATAAACAAGATTTTACACAGAACATTGTACATTTATTGTATAGAGTTATGGGTCTATCTTATAGAAGATACTTACACTCCCCCCGGGTTTACTAAGACAGGCATGGTTCTGTAGATCAGGCCCTGTGAGGACTCCAAGGAATGACTGTTTAATGAAAGAGCTTGTATCTTTCCAGTGTTTTCAGTGACAGAGCCCTGTCTTTTCAAGATGCTACAGCCAAGTTCCATTTCATTTTTGTGTTGATTTTTCAAGAGAGGGTCTCTCTGTGTAGCATCCCTGGCTGTCCTGGAACTCGCTCTGGACACCAGGCTGGCCTTGAACTCAGAGATCTGGAATTAAAGACGTGGGGGCCCTGCCTGGCTCAAATTCCATTTCTAATCCTACAAAACCAGAATAGTGCTCAAGCAGGGAGGCGGGAGGACCGTGCCTGCGAGCAATCGGAGACATACTAGGTGGACCCACTGGCTAAGGTCTACCTCTCCCCCAGTGTTGTGCTCCTTTTAACTTTAAACATCACCTGTCCACGACTGAAGGAGAAAAGCCACCGTGCTCCTTTCTCAGAAGCCGAGGGGATGAGTCTCTAGGAAAGAAACATGACCCTGAGTTTTCCCGGGCTCTGCCCATTCCCTTTTCTAGCCAGCCTGGAAAAACTGGGTTGCCAGCTGCCCAGCCCCTCCTCACCCATCCTTTGAGTCTGAGCAGTCTTCTGTTCTTCCTGGTCCCCAGGCTGGTACCGGCTGACCCGTTCCAATGCAGCATTAGTTTCAGTCATGATAAGGGACAGTCCCTTTGGGGCTACAACCAAAGGACTCTGCGTCCGAGAACAAGGGGCCGCCCAATCCTGCCACTTTGTATCATTTTGTGCTTTCTGTCCAGATACTGTTGAAAGGAGCCAGTGGGAGACTCCACCTCATTTGCATAAGACTTAGGGAAGTGGAGAAAAACAAGCAATGCACATTTGCTGCAGAGGCGGAACAATTGTGGCTGCGGGTTTTTTTTTTATCTGCTCATCTGTTGCTGAATATTAAGATTTCTGTGCCATGATCCAAAGTGTGACTTCAAGGGAATCCTACATTAATTAATACTACTTTAAACTTTAGCACTTATTTTCTAGGGATAGCAAGCAATTCCAGAGAACTTTTGCAGGAAGATCTAAATAACGAGGGCTTCAGGCACAGAAGCAGAGGCAGAGAAAGATTCAAGAGCATCCAGGGACTGGTTCAACCTCAAGTGCCAGCAAATGTCAGGGCACAGAAATCCTGTCCATTGTTACTCTCATAGTCATGTTGTGGTCATGACAAAAGCAGCTTAAAGGGAAGTATTTCTGCCTACAGCTTCACAACTGTCAGTCCACCATTGCCTCCTCCTCCCTACAGGCAGCCCCACTTTGCACAGTTCTGCCATCTCACAACAGTTTCTATCGTTCCCATTCAAATTTCGAATCTGTCAGTGGACTGAACCACCTCTCAGGTCAGAGCCTTCAGCTCTACTTAGCTCCAGGAAGCCCTCAAAACCACATAGACAGCTGTGTTTTACTCATAGCCCATAGCTCTCGATCCCCTCAAGTTGGTGGTCAAGATCACCCATCCCACGCTTCAAAACCTCAGCTCCAGAAACTCGTCTCTCAAGGACTAGCACAATGCCCACGCTCTGCAGCAGAAAATGTAGTTAGAAAAAAAGGCCTAGTGTTTAAAAAGATTTTCCAAGGCTTCCCCTCAAACATGGCTCTTGGTCTTTTCACAATGTATACCTGAGGACATAAAATGTCTCGGTGCAGATTAAGGGACTTTAGACATGTCAAAAATCACACATATCCAAAACAAGATCACTTCTGCAACTCTGCTTACGAGGCTTCAGAATGCCAGGAGAGAACGTGGCCATGAGACCTGAGCCAACGCACAGTTCAGATGTGAATCCTGATGGCACTCATGACTGACTGCCTGTCCCTACCCCCTCACCCCCTGGTACTAGTACTATGGAAGATAGACTATCCTGCTCCTTAGCCACTGCTGCAATTTCATTTTGAGCTCTGCCTTGACCTAGACTTCAGCCGGGCTAGTCAGGATTCAGCCTCCAGCTAAGGAACCAGTTTAAGAGAATGACATGGGCGTGAAGTGAGCATCTAACAGCATCTCTTTCTTCCAGGATGGCTTGAGAAGACTGTCGGGGAATGAGTATGTATTCACAAAGAGTAAGTGTTCATGTGTCACTGGCTACTGATAATCCAGCTTCAGCCTGTGCCACCCCCAGGGTTGTGACAATTCCATCACCTTGGTGTTGCTCCCAATGGCTCTCACGAGTTTATTTCTCTCTATGGTCTATGTTTAAAGCATGGCCTCCTGGTTAAAATTATTTCTCAAAGCATTGCTAGATAATGGGTGCCATTCTCCATATATTTAAATGGGCCTTAGAGTTATTTTTCTGTTTATGGCCTTGAGATTTCATAATGTGAGAAGAGCCCTGGTATTAAGATCTCCCGATCAATGGAAGTTGGGGATTTTGTTTCTAGTGGCAACCCTAAAGCTAATGAGATGCCAAGGACCCTGGAGAACCCACACTTAACTTGCCCCCTCCACCCCTGTGTCTGTTCAGATGTGCACCAAAGTCACAGTCACCTTGCGATGCCCATAACCATCAACGATGTCCCCCCTAGTATCGCCCAGTTACTTGATAATGAGGAAAGTTGGGACTTCAATATCTTTGAATTGGAAGCCGTTACACATAAAAGGTATGTGACATCTCTGATGGAAGGCCGGGAGGGAGGAACAGCCATGCTCAAGGTCTTCGTACCTAGAAACTTAGATGGAATTATATACAGCCTCTTGTATGGAGAGGCTGTATCTGTTGTTAAAGGACAGGACATGCATTTCCTCACATCTACTTCCTTTGTGTCCATGTGCTGGGAGTTCGAAGTTTTCTCAGCCCTCTACCCTATAAAAATGGATTGAAAGTCAGGTTCAGTCATACACACGAGCCGTTTGGGAGACTGAGGCAAGAGGCTTATTTGAGCGCAGGGATTCAAAACCAGCCTCGGCAACAAAAGTTTATAATTATATTCTTTCTCTCCCTCCCTCCCCTCCCATCCACCCACACATCCCAACATAATGGGGATTTGATAGCTCCGTAGATTCTCTTTGAGCCTCTTCTGTCAGCAGGGAGAGGAGCTTCATTTGTCTTAGGAGAAGACATTTCTTCCTGGGATGTTGGTCTGTGGAATATGACTATACAGTAACGTACTTCTAAGTGAGGTTGCTGAAACCATTCAAACCATTCTTTTAGCCCCAGGCTCTTCTTAAAGCCATAAGGCCTATGCAGGATCCTGTGGAAGTAGAGGTGAAAAGGGGCCCATGGAGGTTTTGTGACTTACAGATCATCTAAAATAAATACCTATATTGACTCGCGTGAGGTACCTGGGTGCAAGGAAGGGGTTGGCAAAGCAATGCCAATGTTTTTGTGCCCCAAGCATGCTGAGCGATCACACACAAATCCCTTTGTTCGCTAATGTCATTAAAGGAAGATCTTTCTGGGCCACTGAACTCAATGAACCGGTGTTTGTTTCCTGTTTTCAGGCCATTGGTGTACCTGGGCTTAAAGGTCTTCTCTCGGTTTGGAGTATGTGAATTTTTAAACTGTACTGAAACCACTCTTCGGGCCTGGCTGCAAGTGATTGAAGCCAACTACCACTCCTCCAATGCCTACCACAATTCCACCCACGCTGCCGATGTCCTCCACGCCACAGCATTCTTCCTCGGAAAGGAAAGAGTAAAGGTAGACTCCAGACACCACAGTCTAGCTGTCTGCTGGGGTGAACTCCAGACACCACAGTCTAGCTGTCTGCTGGGGTGAACACCAGCCACCACAGTCTAGCTGTCTGCTGGGGTGGACACCTAAGAGCTCAGTCTTAGTAAATACATTAGACAAACAGCAATATTATATCCAATATGACAAGAAGGTTTGGAGTTTTTCGGAGGGTAGGGTTTTGAAACTATTTTAGATTTAGACCTTTTTCCTAGCCCTCTACTCTAAAATGCTTAAATATTAACTGTGCTACTGACTTTCTGTGACTGCTGTGTGAACCCATACTTAACTATTTACCAGCTCTGGGAAATGGGTTTGTAAGACAGATTTAAATCGGTTAAGAGAATTTGACCATGATGTTAGATTCCTAATAGGAACCACACAGCTTGCCTTGACTGATGTGCATTCTGGGAGTTATGGGTGTATATATCTGTGACTTTTGCCTAATTGTGAGTCTCACATCATTTAGTCTTATTCAGGGTTCAGTGCTGTTTTGACCCTACCCATGTCAAGTGAAAAGCTGGGAGGACATATCACCCTCCCTTCTCACCTACCATCACTAGCACAGTGACATTCTGATTGCTCTGCTGTGGTGCAAACCAGAGCTTAAAATTTAGAACTGGGAGTGTCTCTCAGAGATACAGCAGAAAGCCCTGAATTTGATTCCTAGCGCTGCTGACCCCCACAAAGATGTTCTTAGAAGACATTTTGTTGAGACTGCATGAACATCAATCTATGGAGAGTGCCCCTGGGTTATTCTCTTGGAACAGGGCTAGTAAGGGATTATGACCCTGGTACTTAAAAGAGAGTGGAAAAAGTAGAAGGAACAGAAATGGGTAGAGGTTCCTTCTCAGATTTGCCAAAAATGCATCCTGGCAATTTCACAATACTTCAAAGAAGGTATTCCAAGAATAATGCATTTGAAGATTGAAAGAAAGTGTTATGCCCGAAATCCAGATCCCTAAAACATTACCACGAGACCGTATCTGATGCAAAACCAAAGAGTCTTTATTGTGAGTTAACTCAGGTACCTCCATCCATCCAAAGCAGTAGCAGCAACAATGATAGCAGCAACAGCAGCAACAGGAACAGCACAGGGGAGACCCTCCCCCAGTGGCAAAAAGAAGGGGTTTATATAGGGGAAGAGGTTTGGGAAATTCCAAGCCTCTGGGCTTGTGATTGGTTACCCTGGAGTAGGGTGAGGGGAATTCCAGATTTCCAGTCATGGGATTGGCTGCCCCTATGATGTAAGGAGATTTCCAGGCCTGAGGGGATTTCCAAGTCTCTAGAGGCTGAGTGATTGGTTCATTTTCTCTGCTCAAAGATTGGCTAGGTTTGTGTCAGGGGCAGAGATGGCTCTGATTCTGGGGCTAAACTATTTCTTTCTTTGGTTCTCCTTTTACCTTTTTGACTCTAATTTGGGGAGCAGGGCAAATATCTTTCATATGCTCTGAATCTAAGGCTTAGTGTGTTCTTTTGGTCTTAGTTTCAGGGTCCAGGGACTTTTCTCTGGCTCTAGGTTTGGGGACAAAATGTCTCTTTCCCTGGCTCTGATCCCATTTTCAGGGTATGTTTTTCCCCCCTGATTCTGAACCCAGAGCCAGGCTGCTTGGTGGTTGTGCTAGGGCTATAGACTTCACTGAATCTATGAGGGCATGGATCTCTTATTCCCCTGCTCTAGCAGTAACTTTAGAGGACCCAATTATGGGTCCTCACTGAGGGCCCCTGATGGAATGTAACTGAGACCATAGTATCATCAGCTTCACAGTGCTAATTTGTTCCCTGATGAAAATGAATTAGTAAGAATACAGGGTCCAAAAGTAAATATCAAGGGCCCTAGCAATGTGGATACTAAAGCAGTCAACCACAAAGAATCATTAAATAATCCTTTCCTAACTCTGGTTACTGATTTCTTCCCACCTTGCCTTGCTAAAGATGATGTCCAGTCCCCTAGGCCTGCTAACCCAAGGCTCTGGAGAATGCCTAATGTGTGGGTGGTTATAGGCTCCTTCTTTTAATGGGTCAGGCATCCATATAGACTCTGGTATCCAAAAATAAACCCCTTAACTAACTGTAGACAGGGCATGTCCAGGGGTATGGCAGCCTGATGGGGGAGCTGAGTTGACCAAGGACTATCTGGTGGCATCGCCATCAGGAGATCTGACTTTAAGTTTGAAGCTCAGGGACTAGGAACTTGGCCATCTCAGCAAAACCTGGGATCCAGAGCCAGCCGGTCCCAGGAACGCTCTAACCCACCTCCTGGTGGTTGGGAAAAGGGCGGCATTATCATTTGACTACTTCCTGATGAATTAGGGCATTGAAGTTCTTGGGGAAATATTGATCTTTAACATCAAGACTTAAGCTTTTACATCCTCAGACCTTTGTAATACTCCCTTGGACTCCTCCAGAAAGTTGACTCTTAGTGCGACTAGGCTCAATTTCCCTGCCACATAGTGCTAGGTCTCAGTTTTTCTCCGTGACCCCTTCATAAAACATTTTCCATTACCCCAAATTGTTTCCTTATACTTCTTACATGCCATAAAACACTTTCTTTCCCTGCTTTAGCTGCCAGTCATCTGCAGCCACGCTTGCATTCTTTTTTCCTTTCTGCTGTCCTATAACACTTTCTCTGGCCCTCAAAACTTCCTTATGTGATGCTTTCTCAAAAACCTCTTAACTTTTACATCCTTGAACACTTTATTTTCTCACTTTGGCTATCAGTACACCATGGCACTCTTTGTGGTGGCCATTTCTGGGACAATCCTTGGCCTGGTGCCCTATCCCCCAGCAATAGGCACATTGGTCCTTTTGAAACTTCAGTCCGTTGCTCTTTGGGGAAGCCTTACTCTGTTCCTGGGCCAGGCAGTGGAATTGTTTTCCCTGGATTCATAGCTGACACTGCCAGCAACATCCAAACCATGTTGCAAGTCTGTCTTTCATCTGCAGTCACTCTAGTTTTCTGATCCTTTTTTTTTTTTACTACCTTAACCTTCTCCTGTCCTTTCTCATCCATCTTCAGAGGTCTCCCTACTTTTATACTGGCTAGGCCACCCATCTTTTTGCAGCTTTTGCTAATATCTAGTGCTGCTTGATTAACAAAAGCTAGGGTTACTTCTGACCTGTGTTCAGTTGCCTCAAGGTCCATAGGGGAATATGACCTAAAGGCTTCCCTTAATCTCTCAAGATAGGCTGATGGTGACTCATTAACCTCCTGTCAATTGCTAAAGGTTTTAGCCACGTAAGTCAGGTGCTTAGCAGCCACCCAGAAACCCCTCATTAGAACCTGGTGGTAAACTTTCCCTTCTGGCGAACACAAGTCCACAGCGGCAAAAGACCAATACTGGTTTCTCTGATCATCACATGTGCCCATCATGCAAAGGGGGAGGGGCTATGGAGTTTAGCTTGCCAGGTTGCTTCCCAGAGTGTTCTTCCACAGGTGCAAGGGAAATTAGAGATGGGCTCAGCCTCCCCCCGCAGGTGTTTGGGGGCATCAGGAGTCAGAAGACTTGGGATCTTTGCGGGTGTTTGTGGCATCCCCCAAGGCAGATAGATTTTTTTGGTGATACCCCAGGTTGGTGGTAAGTTGTGGCTTTAGCCAAGATGGGGGTCTGCCAGATCAGTAGGGAACCTGATCCAGGTGTCCAGGTGATCCATAGATGATTTCTTTAGCCCTGCTAATGAGAGATGGGTTAAAAGTACCCTCCTTGGGCCAGTTAGTCTAGTAGGGTGGCCACTCCAGTTCACAGAGGCTTCAGAGTGGTCACACTCCATGAAATCCTTAAGGTGGTCAAGGAAGAGGCTCAGGGGGTGAGAGGGTGACTGGAGATCAGGCCTATTATTTCAGGGTGTTCCAACCACAGGAACATGACAAACACCAGTGATGCACACACAAGCACAGATAACACAGGTGGCTGTGTACAAATTTGGATGTGAGATACCAGATTAATGGCCTGCAGTTGTGATCTGCTCAGTCTCTTTACAGGAACTAGGGGAATCCAGTCCCCCTTGGGAGGGCCTTTTGTTCCACCAGCAAGATCCCAGGGCATCCCCCAGTCTCATAGCCAGTGTTCTTCTAACATGCCCGCGTAGATCTTAACACTAAACATGACCAGGGATGCCCACACGCTTACAGGCAGGACAAGCAACTGGCCGTATATTTACCAGACAAAGTCACAGAAGAACAACAGACCAATGCCAGACAGTGTACCAGTATAGCACACACACAAAACAACAACAACAAAAAAAAGTGATCCAATCGAAGGTCTGGTTTGAGGTAGGCAAGCCCTGCCTAGCAGGAACAACCTGCTTCAAAGTAAACTCTCCTCATGAACACTTGGACCTCAGATCTTATAAGGCTGGCAAATGGTGTACTGGTCCTTCCTCCCACACATACACTTAGATTTACAGAGTTAACGTTCCTTCTTCCCATACATACACTTAGATTTAAACCTTCTATCTTAGGCCATTTAGATCTTATATCTTACACCCATTTAGATCTTACAGGGTTTTGCCTAGGCAATTTTAAAAAGTATCTGTTTAGTTGGTGCCTTTAAGACTCAGCAGAGGGTGGTCATTGTGGGCTTGGGGATCCTGGACGAGCCCTCAAATGTTATACCTAAAGTCTGGATCCCCAAAACATCACCAGGAAACCATATCTGATGCAAAAGCAGAGTCTTTATTGTGAGTTAACTAGGGTCCCTCTGTCTGTTCAGGTCGCAGTAATAGGAATAGCACAGGATAGGACACCCACACACACGGCCCTAAAAGGGGGGTTATATAGGAAAGAGTCTTGGGGAATTCCAAGCCTCTGGACCTGTGATTGGTTACCCCCGAGTGGGGTGAGGAGAATTCCAGACTTCCAGTCTTGGGATTGGCTGCCCCTATGATGTAAGAGAATTTCCAGGCCTGAGGGAAATTCTAAACTGCTGGTAGGAGAAATCTAAGCCTCTAGGGGCTCAGTGATTGGTTCTTTTTTTTCCTGCTCAGGGATTGGCTGGTTTTGTGTCAGGGTCAGAGATGGCTCCGATTCTGGGGCCAAACTGTTTTCTTTTTTTGGTTCTTTTTACCTTTTGACTCTAATTTTGAGACCAGGGTGAATATATTTGGTATTGTGTGACTCTAGGGGCTTAGTGCATTCTGGTTTCAGGGTCCAGGAACTTTTCTCTGGCTCTAGGTTTGGGGACAAAATTTCTCTTTCCCTGGCTCTGGTCCCCTTTTCAGGTTGTGTTTCTTTCCCTGGTTCTGAACGCAGAGCTAGGTTGCTTGGGGGTTGTGCTAGGGCCATGGACTCACTGAATCTGTGGGGGCCTGTGCCTCTCAGGGAGGGAGGAAAGAAAGAAGGAAGAGAGAGGAAGAAGGAAGGAAGGAAGGAAGGAAGGAAGGAAGGAAGGAAGGAAGGAAGGAAGGAAGGAAAGAGTGATCATAGTATCAGCCAGTGTCTGTAATAAACACCTCTGGAGCCACACCCTTCTGAATCCCTGCTGTGGGTTCTAACGCTTGTGAAATGAGATGGGACCCAGCTGAGGTCCCGCCACCAGCTGAGCAGAGCACCTGGATTATTAGCACCAAGTCTGGCCTGATCCAGACCAGTTTGGAGTTGATGTGAAGGTGACCCTCCCTTAAAAGACCTTTTGGAAAACGGGGACAAGTGCCAGAGTCCCAGGTCTCAAATTCTCTAACAGCCCTAGAACAAAGGTTCAAACTTACTGCGACCTACTTACTATTCAGAAGGTGTCTTCTGGTTCCAGCAGCTCCTGCCAGGAGTTCAGAAAGTGCAGCTCAGCATGAACCTGGGAGACTTGGGCTGTTCAAGTTCAGCCCAAGTTCACTGTTCAAGTTCACCCTTGGCTAAGTTCAGCCCAAGTTCACTGGCCAGTCCACCAAGATGCACTTGCAGTGAGAGTCACTTCTGGGGAATCTTCTGTTAGACCTGCCCCTGATGACAGGAATCAGGAAAATTATATTCTTACCTCTTTTCTGAATCATTAGTCCCTCCAATTTCTTAGGGGTGATACAACTCAAATATAATCTACGAGTTTTGGGAATTGATGCTTCCTGCATGCTAAGTGCATGCCCTACCACTCAGTTCCACCTCCCAAATGCCAAAGTTAAATTTAATTTTTTAAAAATTTATTCTCTGAAAATTTCAAACAATATACTTTGATCATATTCCCCCCCAACTCCTCCAAGATCTCCCCCACCTCCCTATCCACTCAATTTTATGTTCTTTCTTAAAACAACACCAAAAACACAGAGTCCAGATTGTATTGGCCACCCACTTCTGAGCATGGGACCTGCCCTAGTATATGGCTGATCTACTCATTGCCAATCCATTGGAGAAAACCCAGTTTTCCCTTCCCAGCAGCTGTCAGGTCCACTTCCCCACCTCCATGCTGGGACTATGTTAGGATTGAGTCTGTGCGGGTCTTGCGCAAGCTGTCACAGTCTCTGAGTACATGTGTGCGTCTACCTGTGTCTGGGAAACATTGTGTCCTTAGGTTATCCACCACCTCTGACTCTGAAGACCTTTCTGCCTTCTCTTCAGCACAGAGCCCAGAGCCTTGAGGGGAGGCGTGTGATACAGACATTTCATTTATGGCTGAGTGCTCCAAAGGCTCCCATTCTCTGTACATTGTCCAGTTGTGAGTTTCTGTTAATTACCATCTACTGCAAGAAGCAGCTTCTCTTATGGAGGTTGAGTATCATCTGTGGGCATAGCAATATATCATTAGGAGTCATTTTGTTGCTGCAGTCTTTTAGCAGAAAGATAGGCTTGCCTTCGGGGCCTATGACCTAACTGGTCTCAGGTTCTTGTTCTCATTAACAGTGTCAGGTCTGCATTCCATCTTATGGACTGGGCCTTAAGTCCAATAAAAAAGTGTTTGGTTGGTTCCCCATCACGTGCTGCTATTGCACCAGTGGGCATATCTTGCTAGAAGGATCATTATTGTAGTTCACAGCATTCCTAGTTGGGAGAGATGGATGGATACTCTTCTCCTAACTCCTAAATGAGACACGCATATCTACAAGCATAAAAGCTAGCTTCCACATATGAGAAGAAATGTGCACTGCTTGTGCTTTTCTTTCTGGGTTATATGCATGTCCTTGTTTGTGATGATCGTTTCTAGTTTCATCTGTTTGCCTGCAAATTTCACTTTTCTTAACAGCTGAATAATATTCTATTATGTAAATGTACCACATTTTTATTATCCATTGGCCAGCTGGTAGGCACTTAGGCTGTTTCTAATTTCTGACTATTATGAATAGCACAATGGTGAACATTGGATGAGCACACATCTTTGTAGTTAGAAGAATCTTTGAGGTATATGCCCAAGAGTGATATGGTTGGATCTTTTGATAGCTCTATTTTCAGCTTTTTGTGGAACCTCCACACTGATTTTCATATTGGCTGTACAAGTATGCACTTCTACCAGCAATAAATAAGTGTTCCCCTTTCCCCACATCCTCACCAGCATAAGCTGTCATCTGTTTGATCCTGGCCATTCTGATACTGTGATAAGATGTAATGTCAAAGTAGTTCTAATTTGCATTTCTCTAACAGCTAAGGATATTGAACGTGTAAGTTGTTTCTGAGCCATTCATGATTCCTGTTTTGATAATTTTGTTTAGCTCTGTCCTGGTTGGTTTTTGTCAACTTGACACATTCTATAGGAATTCCTACAGCCAGTAGCCTTTAAGTTACCCGCCCACTTGGGTGTGGCCTCTTATAATATAAATGCCAATGTAAAGCACAAGCTGGCCTCTCTTCCAGCAGCGTGATTTGGTTCCTGTTCCCCATTTATGGGATTGTGATCTGTGAGTCTACCCCTAAATAAATAACCCTTTATTATACTCAATTCTGAGCTAGTGTGGGATTTCTTTTTAGCATCTTTCTTCAGACACAAACCTAGACATATTTGGGAAGAGAGAATCTTAATTGAGAACATTCCTCCATCAGATTGCCTGTATGAAGTCTGTAGTGCATTTCTTGATTGATTAATGGAAGTAGGCCCATCCCACAGGGGCAGTGCCTCTCTGGTAGTTTTTATATAAGAAAACAGGTTGAGCAAGTCATGAAGACCTCTGCATCAGTTTCCTCCCCCAAGTTTCTTTTGATCAGTGTTTTATCACAATAATAGAAATCCTAAGTTCCATGCTACATTTTAAAAATTGGGTTGGTTGTTTCCTTATGTTCAGGTTTGTTTAGTTCTTTGAATATTCTAGATACTAACCCTCTGTCAAATTATAATTATTAGAGTTTTTTCCAATTCTGTATACTGCCTCTTCAAATGATGACGTTCTTTGCTATACAGAAGTGTTTAGCTTCATGAGTCCAATTTATTATTGATCCTAATGTCTGTGTGATCAGGGTCCTATTCAGAAATTCTTTTTCTGAGCCAATGAGTGTAAGCCTAACCTACTGTCTCTTCTATCAGACTCAGGGTATCAGGGCTTGAGGTTCTCGGTCCATTTAGAGTTGAGTTCTATGCGGAGTGAGGATGCAGATCTGTTTGCATTCTTCTAGATGCAGCCATTCAGTTTGACCAGCACCGTATGTTAGACAGTATCTTTTCTCAAGTCTGTGATTTTGGCTACTCTGTCACAAATAAGATGTCCATAGGTGTGTAGATTTATGTCTGAGTCTTCTATTTGATTCCACTAATAAACATGTTTGATTTTATGATAATATCATACTGTTTTTTTATCACTATAGCTCTATGTAATACCACTTCCAGACAGGAATGGTGAAGTTGCCGGCAGCTCTATTATTGTTCAGGATTGTTTTACAATTCTGGGTTTTCTGTGTTTCTACATGAAGTTTAAGGTATTTTCAGTTCTATGAAGAATTGTGTTTAGATTTTGATAAGGATTGCATCAATTATGTAAATTGCTTTTGGTGGGTTGTCCATTTTCACATTAATCCTACCAATCCGTGAACGTGGAAGATTTTCTCATCCTTTGGTGTCTTCAGTTTCCTTCTTCAATGTCTTAGAGTTTTCACTGGACAAGTCTTTTACGTGGTTAGTGTTGTCTCACATTTCATTTTTCCTTTTTTGTAAGGGTATTGTTTCCTATGCTTCTTTCTCAGCGAGTTTGTCATTTGTATGCAGGAAGGCGACTGATTTTTGTTTTGTATCCAGCTACTGTGACCATTTTTATCATCTGTAGAAGTTGCTTGGCAGTTCTTAGGGTCTTTTATGTATTACAACCATATCACCTGCAAATAAAGATACTCTAGCATCTGCCTTATCTTTTGATTCCCCTTGATCTCCTGCAGCTGCCTTCTGCTCTAAGACTCCAAGCGCTATATTGAACAGATAGAAAGCGGACATTCATGTCTTGCTCCTGATTTTTGTGGAAATGCTTTGAGTTTCTATCCATTTATATTGATGTTGGCTGTGGGCTTGTCGTAAATTGCCTTTATTTACTGAGATGTATCCCTCATATCCTGAATCTCTCCAGGACTATTATAAAAAGGTGTTGGGGTCTGCCAAAGGCCTTTTCTGAATCTAATGAGATGATCATGTGGTTTCTGTCCTTTAGTTTATTTATGTAGTGAATTATGCTTATGCACTTACATATGTTGAGCTATCCCTGCATCTCTGGGATGAAGCTAACTTGTGGTTGATAATCTTTTTAGTGAATTCTTGGATGTGGTTTGCAATTATTTTACTGAGTTTTTTGCATCTGTGTTCATTAAAGATATTGGTCTATAATGTTTTTTTTTTTTGAGTCTTTGCATGGTTTAGGTATCCAGAGTAATAGAGGCTTTATAAAAGGAACTGGGAAACGTTCCTTAAGTTTCTATTTTGCAGAATAATTTGAGGAGGGATGGTGATAGTGCCATGTCAGTCCCCAGAAGCCCACGGGGGATGCTCAGTGTTCCTCCCCATATCCCAGGGAAGCCTTGACCAGCTGGATGAGGTTGCTGCTCTGATTGCTGCGACAGTTCACGACGTGGACCACCCTGGAAGAACCAACTCCTTCCTGTGCAATGCAGGCAGCGAGCTCGCCGTGCTCTACAATGACACTGCAGTCCTGGAGAGTCACCACACGGCCCTGGCCTTCCAGCTCACCGTCAAGGACACCAAGTGCAACATTTTCAAGAATATTGACAGGTGTGTTATTGTTGGATGTCTGTGCTTAGGTTTGGGAAGCTAAAGGAGAAGCTACGTTTTCTTTGAATACTCAGCTTCCTTGAAGATGGAAACGGAAGTAATAGTTATCCACTGCATAGGATCAGAAAATAGCTTTGCCCGTCTAACTTAATTATACTTTTCAGACTGCCTTTCATGTTTTAAAATCTGAGTTTTTAGTCTTCTGGTAAGTCCATGAAAATAAATGTTTTTGTTTGGTTGTTTTGCACTGCAAAGCACTACCTGAATGTTGAGAGGGTACTGACAAGTCTGTCGGGTACTTTTACCTCCCACGAGGGCAGCCCATCTTTTCTGTGCCTCAAAGACAATGTATCATCCTGCATTTTCCAGCTGAGTTTGGGCCATTAAGAATCCTTCATCATGACAAGGTCCCAGTGAAGATGCTGGGGCCCAGCTGGGCAAGTTTCCCTTTCACTGTGTGGTCTCCTCTGTAGAGAGCAACTCAAGTGTAATGAGGTGGAACTCTGGCCTGCCAGTGATGCTGTGGCTACATCCNNNNGGCTGCTGGGCATAGTCCTGGGCAAAGGCTGGGTGGTCACTTGGGTCTCATGATATTGTCTACATGACCTCATCTGTTTAGGCTCTAGAAAAGAAACTAAAAAATTATAGAGAATGGTTATTCTAATTTGGACTTAAATTCTGTTACTATCAAGGACCTGTAGAGAAAGATTCCTTTTCAGGAGCCAATTTGCTTAGTTCCTCAATCTGCCTCTTCAGGTTAGTACATGATAAGAATTCTCTGATAATCTTGTGCCATTGCTCCAACCATTGCAACGTCAATTGCAAGTTCGAGAATTACATAAAAGGAAGCTTCCTCGATACCATCAGAAGAAAGTGTGGCAGTTCTCTTCAGTAGGGATGGGTCTGCACGGAATGCAGTCAGACACCTCATCAGGCTGCCACTTTGGCCTGACCCATCCTTCCACTTCCTCGTCTTTGTGCTTTCAAAGGAAGGGGAGGGAAGCACCTTTGGAACAACTGTCCACCACATGTACTTTCTCTTAACATTCAAGTGAAGAAGAGTCAGTGGTCACTGGAGAACACAGAATAGCATCAACAATAATTTAGGCTTATCAGGCTGAATAGACAGGCCCTGGGATCATTAGTCACTTGACTCTGCCCCAGCTATGTCCCAGGTTGTAGAGAGGCCCAGCTGCATGACAGTTCTGACTTAGGGCATGACATGAACAAGGAACTTTTGTCTTTTTATTTAGGAACCATTACCGAACACTACGCCAGGCTATTATCGACATGGTTTTGGCCACGGAGATGACGAAACACTTTGAACATGTGAACAAATTTGTGAACAGCATCAACAAGCCGCTGGCAGCTGAGGTAAGCATTCCTATGGAATAAGACACAGCAGTGTGTTTCCACGTGCCCTGCTCTGGCAGCTAAGCATTTTCTCCTTTTTGAATGTGAGGTGAGTATCAGTGTTAACTCTGACCAGGGAATTCACTCCCAGCCAAGGAAGTATGGTAGACACCACAGAAGGAAGCTTACTGACTCATTCAGCAGTTCACCCTTAGCCGATTGTCTTACATGTCAGAACCATTTTCTGGGGGATGGTGCCACCCACAGTAGGCTGGTCTTCCCACAACCATTACCAATCAAGACAGTCCCCCAGAGATGAGCTATCAGCCAATAGAAACGGGGCAACTCTTAAGTTGAGATTTTCTTCTTGGAAGAACCCAGGCTATGTCAAATTGACAGTTAAAGCCAACTAGTACAGAAGTGTTTCCTCTCCCTGCTTCCCTGCCCTCTTTAAAAAAAAAAAAAGAAAACCAAGAGAGACAAACTGACAAGAAAAATCTGTAGGGCAGTGGAGAGGATCTAGAGAAGAGAAAGAAGATAATCAAAATATAGTATATAATTTTTTTCTTAAATAAAAATTTTAAGAAGAGAGAAATTTACCATGAACCTGCTTTATGGTCCTGACAAATGTGGGCTTTAGAAACACAGATGTAATGTTCATTCCTTGCTAAGATAAAGTCAACTATCCTCAGAAGCCATAAAAGTTGTCCATAGCTCTGCTAAAGCAGTTTCTAGCCTTGTGAAAAAGACCCTGAAAAAGGCAGAATAAACATTTTAAAGATAACTTGATGATTAATGAAGACATTGTCTGTAGAACCCATCACCTAGGGAGAGGACCTGCGTCCACCTCACCTGTGTTGAGCCCCATCTCTCACAGGCTCCACCACACAATGCCAGGGCTTTCCTTCCAAACAAGGATGGAGGGAAACAGCATGGCGATGTGTAGAGCAGAACACTCTACAGGATGACAGAGTTTAGAACCAGGAAGGTCCTCTCTCCACGCCTCCAGCATCGCGATGTGTAGATCAGAACACTCTACAGGATAACAGAGTTTAGAACCAGGAAGGTCCTCTCTCCACGCCTCCAGCATCGCGATGTGTAGAGCAGAACACTCTACAGAATGACAGAGTTTAGAACCAGGAAGGTCTTCTCTCCACGCCTCCAGTATCGCGATGTGTAGATCAGAACACTCTACAGGATGACAAAGTTTAGAACCAGGAAGGTCCTCTCTCCATGCCTCCAGCATCGCAATGCATTGAGCAGAACACTCTACAGGATGACAGAGTTTATAACCAGGAAGGTCCTCTCTCCACGCCTCCAGCATCACAATGCATTGAGCAGACCACTGTACAGGATGACCAAATTTAGAATCAGGAAGGTCCTCTCTCCATGCTTCCAGCTCTATTTGAGATCTCCTCCCTGCCACATCATCTGTGGTAAACAAGCCGTCTCAAGGTGCTGGGAGAACAGCTCCCAGAACAATGTCCCCATCAGGGATCCAATAAATAGGACCAGCCTCGAAACAGAATCCCACTACATGTCATGCTGTCTTTCAGCTTGGCAGAGCTCCAGAGAGCTAATTAACTGTTTCATACAAACTGATGGCACCTTTGGAACCAAATATTTTTCCAGGCTCTGTGCAACTAGCCTGTGAATGCATACATCTCCACCTACCTGCTTACATGCCCCAGGGCTACTGGCACTGCCCCACCAGGTACACACTACCTGGTGTATAATCATGTTTTCAGAGGCTGCTGAATACACATCCATATCGCATTTTGGCCCAATGTCTGTTTCACACCTCACACTAATTATCTCTCATGGAGAATCCGCCAAGAAAACACACAAATGTATACATGCCTTAAGGAGTGGGGGTGGGAAGGCAGTGAGGAGAAACAAGCAAAAACAAAAAAGTAATTGAAAAGTCACAGTTTTCCTAATTTTGATACATTGAAGTAACTGAAAGTTGCATTTTCAACAAATTTCTGAGGAATCAAAGGAGGCCCTTTTTAGGGTAATCTAAACTGCTCAGAATAAACAGTGCCTTAGAGCTATCATGTCTGAGAAGGTTGGAAGCGAGTGAATGGGTGGTGACAGGGATTGTTTCGCCTTTTAAATTCTACACTACACTGATGGCTTTAAAAGACTACGCTAGCATGTTATATATGGGTGTAGGAATCCAGCAGTTCCCTTTGCTAAGTGGCAACCACAGCCATGTGCCTGGTGAGTTAGCCTCTGCAGCTTCAGCAGCCCTGATCTGATCGTGTTTTCCAGAGCGAGGGCAGCGACTGTGAGTGCAACCCGACTGGGAAGAACTTCCCCGAGAACCAAATCCTGATCAAGCGTATGATGATTAAGTGTGCTGATGTGGCCAACCCGTGCCGACCCTTGGACCTGTGCATCGAGTGGGCTGGGAGGATCTCCGAGGAGTATTTTGCACAGGTATGCTGCTGTGTGAGAAGTGTCCCTTTCCTTCTAGGAACAGGCCCCAGGGCCATCGAACCCTGTGGGTTCCACAGCCAGTGAACACCTCTTCTCTGGAAGGGACATACCTCAGCTCTGGTTAAGAACAGACTTGGGGTTCTCTCAAGAGACAGGTCAATGTACTAGTCCCTGTCCAAAGCCCTCTAATGTAAGGAAATTCTGTAATTGTTAGACCCTGAGCTTTTATAAGTTCATAGATAGAGACATAGGTAGAACATTGGTTCTCAGGGGCAAGGGGCAGGGAGACGGCTCCGTGGGTAAGAGCACTTGCTACACAGACATGAGAACTTAAGTTTGAATCTTAGCACCCATGTAAAGAAGCAGGACATGGCCACGTGAGCATCTTTTACCCCAGCAGGTCAGAGGGAAGACAGGACCACTGGGGTTTGCTAGGCACCAGCCCAGCTCTAGAGCCAGAGAGATTTTGTCTCAAATAAATAAGGCGGAAAAATAATTGATAGAGCAGGGCCCCTGATATCCCTTTGTGCATGTACACCAAAACACACAGGTACATATATGCCACACACAATAATCACATGTATACATGTATGCATATATGCATACATACACATACTAAAAACTAACAAAAAAAAACCCTATTCCTAAGGGTGTATCTGTGCTAGATTCTTCAGGGATTCACATTTTTCTCCTAAGGAGAGAGAGGCTTTACACAGAGAGATTAGAATTATATTTTTGAAGGATTTAAAAATTAAAAACAGGATAAAAAAGAAAACTCCAGAAGACAGTAAACTGCCAGATGGATTTTGAAGTAGAGTTCTACTTCAAAGGAAAACTCTAAAGACTGGCATCTGTATGTGTGTCGGAAGACAAACTGGAAACAGCTGTAGGAGCCGCATGGGGGTGGTGTGCTCTCTGGCTGGAACGTGTTACTGAAGCAGGATCAAGGATAGCTGACATTGTACGGCAGGGCTGGTTGAGAAGGAGCCTCTGAACTGCAGAAAAATAGGCCAGGCAGTTCTGAGCTTACCCATGTTGGAGAGGAGTTGAGGGAGTAGAGAGAATGGGGTATGGACAAATTACTCCAAGAACACCAGGGGCTATTTTAAGGCTCCTCGATGAACTGCATGAGCTGAGCCAGAAATCATGAACAGGTTTTCTGGGACCCACGTGGAAAGAATTTGAAGCCTTACTCCTAGTTACTGACACTGGGAGGATGTTCCACTCTTAAGTTCTCTGACCTAAGCCTCCAACTTAGGTGTCCTTTCCTTTAGTAAGAACATAGAGATAGCACCAGTATGACCTGAAAATCAGATTGCAAAGGAGGCCTGGGGTGAGCTCCAGGCCTTATCAGGAGATGTGGATCTCACCATTCAGCTTCAGGCATCCAGACAGGAGCATAGACCACAACAGGCGGCACACTCAGATTCCCAAGCACCTTGACAGCTGTGCGTTGACGCTCCTGGGGCAAAAACGGCACATTCAGCTCTTTGCTCAACCTTGAAAGTCCTAGTCCTAGAGGCACCCAGCTGTGGCTGAAGCCTTGCTTGCTGAACTTGCTGTCTTGCCAGGCAGAACAGTCAAAAGATATATCCTGAATGGTTAAGATGCTAAAAGCAGGTCGTTCTCATAGCTGCATGTGTCATTTTAAGTGAAGCCAGTTACAAACCCAAACCTGCAAGCATGCAGCCAGGACATCAGTGACTACTGCCCATGCCTTGTGTCGTCCACAGCCTCCATTTCATGGGCCAGCAACGATTTGACCTTTGCTGCAAATGTCAGTTAGTGCAGGCTGAGTAGGAGTTTAGATCTGACTTTTCAGAAATAAAAACAGATTACAGAAAAGGGGGCTAAATTCCACGGGATCAGTGCTTCTGGGAATACAGTGTGCCATGAGGGCCAGTGTGACACAGCTCTGTGGGAAACACTCTCCTAACATTCCTTAGATCTTGAGTTCAAGAGAGGAGAGAAAGGAAAGTGGAGGGACAGAGAGGAATCTGAGAGCCAGGAGACCTGAACACGGTCATGTGGGTCATCTCAGGAAACTGCTAAACTCTGCACCTTGGGGTTCTTCTGGGAAACACGCCATGACTATGAAGGCTTCCCGTGTGCCCCACAGCCCTGTGCAGTGGTGTTTTGTTTTTGATTTTCCCCGTCACAGACCGATGAGGAGAAGAGGCAGGGGCTACCTGTAGTGATGCCAGTGTTCGACCGCAATACCTGCAGCATCCCCAAGTCCCAGATCTCCTTCATCGACTACTTCATAACAGACATGTTTGATGCTTGGGATGGTAAGTTAGATGCTGTTTTATCGCCCACAAAGGACATTTTTGTTACACTTAATGAAGATCACCTTTAGGGGCCTAGGTTGGACCTAAAGATAAACAAAATATAATTATGAATATATATTTCATTTTTGTTATAAACAAAACTGTGAGAATGATCTGTTTTTAACATAAATACACGTGTGTGTGCACGCGCATGCGTGCGTGTATTCTGAGCCCTTTGCAAGCAGCTAAAGTAGATGCATCCCAGCATCTGACACAACGTTGAGTGCACAGACACAGTGAATTCATGTTACCTGGACAAAGAAGTCTTCACTTTTTCACTTTTCAGAGGACAGATTCCCAAAGTGGACAACTGTTTCATTCTCACAGTGGAAGAAATCCCATTAAGTAAAATGTATTTAATTCATTCTCTGTGAATTTCAGGTTCAAGAGAGTTACATAAAAAGCCTGTTTATTTCGGCAGCTAATTGGGGTGCCACTCACAGCTCAGAGTGGAGGACTGCTTGCCTACTGTACAAGGCCCTGGCTTCAACTCCTAGCACTACAAAACAAACAAATGATTTTTTTTTTTTTTGCGACAGCATTTCTCTGTGTAACAGCCCTAGCCTGTCCTGAAACTAGCTCTTGTAGACCAGGCTGGCCTTGAACTCACAGAGATCCACCTGCCTCTGCCTCCCATAATGCTGGGATTAAAGGTGTGCGCCATCACTGCCTGGCACAAATAAATCAATCAATGAAAGAAAACTAGTGTTCTCATACATATGTTAACTTGCAGCCCAAGGCCTTGGGGATCTCTGTCCTCCTGTTCTTTTTGTGGGGTACACATGCAAACAGACATCAGAGTTCATCCTCAGGTATTGTACCTCAGGAGCCAGCCGCTTTTGTCTTTATATAGGGCTTCTCANTTGTAGACCAGGCTGGCCTTGAACTCACAGAGATCCACCTGCCTCTGCCTCCCATAATGCTGGGATTAAAGGTGTGCGCCATCACTGCCTGGCACAAATAAATCAATCAATGAAAGAAAACTAGTGTTCTCATACATATGTTAACTTGCAGCCCAAGGCCTTGGGGATCTCTGTCCTCCTGTTCTTTTTGTGGGGTACACATGCAAACAGACATCAGAGTTCATCCTCAGGTATTGTACCTCAGGAGCCAGCCGCTTTTGTCTTTATATAGGGCTTCTCA
>LOEQ01000417.1:110229-140182 GCA_001685075.1 Bramus lutescens | reverse complement strand
TAACAACTGGGGTACCAGTGCTTGAAAGCCAGGGCCAGCTGTAACAACTGGGGTACCAGTGCTTGAAAGCCAGGGCCAGCTCTAACAACTGGGGTACCAGTGCTTGAAAGCCGGGGCCAGCTGTAACAACTGGGGTACCAGTGCTTGAAAGCTGGGGCCAGCTGCAAGAACTGGGGTACCAGTGCTTGAAAGCTGGGGCCAGCTGCAAGAACTGGGGTACCGACGAGAGATTCTAATCAGTTCTATCCTGTAGCATGCATGCCACAGAGACACAGAAGAGTGGAGATGCAGCAGTAATTTGGGCAAGCACGTGCTAGAGAAGGACAAGAATGGAGGCCAGTGTAGAACCAACAAAGGATGGATGCTGTGGACAGAGAGAAGTGGGGCGAGAGAGAGAAAACTAGGGCTAAAACTAGGGCGAGGCCCTTTAGTGACCCAATGTAAGAAGGGGTGAGCCGAACAAAAGTCAGGGACAAGAGAGTAAGGTCAAAGGTTGGGACTTACTGATGACTACGGAGCAGAAGGGAGAAATACAGGAGCTAACTTACTCAGGAGACAGGGTCCTCAGGGCACAGGCAGAAGAGCCAGGAAGGCAGCAAGGGTGAGAGCACAAAAGCCCTTAAGGATATTCAGGAGGCAGCACCTGCTAGCAACAGGGTCTGAACTTGCCAAGGAGGTCAAAGGTGCTTTTTAAAAATGCAGGATGAGGGGGTAGCTTGGTGACAGGTACTTGCCATGCATGCAGAGTATGGAAAGCCTTGGGGGGGGGCAGCAAGGAGGTGAAAGTGCGAACGCTTTCAAGGATGTCCCTAACCCTCTCACTTACCTAATGACAAACGCGCCATTTCTAGGGTCTCCTCTATCCTTAAAACTTTTAAGTGTGTGTGTGTGTGGCAGGGGGAGTTGAATAGATGGCTCAGCTGTTAAATGCACTGACTGCTCTTCCAGAAGGCCTGGGTTCGATTCCCAGAACCTACATGATACCTTACAACCAGCTGTAATTCAGTCCCTGAGGAATCCCAACACCCTCTTCTTGCCTTCTTGGGCACTGCAGGCAATCTGCCACAGCCAACACACTGTCTATGCCTGTGGCCTACCACATTGATGCTCAACATCTGTAATGTGCACCACAGCCACTCAAGCCAAAACAAAGCACTCAGCTATTTCTTAAAGGACAGCGAAGATGAGCAAGTTACAGCACCCAACAAGAGAGGTCGCACAGGGCCTTGGCTGTGTACCTTTTAGTCCAACCTAGCCTTTGAGGCTCATCTCAAATCCTTTTGTCTCTAGAAAATTCCACAGGATACAGCAAGAAGTGTTCCTTTTAACTCCCTGGCTGCTTTTCACCAGGGTCAGCCAAAGTAGTCTTGATTAGCAGCTCACTGGGTCTTTTTCCTTCCTCTTTACTGAAGTATCAGATGCATGAGGACAAGGGTTGCATTTTATACCTCTTTTTAAACTTCAGGAAATGGTCAATGGTTGGTGTGGCTGCTGCTTCTAAGTATGGATGCCTACCCAAATTAAAAGTAATTTGTTCCTCACTGGCCAAGCAACAGAAGAACAATTCAGGAAATGCATCCCTTAGGGCCCCCTTCACTGCTATTCTTACGCCGTACCAGTTCTCATCACCCCTTTATTGCTATCAGTTCCTTCCCTCATTGCAGACAATGGTGCTTACTGTCAATTATTAATGTGTCTGCGGTTCCACAAGTGAGACTCCTCTGCATAGCTCCTAAACTTCATAATGCAAAGTGACACAGTAACAGGGTCTATCACTAGGGTTAATCAATGGCAGTTGGAAACAGTACTCCAATCCTAAATTTGGTTATGATCCCTGGAATTAGATTCTGTTCAGGCTTTTACCCTATACACACAGCCACAACATTCTGCACTTCCTCTGGTGACTGCTGTGATACCAACACTGCCCAAGATTGATCAGCTAGCTTCACCTCCTATACAATGGAGACTAAGCTGTTCTTAAACCAATACATTGTTTACTTCCTCAAATCCTATCTCTAGGAAGGACAACCCTAACCATTATCTTATTCTGATTCTTATCTTGCCAAAGCCTACAGCTGAGAACTTGTGAGTCTTAATTTAGAGCAACTGCATGAGAAAAGAACCATGCTGCAAAAAGCAGGAGCTGCCTGGACCAAACGCCCACTAAAAGTGGTACCTCCACGGAGGATGAGTGGCCGATCAAGTCTCCAATGAGCTCCAGGGAACACATAGTGCCGTTTTCCTGCTGCTTCTTAACAGGCTGGCTGGCTTGTTTGTTCACTCTTCCAAAGCCCCACATATTAAAAAACCCTACAAAAATATAATCATTTCAGTCATTTCAAAAGCTCCTTTTTTCTTACTGAAAGGCAGAAAATTTCAATACAATCGTGTCTTGCACTTAGGTGTGTGAAGGGCTAAGCTGACAGCATTAGGCACTAGCCAGGACCTGTGGATATATTATGTTGTATTTTTCTTTTTTTATTTTTTTTAGTTCTACATCTTTTCTACAGCCCTACTCGTCCACCAAAAAACCACATAGACATTGGGATGTAAGAGAAGTGAGCAGCCTTGAAGGTTTTATGTAATCCTCGGAAATCAAGGAGAAGATATATCAACAAAACAGAGGGAAATCTCTCTCTCTCTCTCTCTCTCTCTCTCTCTCTCTCTGTGTGTGTGTGTGTATGTTGTGTGTGTGTGTATGTGTCTGTCTGTCTGTCTCTCTCTCTCTCTGTGTGTGTGTGTGTGTGTGAGAGAGAGAGAGAGAGAGAGAGAGAGACAGAGAATCCCAGAACTTCAAGTAAACTGAAAAAGACAAGAAATTAAGAACACCAGTATTTGACATATTAAGGATTAATAGTTAAATTCATTCAAATATCCAGACTCATTTTTCAAACCAAACCCCTAAAAGAGCTCATGAGATTATGACATTAACAAGGAAAGGCAAGTTGGTTTTTTTTTTCTGTATATCACATTCAGTGTTAATAATGCTTTTCTATCAATCGTACAAATTTTGTGTCAGTCAGAAATATAGACAATATTATAGGTGTGTAATTACTTCAGTAGGCTACCTGGTCATTTGAATTATGTAAAATTTAGTTTTCTCTCAAAATAATAAAATTGCAATCGATTTCAATTGAAATAAAGAAATAGTTTTACACTGAAGCAAAATTCAGATGCCAACTCCTAATTCCAAGCACCAGAGGCATGCTGCCAGCATCTGCCGCCTACACGGAGCACATTCTATGCGGCTCCTGGGGCTCCTCATTGTCACCTCTCATTTTTCCTGCTGGATGAGATGAAAAAGGAAGGAAGAAGGGGAGGAGAAAGAAAGGAGGGAGGGAGCAGGAACAGCATGCTCTGTAGGGGAGGGCACTCACCTGTTGGGACAGGTTCAGCAGCCAGCTGCTGTTTCTCTCGGACCTCCCAAATGCGTACACTGCCATCTTCTGAGCATGAGATTAACTGCCTGTCAGAACAAAAAGGCAGAAAAAGCCTGGAAAGAGTACTTGGAAGGCCAAGAGCTAGCTGCTGAAATCGCTGGAGCCCTCAACTGACCGCAGTCAACTTTGTACAAGACGGACCATCACAATTTGGCAAAGAACACATTACGCCCTGTGACGTTGGCTCAAGTGACATAAAATATCTCCATTTTTTTTAAAGACTATTCAGAAAAATGACACGAACTACACAATAAGCAGTCTCACAATATCCTAAGCAGTCTCCTCCTTCCCGCCTCTTTTTACAACTCTTCCCACGGTTCCTCTTATCGGAAGGATGCTGCATGGAAAATCCTACTCTGGCTTCATCAGTGGAATCTTAACTGCCAAATCAAACCTCATTTATAGCCTCAGACAGTAAGGGCTACATCCAATTTTAGCCATAAACATACAACACCATTTAAAAAATTAGTTTATAGAATATATAAAAATAGTACATTATAAGTGATCTAGGTTTTTTAACCTTATTAACAATTTAACATTTTCTTTTAAGAAACAACAGTATAATTCATTTAACCTTGCTTTTGTAAATTTCTGTCTGTTATGTATTACTGCAGATTCTTCAGTTAGTCAGTCATGGAACATTCTCTATTTCCAAAAGAATACCAAGGTCAAGCTGTGGAGCTAGGTAATTTGGCCACTGCAGAAATCATGCTAGTGGGCCTTGGAGCCATGACTGCCTCCGTCTTCGCAGAGAGATGGGAATGTACCTGTTGGGAAGTTTGTCAGTGTGGAGGATGGTGGAGTCATGTGCAGTTTTCTGGCAGGCAATCACACGCTTCAGTTGTAGGTTATACACATATAACCCCCTTCCAACGGCAACAAATATATTCTGGGGGGCAGGAGTGGAGAAAGTTCAGAAATTGGCATAAAACTAATCTTTACTATAATAGATTTCCTGCCCCTTTGTGACATTGGGAAGCCACTGTTACCTTCCTGGCCTTCAGACAAAAATTACAGTCCTGCCCTCTGCCACCCCCAATGTCAAAGTCACCAAGGAAGGCTTAGCACACCAAGCAAGCAGGAGGAAGGCTCTGCAGGGCAGCTCAGCTCTGCCTTGGTGCTCTCTGGAGACCTGAGCTGCAGGTGTGGTGGCTGCTACCAGGGCCCTACAGCAGAAGGTGCTGAGGTGCATGCAGCCTGGGATTCCGGAGAACACGGTACCCTTGGGGATTTGCTCAGTTGCTTCTGTCTGGAAATGGAGCCAAAATGACTCACACTGCACATCTTAAGCAACAAACAACCCAAGAAGTAGATGCGGCAGTGGTACTAGCCGAAGGTCATCTGAAGAATTAAAGGAAAACATTCTAAACCTAGTACCAGAAATGGCTTTCCGTTAAGACACTTAAGTCCTCAGAAAGCATTTTTGCTAATGTTCCCTTCACCTCTACCTTACAGCATCTGCTAAGGATGAGGGGAAAACATGACTATTACTTTCCAGACTGGCAAGTTAAAATTTAAGAAACTGAAGGGCTGGTAAAATGGCCTGCCACCAAGCCTGATATCCTGAGTTACATCCCTGGGATCCATGTGTAATGCAAGAAGAGAACCAACTCCTGCAAGTTATCTTGACATTCACACATGAGCCACAGCACAACTGCATACATGTACACGCATACTCATGCAAATATATAAATAAATATATTTTTAAGTTTTTAAGAATTAAATAATGTGAAAAGTGATGGAGGAAAAAACTTGGCACTGACCTGCAGCCTCCATACTCATACTCCTGGCATTGGCTATAGCACCACATGCAAATACCCACATAGGAACACGTGTGCACATGCACACACACATACACACACATAAACACAAGAGTGGCACACAAAATAGTACAAAGAAAATAAAAGTGCTATTTCTGATTTTTCAACAAAAATAATAAAATGGTAACAAGTATGGAAATTAGGATAAAAAGCACAAAATGAAATAAGAAAGGTTTCCTTCGCTCCCTTTCTCAAAGGCTATGAACACCGAAATAAGTAACTCCCCATAAACACATTTTCTGAGGCACTGAGGCTGAGAGAGGAGACTTTCAGATCAGAAGCAAGAGTCAGTAGCTCTCAGCGCTGGCTTTATAGTGTGAGCTTCACAAGCTCTACTGCCTGGCCAGAGATAGACAGCAGATGTTCCCGCCCAGGTATCCTGACCAGGACACCAGCCACCTAGGAGGGGAACATTTCTTACAGGTTTAACTTCCCCCTCTCTAGGACATACATCAGAACTGAAAACAAATCAAATAGGAACCTCAAACATGATGGGACAGCTTAATGCAAATCAAATTAGGTATGTAAACTCGTGTTCTAATAATTTACCTGCAAGATTAGGAACAAGGACTAAAGTCTCTTCGTAACACAAGTGGTCCATTCTTTATGAAACTATCAGGCCATTTTAGAACCTGAAACCATTGGTAGTAACTTTTTCATTACTATTTGTGTGTGTGTGTGTGTGTGTGTGTGTGTGTTACATGTGTGCTCGAGTGCATTCATGTATTGGTGTTTTCCATCCTGTGGATCCTGTTGGCTGAATTCAGGTTGCTGGGCTTGGTGGCAAGTGCCTTTGCCCACTGAAGTGCCTTTGAGCCTCCCAGCTGCCCAGAATCATGTCTAACATATTAGGATTTAAATATCAGATGCTGGTTTTATTTGTAAAATTATAATTTATACTTTTTACCTCTTCATCACATGTGAAATGATTGATAGAAATGTCATTTTGCTTTTGGCAGAGTTTTATTTCTTGCTGGGCATCTGGCTGTGGAGACGGGTTCCAGAAGCTACGCTCACAGGCCTGCACGGTCCAGTCCAGGGCATCCCAGATGATCAGCTCTCCCACATGGGAACCAGTGACGAAACTTGTATCTAGAAAAGTTCATGAGTGCGCCATTACTCATCATGTGCTCTAGGCTAAAAATAAAAGTGAACGGGCTTCCTAATTGTACCTAGATAAGCTAAAAAGGAAGATTAATATGACAGAAAGAAGCCAAAAATATAGTTCACTGACTGAAGATAAGTATTACAGTTTGTGCTAATAAAAATGTCATCATAATGTTTGGTCAACTTTTACAGGTATTAAAATAATCTTACCTTAAATGATATGGCAAAAAATTGTCAATTAAATAAGTAGTTCTAGGACTACAGAGTAGCTAAAGAACACTAAAGGAAGCAGGGCAGGGGAAGACATACAAGGAAATACCTGCTTGGCAAAAAAATAAAAATAAAAAATTTTTTTAAAAATTAAAAAAAACCCATACACATATGATTTAAAAATGGGGAGAATTGGCAACTCAAATATCAAAACAGTTCACTATACTCTATACATATGGCAACCATAGGAAGTACTAAGAATAAGAAAATAGAAGGAAAATAAATATGTGATAACATCTTTAACTACTTTATATATCAATTAAATTTCTTTGATTATTAAAGTATAGGGGAGGAATATGTGGGAATTAGTGTGTTTACATACTGTTGATGTCTTAATATATTTTGGCACATCAGCACATAATTATTTCAAAGATTAATTTACTAAGAGGAGTCAAACTGTAAAATAACAAACACCAATTCCATTTGAAGGAATTTATCCTGAGGGAAAGGCATAACAATATATGTTCAAAGCTGCAAGATCCTAAGAATCTGAGGTCAACCTAAATATCCAACTGTGAACTAAAGTAAATATGACAACCATAAAATAAAATAATATTAGCTACTCAGAACTAAGCTGTAAAAGTACATTTATACTGACATGGAACTATGTTCACACCATTCTCTTATAAAACAGTAAACCATGCATTTGTACATACAAATGCATACATGTACATATGCTCAGGAAATACACAGAAATATGTGAACTAGTGTTTAATACTGAATGATGGCACAATTTTCATTTTAATTCCATTCTTAATTTAATTCCATGTTTCTTGTTATTATCATATTTTTATTCTGAATATAGCTTGTAAAACAAGAAGCTTTAAACCCTCAAATAGAGTTAAATTAAGGACCTAGACAATTTGTCCATCATACAGGTAATAGATACTGTGCAACTGCTGGACTAAAAGTTCTCTCTCAAATGTAATTTATTACTGCCTTACATATTTGAGGTGAGTCAGAACAGAACACTGCCCTGAGCACAGAGCTCAAGCAACAGTTCCCACTCTACCTGCTACTAGTCAGGTAGTCTCAAGGAAATCTCTGTCTTGGATTCCTCATGCGTTAACTGAGGATTATTATAGAAAACAAATAAAATAGTAAATATCTAGCCATTTTTTAAAAATATAATGTTATCTTGAGTATGGGTATTACTCTACATTAGCAGTATTTAAATGCACAGTAATTTACAACTTAGGAACACATGGGTGGGTAATTATAACTTTATTATTCCATCTGTCAAATAAACCTGCAGGACAGAAATCTGCCACAGCCAGATGAACAATCTCTTTGAAATAAAAGTCACTAGCCATCCTAGATACGAACATTATTTTTATCTTGGCCTTGGAGTCATAATAGGTAGCTTAGCAATGTCTGCAGCTTCTGAATCACTACAGGATTTGTTGTGGGAGGAAATAAGTTTCGCTATGGTCTCTGGAGGAAAACAACTTTCCAGCTTTAACGCTGTGGCAGTTCGGGGTACTTCAGCAGTACCGATCTTTTCACGGCCTCCTCTGATTTCACTCAACTCCAAAAGAATCAAAGAAGTTAAGGATGAAAAAGATGCTCCAGGTCTGGGTCTGTAATCAACACAGAATTAAAACTTTGAGACCACGCAGCTGCCCCTCTGTGGTTCTTTTATACAACAGAAACACAGTATCAATGACCTCTTGGATCTTTTTACTAAAAGCAAAAGACTGGCATTCACCTGAGCATATAATTCTCCCTGTGTAATTATTTATAGTTCCAGACAGGTCACTCAGAAGGTTTCACACCAAACATCCTCACTGATACTAACAGTGGATGGATTTCATCCTGTAATGTCAAAATCCACTTAGGAAACTCTCTCCCAGCCCCCATATATCCATTCCTCACAAGCACAAATGCTTTGTGAGCGCCATACACACTAGCAGCACGGAAAAGCAAAGGAATGAAATGAATACATAGAGCCCTTTGCCAGAAGAGAGTAGGAACATCAGCTTATGTCTTAGGAAACCCCCAGGCTTACAGACCCCTTCAGCAAGTTTGGCACACATTAGACATACTTTCGGGAGTTCAAGTAGATCATTCCAAGACTGCCCTGGGACAACCTCACCATAAAAAAAAAAAGCACTTCTTTTTAGAAAGTGTGTGTGCATGTGCATGAATGTGTGCGTGCGCATGAGTGTGTGTGTATGTTACATGGTTCTATGTTGTATGTGTGTTTGCAGATATGTGGGCCTCTGTACATGCATGTGGAGGTGAGAGGAGCATTTAGACACCCAGAACAGCTCTCCGCCTTACTCCCTTGAGACAGGGTCTCTCACTGAGCCTGATACTCACTGGCTTTAGCTAGGAAGGCAGCCAACAAGTCCCAATAATTCTCCTTTCTGCACCTTCACCCTTGCCCTTGACGTGGTTACAGGCACACCCAGCTTTTTCTAAGAGTTCTGGAGATCTGTCCTCATGCAAACCCTCTGACCCACTCAGCTTTCTTTCCAAGCTTTAAAAAATACCAAATGGTCATTCCTGAAAACATACACATAAGTAACATCATACAGGCATTATAACATTAGCAGGTCAGTTATGCACATGCGCATGTGTGCGTGCACGTTTGCACATTTAATAAGAAAACGAGGTCACGAATTTGAAAGAGAAGAAGGATATATGGAAAGGTTTGGAGGAAGGAATGGGAATGGGGAAATAGTATAATTATATATTCTTTATTTATTTTTGGTTTTTCAAGGCAAGGTTTCTCTGTGTACTAGAATTTACTCTGTAGACCAGACTGGCCTCAAACTCAGAAATCCACCTGCCTCTGCCTCTCTAGTGCTGGATTAAAGGTATGCACTACCATTGCCTGTCAAGAAATAGTTTTTATTTTTCTTTCTTTCTTTCCTTTCTTTCTGAATGCACCCCTGTTGTGATGCATAAACCGAGTAACTGGCCACTGGCATTAAGTGAGCGAGTGGGAAAGAAGCAGGGCCGAGTGAAGCGGGGAACCACAGAACAAATCATACAAGATTTCCAAAATCTGCAGCATTCCCACGTACAAGATACAGCCAATAGCAAACCTTTCAAACATCACCAGATTCCTGAAAATGCTTTTGCTTTATTTATTATTTGCAGTTTAGTTTTGCAGTTTATAAAGCAGAATTACTATGGATTGTCTGTAACTTTCATTAATAATTTTTCTTTAGCTTTCCATTTTCCATAATATCCCGACAAAGACTATGTGATAATCCACGTAGCAACAGAACTTTAGAGGTAGAAGCAGAAATATTGTAAGTTCAAGTTCAGCATGGGTAGAGAGAACCCATCAGGGTAGGAAGTGGGGGGGTACCTCAAATTCTAAATTTGTATAAGCCTTGGGTTGAGGTATAGCTAGCTCACTTGATTAGAATGCACTGGGTTCTCACCTTAGCAAAAAGTAAAATAAAATAAAAATTACAGGAAGTTGTAAGCCTAGCTGTATACTGCACAGCAAAATCTGGACCATGATGCTAACTAAGGCTTATTTGGTAATAACTGGTCATCTTCCTTTAAGTAACCATGTTGTTTCAATGATGCCAAGGCTCCACCACTAAAACAAGACAGATAACTAGATCTAAACAACATAATGGTCCAGAACCAGTCCTGCTTTTTGTAGAGGCTCCAGGACCTTGTCATGGTTCAGTGTTTCCGAGGAGGCCCAAAGAGCTGCCCAGATAAGAACTTGCCTTTGGAGCTACCATTCATGGATTGAATTGTATTGTGTCCAGATACAAAGAGTTGCCCAACCACTGTTACTTCCAGTACCACAGACCATCTGGTCCTTGGGAAGATATGCAAGTGGTTTCTGTAGGATGTTTGCTACTGAGGGGAAGATGCTCACTGATGTGTCTGAGAATTGGACCAAAGAGCACTAGAGACACAAAGCAGATCTGCGTTTGGTGCTCTCCATACTTCACCCCATCTCATGTTCCTACAACTTATTCCTCCGAATGAGCCAGTCGTGCCCCAGGTCTCCAGGGGCTCAGGGGCTGTAACTCCTCCTGCTGTGGCATGCTCCCAGCAGTCCTACGTGGCCTGCTTGCAATCTCCACCAGAACTCTCCATGTGACCCAAACACAGATCTCCCAATTCAGTTCTGATGACATCAGCCGTCACTTATCTGCCAGAACTATGTGCCAAGAGCCAGAGTTCGTGATCCTCTCCTGCCACCTGATGTCATGCTCACTGGTAGTGACAGAGCCAGAGCCACTCGCGCAGAATGCTAGAATGCTCTACATTCAGAATTCACAGCCTGTGATGAGCATCCACAGACACTAAGCAGTACCTTAGGACAGTTACGCCCTACTCTATCTGCCTGTGCTGAAGTCTTAGACCACACTGAGACTTGAGCCAGGCTCTACTGTCTCAAAGCTTAGAGTAAGAGATAACAACAATCTCCACTAATCTATTATTTGAGTGGTAATTCTGAAATATTGGAACAAAACAAGAAGAAAACTCTGAAATCGTACATAACAGAAACGAATACAAAGAGCTTACCATTGATGTTAACCAATGACAGAATATTATCCTGGTGATCAAGAAGCCGTTTAACTTCAATGATATCCCATTCCAGCAAGCCTTCTGTAGGTGCTACTAACCTAAAAATTACTAAAGAATGGTTATTTTACTAAATGTTCAAAGAACATAAAATACCTTTTTACTCAAAAAGCATTAAATGCAAATGCAAAGTATACATCCTGCTGGAATAAAAAACAACTCCAAAAGAACCTTTTTATATCAGCTTATACCATTTCTTTCAAATGTTTGAGCTGCTTAAATGATCTCCTTAAACCCTCAGCCAGGGTGTCCTTCCAGGGTTCCTTCGGCTTGCTTCCTTTACTGAGTTCCCAAAACCAGCCTGACCCACCACTTCCCGAAAGGCCTCATCACACATCAGGAGTATCACTCCATTTCCACCTAGGCCAGTGACTGGCCACACCCCTGGATCATTTCCACTATCAGCGCTCTCTACATGGATGTCCAAGGCCAGTACACGGCTACAAAACAAGCTATAGATTCCTGGCCTTCAACTTAGAAAAGGCTTTAGCAGCTGCCAAAAAATAAAAATAGCAGTTAAGCAAGAGAAAAAGACTTTTCAGTTTGGGGGCATGTACTATTAAATTATAAACCCTCCACAAATATAGCTTCTAATTTCTTGATTATAGATGATGTGCTCCTTGGTTTATTATCTGACTTTAAAAATTAGTTTTATTTATCCGGGTAGTAGTGGCACACATCTTTAATCCCAGCACTTGGGAGGCAGAGGCAGTCAGATCTCTGAGTTAGAGGCCAGCCTCCTTATTTAAACCACAAATCAACACATAAAACCTAAAATCAAATCAAGTGGTTCTATCAATCAACATTTATAAAAATCTATGATATTCAAGGAGTTCTAGCTTCCAAATGTGAAGGCTCAGTTACTGCCTGTGAATACTGAGTGACAGGGAGCAGCAGACATGAGACCTGTGGACAGGCGGCCATCAGTATTCTACATGTTCCCATAGGCCACTGGAGCCAGAGCTGTGCATGCGCAGAGACAGGCAATGCCTGAGAGAAAAGGTGGACAGGTCCCACAGCCTTCCCAGGTGGTGGTAATCAACTATCCAAGTCTCTCTTTCCCTCAATGTCCTTGCTGGAAAATCGGTCATGGCACATTTCTTCCTGTATTTCTGACAATATTTTGCCAACTGTCAAAGAATTAGCAAGATTATTAAATTCTAATAGCCTTTCATATTCGAATTGTGGCTGTCAGAAATTCTCTCTGCTAATACCAAAGAGAAGTCTTCTTGGTGTGGATAAACTGAGTGAAACACTACTGCTAAAAGATTTTAGAATAAGTAATATATTGTTACACTGAATTATTAGGAGACAGTTAATAGTGTAATCTATTGATGAGAAGAAATCTGACCTAACACTGTGAAAATGGCTCACCCTATATTATTTTCAACAACCCAAGAAGCCAGAGCTAGGGCAGAGACAGACATCTCCAAAATAAACCTGCTTTTATCTTTCTAGCACAGCCCGTGTATGTATTCATGTGGCTATCCAGACATGGAAGTGCACACCAACATTAAGAAAATAGATATACTCACTCAGTTCTTTACCAACTGCTGCCACAACACAGTTCCTAGGGATTTCAACGAAAGCACTGATCCCTTCAGAAAAATATAAAACAAGGCAAATCATTTTCTCTCATGGGTTATATCAAAAACAAAAGTTTCTCAACTTTATGTTAGTCATTTCCCATAAATCATACTTGAAACCTGCTACATAAACACTTCCTTTCTATCTTAGGCATTGAAACTGGGTTATGAGTAAGTTTCTGATCCCTATGAAAGACTATATACATACATACAGGCTCTGAGTGTTTCTCCTGTGGTAGTAACAAGGTATATTCAACCATTTCCCTTATATTTATATATATTATATCCCTTAGGATAATCACCATCAACCAGCACATGAAGGCTCATCGGGCTTTCCCTCAGTGTAACTTTGAGGCTACGCATGCTCACTTGACCCTGAATGAGCTAATGGAATCATGGAAAAGCCATATCTGGCCTCCATCCTTTTCCCTTACACAACTCCTAAAATCCTTTGAATCTCCGAAGACACCGTCTTTCTGTGTCCCAGTGAGACGCTGTGTCTGGTCAGTCCCTGGTAGCTATGGGGGTGAGAGCTGCTCATTAGCAGGATCAAGGCAGGAGGAACAGATGGCACTTTCAGCCTCACCTCTAACTTCCAAGGAGAGAGGGACAGAAGATAATGTTGGTCACCAGTCACAAATGGTTGGACTAACCACATCTACAGAAGAAAGCCTCCAGACAAACCGGGATGGGATTTAGAGAGATTCAGTAAAGCTGAACGTAGACAGTTCCTGCAGGGTGCACACTTAGGGAGGACACAAATGCTCTGTGCCCCTCCTCCCACCTTGCCCTTTGTAGTTCTTCTTTGGTGCTCTTGTGATAGACCCTAAGTGGGTAAATGTGTTTCCCTCAGTTCTGTATACCACTCCAGCAAATTGAATCCTGGTTTATAACCAGGGGTTCAAAATCTAAAACAAAACACCAAGCGGGCATGTCAGCAGAATGGCGGGTAAGGAACGACTGAGGACTAAGCTTCTGGCCTGTGGGACTGGACACTACCTCCAGGTAGACAGTGTCAGCCTGAGAAGGAAGGACAGCCAGCTGGGTATCTTCTCCTGAAATTTGCCTGTCAGAGCATTTGACTAGGAGCACAGAGGAAGGGAAGCTCCTATGGAGCAGCTAAGCCATTCCCAGCTCGATGTTCTACCCTCTAATCCAGCTAAGGGAGTGGCCTTCAAACAGCATGTTTACAGCTAATTAGTGCATTTCCAAAACGACCTGAGTTACTGAAATGACTGGCCTTCATTTATTTATGTTGGGTGGCTATTGTCTGAACTGGCCTGTTAAAGTCCAGGGTTTGGACTCCCAAGTAGCTGGATTGCTGCCCACGACACACTGTCCTTGGCCTTAAACACCGAATATCTTTTCATAGCTGAATCATAAAATGGTTTCATACCAACCAAAACTTCAAGTACTACAAGTTGAAATACTGGAACACATTAACATGAAATTCTTTTAACAAAGTTAGTCTTCCCTCTTTGCTATACGTCATTGATAAATGTAATTTTTAACATACATGCAAACAGGGAGGTCCCCCTTCCTTTCCTTCTTACCTGTCGAAGACTAGCAACATTGTTCTGATGTTAAGAGCATGTCTGCCCTGACTTCACCCCCACAGGGCATATTTTACAAGTTTGTTTTGTGTGCACATGGACGAGATGGAAGAAATGTGAACAAGCACAGGAGAAGGACATGGAAAAGTGGATAATGGTTCTGCACATTTGTTTGTTCATTGCTTTTTTGAAACGGGGTCTCACTCATAGCCCAGGCTGTCCTCAAACTTGTGAACATCTTCCTTTTCCAAGAAGAATTTTACAAAAACGTTCACCAAGGGGCCAGTGAGATGGCTTACGGGACAAAGGCGCCTGCCGTCAAGCTTGAGGACTTGAGCTTGACCCCGGAATCCACATGACAGAAGACAAGGACTCACGCTAGTTGTCCTCTGACCTTCATACGTGTATCACAGCCCATGCCCCCCATGCATGCACACACGCACAACACACACATATACATGTTCACATACATATAATAATACATAAAACTGCAGAATATTATTAAGTGATCAGGGTCCTGTTAGCCCACTCTTGGGTTTGGTTACATACAGAAAGTAATCAAAGGTTATCATGTAAAAGAGATCCTATGTACACATGTTTACTGTGACACTAATGTAGGGATGTTATGGAATCCATCTATGTGCTCATCAACCGATGAATGGATAAAGATCATGAGATATACACATACACAGTGTAGTATTAGCAGCCATAAAGAACAAAATTCTATTATTTTCAAGAAGTAGATGAACTGAAAGTGATCGTCTTAAGTAAGAAAAGTCGGATGCAAGAAGACAGTGGTGCACATCTTCTCTCAGATGTGGAAGGAGGATGACTTTTGGGGGGTTAGAAAACTAATGCAAAGGTAAGGATGACAAGAGAGGGGGACAGGATGGGCAGATATCAAAATACATTGTTTCCATGTATGAAAATACCATCCTGAAACCCAATACTTGATACAAAGAACATGTATGTGAATATAAAGGTTAATTCAATTATTTGTCACATGAAAATACTAATTGGATATGGCTACTCACAATCCTACATGGAATTATCAAATTATATTGTGGTATGTCTCTTTAAAGATTCAACTGTCTTTTTCAATCAATCGCATCTCATAATTATCATGCCTGGTTTTTACCTGTATCAGAAAGGTGCTTGGTCCTACACAGCAGATCTAATTTTCGGTTCCACACACCTAAGTCATTACCACCCGAGAGCCAAACGTCCAGTCCCTGAAGAACACTTAAGCACTGCAAAATTGATTGTTAATGTATTGTCAGTCTAGAAACTCTAGCATTCATTATTCCATGGTTTTAAATTGTGTCCCCAAGTTCTTTCAAATCCCTCCTTTCGATAGGCGGTTTGTTTGGCTTTCCTGATTATGGGTTCTTTAGGAGAATATTGTCTCACAGCATTGGAGCAGAGAGACCACGTGATCTGTAAGGCAGTCACGCAGTGTAATTTGTAACGAGGTCACAGAAGATGCTGGGACTTTCCTGTTTTCTCTTAGCTCACTGCTGCAAGATGACACTAGAGCTTTCCTGTAGCCTCTGAACAGTGCAGAGCAGCAATGTACCAAGCCACCTGGAGCCTTTGAGGAGGTTCTCGACCCAGACAAGCCCTCTGGCTGAGACGGTCATGAGAGCCGGACCCAGCACCACTCAGCTCAGAGGCTCTCTGTTCCTGAGCACAGACACCGCATGCTTATTAGAGCCTTAAACCACCAAGCTTTCAGGTGACTTGGGAACCACTCATAGATAACGTACTCACAATCCTTAAAGGCCTTTTAAAAACAAAATGGAGACTATGATATAGTTTTTAATTTTCAACCAATTCTCAACTATTCTGTTTGGTAGACTTAAAGGCTTTCCAGGATGCAGAATCCGTTACTTTACATGGTACTGTTGGGTCCCTTTCTTCAAGAGTCATGTCCACAACCACTATAGACCCACCAGGCCCAACCCACTATAAACCCACCAAGCCCCACCCACTATAAACTCACCAGGCCCTGCCCACTATAAACCCACCAGGCCCTGACCTCTATAGACCTAACATGCCCTGCCCACTATAGACCTACCAGGCCCCACCCACTATAAACCCACCAGGTCCTGCCCTCTATAGACCTACCAAGTCTTGTCCACTATAAACCCACCAGGCCCTGCCCTCTATAAATCCACAGGCCCCGCCCAATATAAACCCATCAGACCCTGACTTCTCATTTGCTTGCCCTGGTCTCACTTCCAACTGAAACATTCTCACACATATGATCCCAAAAATTTTGTCTTCAAATGGCTGTGTAAAAGCAACAATGTGTAAAACCTGAAGAAGTAATTTCATCTAATTTATTAAATCTTTTTGAGAACAACACAACATTAGCATTAAAAACCTGAGTTTGCATCAGACTTTACCTTCACAGTGGACTGGAAGCAAGAGACACTCTGGATCTGTCTGCCCGTGTCGCAGTCCCACACTTACACTGACGTTAAGAAAAATTTCTAACTGGAATTTTAAAACTTTAATTAGGAGATGACACTTCTAATTAACAATCAAATCATAAGGATAAACAGACCCACCAGGCAGGGCCTGTGTTTATAGAGGGCAGGGCCTGTGAGTTTATAGAGGGCAGGGCCTGGTGGGTCTATAGTGGGCAGGGCATGGTAGTAATATTTTAAAGTTAATTTCATAATCTAGTTAATCTTATAATATCTGATGTTTTTTATTAATTCTACTTCACTCTTCAAATGCAGTTAATTATAAAAGGAGAGATACCTGTATATTCATATGTTTGTGTCACACTAAACAAACTACTCAGTCATAAAAAAGCTCTCTAATTAGACGATGCTTTCTGGCCTCAATCTCCCGGTTCTACTGCCCCCTCAGTCTTTCCACAGATTTCAGTTTGAAAGCTTAATGCTCAGTACTAAGAAACATGGACTCTTAAGACCATTACTTGACAGAAAAAAAAATAAAAAAGTCTACCGTCAACATTTAATTAAGAAAGTTAATTAATAGAGGTCCAAGGAGAGTAAATTTAGAATCCATCTGGAAAAAATGAATGCCAAAGTTCTCTGGGATTTTGTTTGAAGTAAGAGTGATTCCGTAAACATGGATGGCTGTGTGAGACGTCACTACTTACCGGTCCCAGCATCTTACCCCTATAATGGGACAATAATTCTAATAATTGCCTATAATACTAGTACAGCATCTTAGAAAGGGCCTAAAAAGACACTGTATTTTAAATTCTACTTCTGCTGAAATTATAAGAGAAAGAGACAAGCGCTTGAATCCATGTTTTCCTCAAGAGTGGCAGTGATAGGTCTTGCCTGGCCTAAGGATCTAACTGAATCCCGCTTCAACGTCAGCCCACTTAAATGTTCCGACATTTTCCTACCTATAGACAAGTTATCTAGAAACGGTGTCAGCTTCTGAGCTCACTCAAAGTGGGACCTCAAGTCACATATCCTGGTTCAAGAGAGGCCTAAGAAATCATTCCTTCTCTGGGCTTACTTCTAAACTTAACAGAGCTTTTAAACAGGCATAGTTTGTCCTGGCCGACCTGATGAGAGAGGAATGAGTCACCACACACTGCTTTATCAGGAGTGTGTCTGCCACAGCTCCAGGACCCTGACGGCAGGCAGGCTGCTGGCCACCCACTCCGCCTTATTCGCCAGACGCCTTGGGCTCAGCACCTCTGTTGTCTCTACCCTCTCACTTGCGAGAATGATGAAAACCCCTACTTCATAAGACCATTTTAAAGATTACATAAGTCAACATGTGTAAGACGCAATAATCCGCAGCAAACAAGCGTTACTTCCCAGAGCAGTGCCGTTCCTGCTGCACCGGAATTCTACCTGGAAAGTACAGGAGGGCAAAAGCAGCTTTGCACCTTTAAAAACTGCCTCAAATACCAAGACTCAACTACTGCGCAGACCCACTTAGCAGCAACGAGGCTCTCACAACAAGGGCCACACATGACGAGGAAGTGAATCATTTTCCAGGCCAATTCATCTTAATTTCCCTAAACTGAGGTAATATTTTAAGCCCACAACTTCCATCCCTCCTTTCTACATAACTTGACGTAACAGAATCTAGAACTCTAATTTTGTACTCCAGAAAGCGCTGCTCCAGCTGGGGGTTTCTGAACTACAAGCCCTGACCTGCTACTTCCAGGCACCTAACACTTCAGGGAACAGCTCATAAAGATTGACAAAAAATCAGTTTGCCATCAGAATGCACAGACAGGTGCAGGTGCTGGATCCCTGGTCTCCGCACTCTGGGGGTAAGGATATACGGACAGTCCTGTCTGCAGAGGCTGTCAGAATGAGCTGATGGCCCTGCTCACAAGAGTCGAGCGGGGGAAATGCAATGATGGCCGTTATCTTCTGGGTGTGTCCTCTGAGATCCAGGAGCTTTTCTCCTGTCTGAAATACAAGTAAGAATGTGAGAATATTAATAAGCTTACCCTTTCCAACTTGAAGAGTCTTAAATAACATCAAGAATAGCTATGTAGAAAATAAACATACTTGCCACCTAAAATTGTGTTTGAAATTAAAAATTTTTTAAACAATCAAATCAATCTAAACAAATATCAAAAGCAGCTGTAAATATTTTCAACGATTTTCTAGTTAGTATGCTAATTTAGCATATTTTAATAGTCACTTTAAAGAAATAATCTTTCCTGTGGTTTTTAGGAACTGTATAAGTTCTGCAGCAATAGCAACAATTTACTCTGTAGAGAGAGAACAGAATCCTTATGATGCATGTGTATATGTCTGACCTCTCTACAGCTGTAAGTGCAGACAAAATAAGAGCACAGTAGTCTCCAGGCTTATTTAACCCAGCACTGTTCCCAGCCATTCAGTGTCTCCTGCCAAGGTCTCTCCCTGACCTTCCAAGTGGAAACATATGATATATATATATATATTTCAGATCTTCCCAAGGCTTCAGGATTTCAGGAATGTGTTTACAATACAGCTAGTCCTCAGCATCCACCATTTTTAGAAGCATGGATTCAACTCATTTTACTTTTCTGTTGAGAAACAGTAATGTAGGCCAGGCTTGCCTCAAATTTATCAGGAAGCTAAGGCTAGCCCCCTTAATACTCCTGGCTTCACCCCTAGGATTACAGGTATGTGCCACTATTTCTAGTCTGATTCAACCAATCTTAGCAAAATTACAGTTTTGTTTTGTTTTAATGTGCATGAGGCTGCACGACAGTATATATCTGAAATCCCAGACTTCAACATACTGAAGCAAGGGGACAAAAGTTCAGTCTGGGCCAGACCATGTCTCAATCAATCAATCAAAACAGAATAAACTGTCTGGACTGAACATGAAAAGACTTGTCTGGTCAGTATTTCCTACAGCATTTGCATTGTGCATTATATATATTTTGTAGATAATTCTAAGTATGTGCGAGACTGTGTGTAGTATATGCACAAATGTCTGAGCCCTCAGTGTGGGGGAGAGGAGGACTGGAGCCACCAGTGGACACTGGTGTTAAAGGATGGCTCCATCTAAGTAAGACCAGAGAAAGATGAGGACTAATGGTGAGATCAGATAGCCAGAGTGAAGGAGCAAGCAGAAAAAATAAAAACAGAACAACTTGCAAAACACAACACATGGAGAGGCTCCGGGAAACTTGGGCAACATTTCCATAAACTTGAACAGCAGAACTCCTGTTACACAGATTAAAGTCAAACACGAGAAGAATTTTTTAATATGCTATCATACAAAGGTCAGTCAAGGGTTGTTCCATCTCACAAAAATAATAATTATCTTTGATTCACTGCAGAGTAGCTGACCACCTAAAGATTGTTTAGTAAGATTAAAATCTCTCGGGGCCTGGAGAGCTGGCTCAGTGGTTAAGAGCACTTGCTGCTCTTACAGAGGACCCAAGTCAAGAGACTCAATATTCCTTAACTCTAGCTCCTGGGGTTCAGACCTCTTCTGTCCTCTGCAGGCACCCCCACTCTACACACACACACACACACACACACACACACACACGAATAAGGTTTTAAAGATTAAATTTTTTTCACACAGAAAAAACCATTTGTTTGTCAGGGTGGAAAAATCTTACAGAAACCTTCTTCTCTTTATTATGAAATACTAGTTCCCGCTGCAAACAAGTATCTCTATCTAACCCTCTCAAGTATTAACCAGTCTCCACTGATGAACTGATGATAATATGCCAACATGCCCCACACAGTGTTAGTGAATACTGTCATGTATTCATGACAGTCCACATTTCATTGGTACATACCTGGGCATTCCACACAACTATAATGCCATCATCGCCAGCAGATGCAAATCTGGTTTGAGAAAAGAGGCCACAGAGAAAAATCATTAGTGATATTTAAGTGATGAGACATTTTAATATAATATTATTTTAATAAATTATGTTTAAAACATGTGTATTAATATCTGATATTTTGTTATAGAAATGTACCAAGGCTATAATACATAGATTAAATATTAATAATTTGTTGTATCTTTATTCATATTACTATATTTGTATTGGCTTCAATATGCTGATCAAATATTAAATGTTGATATTATATTTATATTACTATTAATAGTGGCTAACAATTAATTGAATTTTTTCCTCCCTGTCAGGCTTTGTGCTAACATTTTTTAATTAGTACGCAAGTATTAAGTGTCATTATGACATCTTCAAACAAAATTTGTTTTTGTTGATTTTTCTCCACCCCAACAGCCTCCTTGGGTCTGCTTCCCTGTCACATGTTCTGATGCCCTCCCACGCCTCCACACTCTTTTCCCCTCTTGTGGGCCCTTTCTAGTTTCATAGCTGACACCAACACTCATATCTACATGGCTTCAAACATTAAAGGCTTGGATCCACATGAAAGAGAGCACGCCAACATTTGCCTCTCTGAGTCCTCGTCACCCTGCCTTGTCTAATACTTTCCAGACAAAACTTTCTAACTCCATTGTTTTACAGATAAATTTCATTATGTACATATACAACAATTTCCTCATCCATTCATATGACGATGGACACATGCAATGATTCCATTTCCCTGACAGTCTGAATAATTCATCAGTAAACACGGATGTGCAAATCTGTCTCTAATAGGATATAGAGTCCTTTGGGAATGCATCTAGAAGTAATATAACTAGGCTCTATGATAGTTCTATTTTTAATTTTCAGATAAACCTCCACATTAGTTCCCATAATGTCTTTACGGCCATTCTCTTTCACCCGCAGTGAATAAGGGCTCCTCTTTCCACACATCCTTGCAAACATTGGTGTCACCTCTTTTCTCGATGATATACATTCAGGGACAGGGAATCTCGGGGGGGGGGCACTTAAAACTACACAAATGAGCTTGGCTCATTTGATGTGAACTGCTTTGCTCACAGTTTTAACCAGTGGGAGACGAGACATCATCTTGGTGGCTTCCTTGACATTCCTCGTCCAAGAAGAAACACTAGGACGGTCACGAAACAGAAACTCGGGTTAACACCTGGTATGGAATCTACAAGATACCTTATAAACGTTTGTTAAGTTAGTTTGCAGAACCGAATGTTTGTTAGTGTAAGTGAAAATATCACCAGTAAGATTTCATGGTTCTAATGTACTTTTAAGTGCCCATGTGTGTATGTGTGCATGCAGACACCAGAGCGGGACATTGGGTGTGTTCTTCATCACAGACACACATAGCCATGTCTGGCTTTTTACATAGACACAGGAGATTTGAACCCATATCCTAACACTCGTGAGCAAGTAATCTTACCCATGGAGCCATCTCCCAGTCCTCAAAGCAGGATTAATTTGCATTCCCTTGATGACTAAGGATACAGAACACCAATCTCCTTTTTATAAAATTCTATGTGTATATTTGTAACGTGTGTGCGTGCACATGCATATAGAAGCCGAAGGTTTGGACCCAGATGTCTTCCTGTACCACTGTGACTTATCTTTTGAGACAAAAGTTTTTCACAGAACCCAGAGTTCATCAACTGGCTGGACTGCAAGCCTTGAGGATCTGCCTGCCAGGGGTAAAGATGCACTCGACCCGCTGGACTTTTGTGTGGGAGCTGAGGATCTGAACTGTGCGACAGGCACTTTATCAACTGAACATCTTCCCAGGCCCTGGAGCACTTTTAACAATACTCATTGACCACTTGCATTCCATGTTTGAGAACTGTCTATTTCATTAGCCCACTCAACAGTTTGGGGGGTTGACTGCATCTCTTTCCACATCCTAGGTACTAACGGCCTGGCTGAAGCATGTGCGGCAAAGATTCCTCCATTCTGTAGCCATCTGCTCACTTTGCTGAGAGCGTCCTCTGCTGTGAGGAACGTTTGAGTTTCATGTACCCCCACCTCTTAATTTTCTGGACCATCCCCTGTGCTAGTGGAGTCAGTCACCAAGTTCTAAGGCACTTGTATCCTGAAGTGTGTTCCATTTTCCTCTAGCAATTTTAGTATTTCAGATTTTAAATTAAGGTTCTTGATATGTTTGTACAGAGTGAGAGAAATGGATCTGACTTCACCTTTGCACAGGTGAGATCCAGTTTTGGTAGAACCACTTGTTGAATAGACTGTCCCTTCTCGTCTGTATACACTTTGACACTTTACGCCTACATGAGTTTATTTTTGGGTTCTCTATTCCATGCCATTGGTTTACATGTCTGGTTTCATGCTGCCTCAACGAACCTGTGTCAGCTGCAGCTCTGTTGTATAACTCGAGGTCAGGTACATTAGAACCATGAAATCTTACTGGTGATATTTTCACTTACACTAACAAACATTCGGTTCTGCAAACTAACTTAACAAACGTTTATAAGGTATCTTGTAGATTCCATAACCAGGTATTAAGGGCTCAAAGACAAAGCACTGGCAGGATCACAAAGAAGAACCTGCTGGAATGTCAAGGAAGCCACCAAGATGATGTCTCGTCTCCCACTGGTTAAAACTGTGAGCAAAGCAGTTCACATCAAATGAGCCAAGCTGAGAAACAGACTCCATTGACAGGAATGACAGGCTAGGGATGGAATTAAATTTTATTATTTTTATTAAAGGTATTTTAACTGTTTTTAAAAGCAAAACTTCTCCTTTGCTCATCTTGGCTTTTGGGTTTTTTTTTTAATATAAACTGGGTGAGGTTTGTAGTTTCTTGGTAGTAGTTTTCAGTGAAGATATTTCAAATGCACAGAGTTTAAAGAAAAAAAGTATATTTGGGGCCATGAAAAGGAAGCTACAGTAAACATTGCTGGAGCCCATCTCCTCTTCACCCTCATTCCCTCTACACTACGTAAAGTAAAATGTCCTATACATAAATCCTATCAAGAAAATAATTTTAAATTACAATTCATTGTAGTGACTGTATTATAACAAAATCCAAGCGAGCTCCGTTTCTAAGCAGGCACCCAACACAGCGCTGCGCAGCAATCCGGCTTTAAGTTGTCACTCACTGTCAACAGTAACTGAAGCACAGCGGTCTGTAGGGGACGCTAATGACTCAAAACCGTACCGAAGCTGCCTCACACTCTTATTTCCATCTAGCTGAATCCAGGCTTTCTTAATGAGAGAAAAAAGAAAGCCAGCTATGTACTGCAGATAGTTATCATCCCTTAACTTAAGAAATGATGTTCCGCTAATAGCTATGCCATTTAGACAGTCTGGTATTTCCCTCTGAGATCAGCAGTGGATTCCATAAAATCTCCAAGGTCGTCAGCCAAGTCCACAGTGCTGGTGGAGGCAGTATTAGGAGAGAGGAAGGTCGTCTCTAGTGGACTTTACCCTACATGGCAAGCACACGTTCTCACTCCTGCCCCCCCAACACCTTCCTTAACGTTCCAGGCTGAGCCTGGAACATACAGTTCATGCTCGGCTTCAGTCTCCTGCTGTCTTCATAGGCTCAGGAGATCCCACACTCCGTTCTCATTTCAAGACCCTCATCAGATCCCCCACAGTTAGAGGTAAGAGATCAGATACAGTCAGGCAGATGCTAAGTAGTTTTCCATGAGACACTATGCATTTGTAACGGAAAGATTATTAAGCCTCCTTAACTAGCTAGCTAGAAACACACACCGTTCAAGTCAAATGCATATACAATATTTACGTTCATTTCAAAATGTGAGCGATTTACAAATTCCAGTGAGTTAAAAAAAATAAAGAAAAGAAAAGAAAATGGATGTCCTAAGCCCATGTATACCTCAGCAGAGTAGCTGATTTAAAAAGAGCCCATCAAGTTATGAATGCAATGTCCGGAAGGGGCAGGGAATATAAAAAGAGTTGGAAGTGGGGGACTAAGGGACGGATAGTATCATGTTGTACACACGTATAACTCTCAAAGAACAAAATTTGAAAAAAACTTTAAAAACTTCATTTTTCTTTGCTTAATGACCTGTTCTCTAAAACCAAATACTCAACAGTACCTTGAGTATCAAGAGTAATTGCGGGAAGCAAATCCTGAGCAGCTCGGCTCAGGGCTATTGATTCTCTGTATTATACAGTGAGAGCGGCGAGGGCGGGGCTCAAGGCTTAAGTTTTCTTTGGTATAAACCATCAATTTCTATTGATTCCCCAAACCCTTATAATTGCTTTTCTCCCGTTCAGAAAAGCTGCAGGTTTAAAATACTTTTTTTTCTAACCCTGATTTTTAACTTCTCATTATTGTTTAATCATGTTTGAATCTCACAGAGAGAAACGAGTTCTCACTGAGAGATGACTGAACTGTTGAGAGATGAGGTAGGGAGCACACTACGTCTCAGACTGGAATTCAATCAGCAGCAAACAAAGTTAATTCTAAACAATGCTCAATACTAATGCATGAAAGCCCAGTCAATTCTTACTCAAAGGTCAATTACCCACTCTGTAGATCATTCAGCCTTTCGGCCCTCTAATATACATTTTCTATGGCTGATTTATTTATTGGCCATTTCAGTATTTACTGTTGCTGCTCCAAAGTGGAAGCAATGCTTTGAAAAGCAAACCAATTACTTTGCTGCACACTGGGGTCTCTCATAAGCCAGCTAACAAAGGGTCCGGAGGTCTTCTGTGGGCTATAATTATCATATTCCACTATAGAGATCAGCTGCTACAACAGCTTATCCAGAACCAAATCCCAGTTGGTCTAGCACATACTCTATCTCAAAACCAGCAGTAGGATTCAACCCAAGACCTCCTAATACTAAGAAACACTGCAACCCCTGAAAGGAAGTAATTAGCTATTAATCAGGGAGTAACTCAGACATCAGTAAAACTTACTAAACATGTTGTTCATCGAAAGAAAGGTGACTGCTACCATGACGCTTTACCTGAGCTACCAGCTACGTTACTAGAACCCAAAGCCTTAAGCCTCCATATATGATACTGAGAGAACAGCTTCTCTGTTATACACTGTGAATTTACTGAGATGATATACTGGAGTCAGAAAACCACCAAGACAAGTCATCTGTGGTCCTCATCTTGAGACCTCAAAGCCAAGCAAACATTCAGAAGTGTACTGTCCTTCGCAATCTAAGGCACCATCAGTTATAAACACTGTTATTCTGTGTACCACTGGGCGGGGGGGACTGCCAAGTATACCTGAAGGGCATCAATTATGTGATGTGCCCAAATTTCAGAAGTTAAAAATGAAGGTAATTCTGTTCCTTGGGATCTGTGTAAGGTATGTTTCCAGGGCTGACCATTTATTTAGTACTGGATAGCCAGTTGGTGCTCGCGCTCTCTCTCTTGCTCTCTCTCTCTCTCTCTCTCTCTCTCTCTCTCTCTGCATTCCTTAGCTGCCTTCAAACCAAGTTTTTAGAAGTACTTTTTGAATCGGGCGTGGTGGTGCATCCTTCAATCTCTGTATTCAGGAAGTGGAGGCAAAAAGGGTGATAATCTTGAAGTCAGTCTGAATACATACTGAGTTCAAGGCTAGCCTGAGCTATGTAGTGAGACTCGGTCTCAAAAAATCAAGGAATGTACCTCAGTCGTAGAATGCTTGCTTAGAATTTAGAAAGCCCAAGTTCAATATTTAGAACCATTAAAATTCTTTAATAGTCTTTGTGATGACATAATTAAATGGCTAATAAAAAATGACATACATGGAAAAACAAGTTCAACAGGGTGAGGCAGAGGTGGTTTAATAAGGAGCTACAGCAGACCTAGAATGTTCCGCCTTCTCCTACGCTAATTATAAAAAGTAAATTTGTTACTAGGGAACCCGCCTGTGTAGTCTGTGTATAGACACATTATCCTGAAACCAGGCATCAGTAAGGAACAGGGATGGTCCCCATCCTGCGGGAGCTCATGATACAGCATTATGGATCCCACTACAAGGTCTAGAATGAGAGCTCACAGAGAAGTCTCACGGTGCCAGTGTAAGAAACAGCTCCCTCTAACGCCTTTGCTTTGAGCATCTCAAAACCCATGTTCTCATTCCTGCCTACTGTATGCTGAGAGAACCGCAGAGCTCAACAAAGACCGACACCAAACAAGGCGGACTCACAAGTAATCGCTCCATTCAGTATCTGTCACTCACGGGATGCACTTTCAAATAGGCCAAGTCCTACAAGTTCAAAGGACTTGGCAAAAGGTGTAATCCAGAAGTCTAAACACAAATCTTTCTGTACTCAGCATCTGCACAAACGGTAAGGAGGTGGAAAAGCCAAGATACAGCACAGTTGTGGCAATCCAGAAACCAGCTGTGCACTGCCTAGCTACCTAACCCACAAGTGCTTTCTATAGCATGGTAAATAAATAAAAGGAAGTTGAATGGCTACTTCCACAATGCCTGGGAAACAGATAAAGATAAAATAGCAAATCGCCATTTTCAGTTGGTCTTTGCATACCAGAACTACTTGAAGGGACTCACATAGACAAGCACTCACAAGGACACTGACAGGAAAGTCAACAGATTTTCAGGAATCAGAGGGGCCGAGGCCACTGAAACTTCACTAGTTTCCCCTGAACAGAAAGTACTTTTTCCTTGACTGTGAAAAATGAGTTCCATGGGTGAGAAAGCAGTTTGATGGGAAAGCTCTCACCGCTGGCAAGGCTGGCCTCCTCTAAGGGCGGCTGGGCAACGCAAGGGGGAAGGGTCAGGAGAGTAGGCCTCTGTCGAACCAAACTAAGGAAGTTTCTCCTTGCTGTGGTTTTACTTCGGTTTAAATTTTTTAAGGCGTATATTAAAAAGCTCGATTTACAAAATAACCTGTTTCTTCACAAACACCAAGTCTTCCCTGGGGAAGCTGACCCACACTCACTCTGCGCCCCACAGTTCTAAGAGCAACACCACACTCAGTCTTCTGTACAGGCAATCCTTTTCCTTCTGAGCGCCGAGTAAGGGCAAAGGCAGGGAGAACGATTGCTGAGCTTGGTGTGCACCTTTTATTTCCCATTATTCATGATTCTTATCCCACACATGGACTTTCTAGATGGGGGGAATGAGATTATTGATGCTTTGCTCAGAATGTGCTACTGAGATTTAGAATTCCTTCCTCATTCCCTACTGGGCTTGACAGCAATCAGAAATCCTCCATTAGCTGCAGTTCCCCTGACTATCTGAATGTTGTATGTCTGACTTAATTGCATAATGAGTAAGAACACAGTAAGAACACAGGCATGCTTATTTCTCCAACTGAATACACTGGATTTCAGAACATCTGAAAGCCAACCTACACTCTGAGAAACTTTAACTTTTCCAACCCCTGCCAAAGAAATTAATAGGAGCAGCATCCGCCCCCCCATCATTAACACTTCAGTATCTGACACCCCTAAAGGCATTTAGTTTCATGTACTCAGGGGTCATATTCCCCTTGCTGTCTTCCAATGCTATTAAGTTTATTATGAGAAGCAGGACGCAGGTAAGATCTATGTATTACAACTGTCCAGACTTCTAAAGTTTCCTTTATTCTGCGTACTTGCTCTTCATATGATTTTCCTTGCAGTGTATCCTGAAGAGACTCGTCTGTCAGTCTGGCAGTATTCTTAGACTACATTTTGCTGGCTACATCCCTGTGTTGTCACTTAACATGTACCTCTATCTCATATTTTCAGTAGGCTGGCATAGCTAAATCTAAAGCTGTCACTAGATTCCAACTGGACCTTTAGGTAAGATACTCTCATAGGCAATCTGTCCACTCCATCGTAAGTTATAACTGAAAATTATGTATGTTTTAAAAAAAGAACATCCTTTTGTGTGTAATGTAAACAACCATCAATAATTATTAGATAAATTGCTTCATTTGAAGCAGCTCATAATATGTAATTCCCCAATTACACCTAATTATTTATACAGAAGGTAGCTGGAAAGAAAGGTATCTACCCATCTCCATTCCTCTGAACACGACACAGACCGTCTGTGTGGAGGGGACAACCTTACGACTGGAGATGAGCTGGTACTGATAAATCCTACACATGTAGACTTTATTCCCTAGGTCGACCTAACCATTAGCTTCCCAAAGCATCTGTCTTCTCAGAATTCACCACAAGGAACTCAGTCCCACCCCTTTGCCTTGTTGCTTCTCAGCACACCGATTGTTCTTTTCTTATGATGCAAAATAAGCCCAAGTATTAACCACAATTGAGTCCCCCATTAAGAACTTGCTGTTCTCTTGGTAAGATGCAGCCTTTAGGGGTGCTGGAGAAGTGACTGAGCAGTTAAAAATACTAACTGCTCTTGCAGAGGACCAGTGTTCAATTCCCAGCACCCATAGAGTGGCTCACAATTATCTGTAATTCAATTTCAGGGATCTAATGCCCTCTTTGGCCTCTGTGGTACCCAGCATGCAAGTAGTACAAAGACATACATGCCAGCCAAATACCCATACACATAAAAATAAATCTGAGTTCTCTTACATGCCCTGCCATCACACACATGATGCTATTATCTATATTAATAAGTTTCGACCACTGCTTTGAGTTCATTCATCACTGAGAACTCTGGTATGTGGGCATAATGCACATATTACATGTCTATTTCTCTTGTGAATCAGCTTAACATGTGAAGCTTCTGCCAACAAACCTATGGACACAGAAAAAAGCTCTCTTTTCATCACATGCACATCAGAAGTTACAAGATCACCATTCAAATGCTGCTATTTGTCCTAGCCTCAATTCTTCTATGAGAAAGATTTTTTCCTCCCAAAATATTACTGATATTGATCCCTAAGATGGTTTAAATAAGGAGAGCAGTATAGGTCTTGATTTTGGTCCTTTATCAGTTTTCAAAATGAGGTTCATTTCTTAGCACTTCCTTATAGGAAGCAGTAAGTTCTCTTTTTTATGATCGTTACAAACACATAGGATTTAGACTTGTATGCAATGCCACAACTGGGAGCACTTAGTTATCCACACTCAAACTGTCTTCCGAGTCTGTGAACTCTAAAGACACCAAGACAGTGATGTTCAAATAAGAAAGGGAAGAGCGGTTTTACCTGGAGATGACACAACTGGCTGGCTAAAAGGCAGAATTTAAAGTTGAAGAGTTATTACACAAATTCTGTGTTTATCCCCAAATTTAATGATGCTACCGCATCAGGCAACTATGATGTCCCCGCTTTTGTCACTGTCTAAACCTTACTCGCTTAGCTAATGATGTAGGAGGGTCATCTGTCTATGTGTTACTTTCATTGGCTAATAAAGA
>LOEQ01000417.1:57626-72125 GCA_001685075.1 Bramus lutescens | reverse complement strand
TAGGTAGATGATGGATAGAGATAGATGATAGATAAATTTTGACTACAGTAGTAGTTGGTAAACATCAACAGAGTAAGAAGTCAAAGAAGCCATACCCAAAAGAACATATTCATAATTCAAACTAGGAAAAGCTGAATTACAATGAATGAGCATGAAAACTTGGGTAAATGTAAAAAGAAAACCAAGAAAGTGATTCCCATAAAAATAAAGGAGAAAGGAGGGGACCACTGGGAAGGAGCCTTCAAGGGCTTGACAAACATTCCGTTTCTTTATTTAAGTGACTACATTTTTACTTTCCAGTAACTGACTAAAATGTACACTTGTGCTTTTTACATGTGTTTTATTCTTCAAATGTCTAAAACCATGTATTTAAAATTCATCTATGTTAACAAGTGTATGAGGGCCTAAGATCACTATGCATTGCCAGGATAAGTAGGGAAACCACAACAAGCTTTGCGAAGAGCTAAGCATTGTCAGTGGCTTTCGGGAGTAGATGCCGCACCACCCAGCCATACAACCGCAGGCCACCTACCCTCGAGAAATTCCCTTCCAGGAAGAAAGCTGCTCTTTGCAACATTTACTTTATTGTTTGCTTGGGTAGTGTGTGGAGGTAACTTAAGATATTCCCTAGCAGAGGAAATTGACAAGTAAAATTGGATGGATGGATGGATGCATATGAAAAGATTAACAATAGAGCAATGAGCTAAAGGTGCAGGCAGTGGCATGATTGATGTTTTAAATACTGTTGAGTAGGAAAGGTAATAAAATTATATCAATACCCTTCATAAAACACATATACAAAGTAAAACACATATACAAATATCTAAAATTCAAGTGTTTGTATTTCCTGTGCACATACATTTATACATATATTATACATATATCTGTACATGCATAACACCAAATACTTTATATTAGAGCTAGAGATTCCTGTGGGAGAGAAAAAAAGCGGAATGAGGCCAAGGTTGAAAAGATAGAAAAGATAAAATAGGAGAGGATCCTGGGATGAGTGGTGTAGCATGTCATACAGAAGAATGCAATTGAACATCAACTCCTAAGGAACTCTTAAGAAGACAAAAAAGCGAGGCGAGCTGTGCAGACCATCATGACTAAGCTAAAGAACCTTCATACCAATGTGGGGCCTTTTCTATGTCTTTAAATCATGTCAGATTTGTTTCTCGGGGTTCCCAGTGCAGTGGCTATTTCCTTATTCATGCCTGTGCTCTTTAGAATGTTAAAGAATTAATGTCACTGACTCTGAATCTTCCTTTGCAAGACCCACAGACTCTATAATTAAATTCCACTTCTGAAAACAAGGGACGTGAACATTCACATACACAGATTTATAGAGACTGACCTACGGCCTATGTACACTAGCCAAGTGTTTTATCCGTAATTATAAGCTCCACTCCCTGATTTATTTTTTAATTTTGAGGTTAGGTCTCACCAAGTTACTGAGGCTGACCTTGATCTCACTCTCTAGCCCATAGGAGCATCCATCTTGCAATTCTCCTGCCTCAGGATTTAAGTAGCTGAGATTATAGGCCTGCTTCACCAGGCCAGCACATGTGTGTTTTATTAAAAAGCATGCTCACGGGGGCTAGAGAGATGGCTCAGTGGTTAAGAGCACTGGTTGCCCTTGTAGAGGACCCTGGCTTAATTCCCAGGACCCACACAGTGGCTCACAGCTGCCTCTAACTCCTATTTCAGGGGTTCTGATGCCCTCTTCTGACCGCCACAGGGACCAGGCACAAAATGTAAAAGAATACTCATGTTAGTTACTGTATGAATAATAACCTACAGAGCACAAGTTAATACTTTTGGTGAAATTTTAAACAATTCTAGTTGAACCTAAAAGTTCTTTCCTAAGAATTCAAGTTTAAGTGGGGTCTTTTAAAACTCATTATTTGCTTTTAAAGTTAAACGTGGTATTTTTTGCTTATTGAGTAACCATCGTATAAACTAATATAATATCATCAATGGATAAAATATTAAAATTTACATATGCTTTACATAAAAATTGTAATTAAAATATAGAACCCAGAGGAAACATTATATGGTCAAAACCAAAACCAAACACAACCAGGCTGAAACTATGAATAATAGATTTTAGTAAAACATCCCAGACGGGTGTGGTGGCGCACGTCTTTAACCCCCACACTCAGGAGGCTGAGGCAGGTAGATCTCTGTGTGTTCGATACCAGCCTGGTCTACCATGAGAATTCCAGGACAGTCAGGGCTACATAGAAAAACCCTGTCTCGGGAAACAAACAAATACAACAAAACAAAAACACCTCTACAAGTACAATTTAACCATTTATGGAGATTTAGTATGGGAAAGAGGTAGTCAAAGAGCTGGTCATTACAACACACAGATCCTGTCCTTAGGGACCAGAGTCTAAAGCAAGAAATGGCTATGGTGGTGTTTGTATCATCTTTGTCCCTCAGGCAAAAGAATGGTTTCTATTTACATAGTGGGCATTGTTTTAGTCTGTTCTCTGTGTCCCAAAACACAATGTCACAGACTGGGTAAAGGTTCTAACTCTGGTCCAAGATCCAGGGGTCATTGTCTGGGAATAGTTTTCTTGGCTGCTGGCAGAGTCCTGAGATCACAGGTCACCTGAGAGACCTGAATAGCCCTAAGAATTACAACTCCCTTGTTAAAATGAAGAATTGCATTCATCTGGTCTAGGGTTGGAATTAGACTGGAAGATGGAGCTTGGAGACTTCTCCAAAACGAAGCAGAAAGAGACAAGAAGAAAATATAACAGAAATGTTATCAGACATGGGACAGAGTCTGGGAAAATATGTAAAATGTGGCAACAGAAAATATGTAAAATGTGGCAGAGCAACAGTTGGCAGACATGATGGCTAAGAACTTTTCAGAACTGAGGATGGCAATTCATAAGTTTATGAAGCCCAGTAAGTTTCCAAGTAGCATATACAAAAATACCTGTAATGTAATGATGATCAACATTGCTGGCCACTAAGAAACTTTAAATTAAAACTACAATGAGCTATCACTATACGCTTACCAAAATGACTGAGATCCCACATGATAGGAGAGAAACAATTCCAGCAAATTGTCCTATGACCTCTGACCTCCCCAAACACCCACCCACCCCCCCACACAGAGNGAGAGAGAGAGAGAGAGAGAGAGAGAAAGAGAGAGTGTAAAAATTATAACACACTAATACTGACAAAGATGCAGCAAAGCTAACTTACTCATATTTTACCAGTAATAGGAAAGTAAAATGTCAGACAGTCCACAAAATAGTTTGACAGTTATAAAACTCTGGATACATTAGCCAAAAAAAGAAAATTACTTTCACACAGAAACTTAAACAAACACGAATGTTGAAAGCAACTCTATTTGTAACTGATAAAAGCTCGCACCAACAGGTAATTAAAGAAACTATGGTTTGTACACTGTGCATCAGTGCTAAGCAATAAGAAATGAGCAGACTATTGATGCCTCCACAATTTGAATGCGTCTACAGAACTGCACTGATTAGGTGATTAGCAATCTCAAAGCTATAGACTCTCCGACGCCATTTGTACAAAATGCTTGGAATGAAAATGTCTTTAAATGGAGGACAGATTACTGGCTTCCAGGTGTCAGGGAACATAAAAATGGAGAGAGCGGTTGCTCTGATCTAAATGCTTGTTCTCTAAATTCTGCTGTGGAAACCTAATCACAAATAATATGGTACTAGGAGGTGGAACGTTCTGTGTTGATAAGGAAAAATGACCCCTCCTCCCCAAAATTGTTCCCATGGGGCAACACATTGAGAAGGTATTCTATGACCAGGAAGAAATATGCACCAGTCCTGAAAATCTGCTGTTCCTTGGCATGGGACCTTGTTAGACTCCAGAACTGTCAGAAATACATTTCTGGGTTTTGCTGATATATAGCATTTTAAATATACAGTACATCTTTCAGTGGTAAGGTGTTTCTTGGACTCAGCAAAAAAATGGGAGGTCCTGATTTTTCATCTTATTTGCTAGTCTGTGGATTTTCATTGAGAAGTTTGGTCTATTAGTATTCAGTTATCGTTGAAAGATGATAATTACTTCATATTATTTTGTTGATTTTGTAGAATTTAGTGTTTTCTTAGTCTTCACTTGCTTCACAAATACCTTAGAATATTTTCTATATTTAGAACATCCCTTCAGTATCCTCTGGAGAAATGGCTTAGTGGGCATAAATTGCTTTAGCCTGCTTTTGTCCTGGGAAGTAGTTCTGTCTCCGTACATTGTGATAGTTTTCTCGGGTACAATAGTCTGGGTTGGCACTTGTGATCCTTCAGAACTTGAATACAGCTGTCCCTGTCTTTCTGGCCTTTATAGAATTTTCTCTGAAAAAAATCAGCTCTTACTTTGCTAAGCCTACCTTTGTTTAGGATTTGACCCTTTTCTCCCTTGGAAACCCCCCCNCGGTATTGTTTATTTGTTGACACAGGTTCTCTCTGCATGGCCCTGGCTGTCTGAGAACTCACTTTGTAGACCAAGTTGGCCTTGAACTCACAGAGTTCTGCCAACCTCTGTCTCCCCAATACTGGGATTAAAGGCATGTGCCACTGTGCCTGGCTCCCTCACCACTTTTTTCTAAATATTTATTGTTTTTGACAATAACATTACATGGAGAGTTTCTTTTCTAGCCCTATTTGGTCTTCTGCATACCTCTTGAATAGGTTTTCTAGACTTGGGGAAATTTTTTTCTATAATTTTATTTGAAGTATTTTCTGTTCTTTGGCATGGAATTACTCTCTGTCTATGCTCAGATTTCACAAATTTGGTCTTTTCATGGTGTCCCACAGACCTACTATGTTCCCCTCATACATTGCTAGTATTTTTTCCATTTGTCATTTACTTTAACTGAGTTATTCAATTCCTCTACCTTGTGCTCAAACCCTTATATCCTGTCCTCTGTAGAGCCATTCTAATGGAACTCTTGCTTGACTTTTCATTTCCAGGATCATCTCAATTGTGTTTTCTTCAGTCAATGTTGAATTCTATTTTCATATCCTGAATCAACTTCCTTATTTCATTAACTTGGGGTGTGTGTGCGTGTTTTAATTTATTCAGGGTATTGTCTGTGTCCTCTTGGACATTCACAGATTTTTGTTTTCTTTGAGATCTATTAATATATCTATAACTATTCTTTTGAATGTATTGGAATTTCATCTAAGTCACTGCTATTAGTGACCATTGCTATGGAATTAATTTTTGAGAGAGATATTTTTCTCAGTTTTTCATGTTACTGGAGGTTTTTACATTGGAACTTATCCATCTGAAGTAAGTCTATTGGATAAGACTTTCTGACACACATCGGTTAAGTGGTCATTTATTTCAGCATGTGTTACCCTTTCTGCTCCTTGGATGTTGACTCAGTTCAATGTTGTTTAAAGTTCAGTTCTATAGGCATTTGGTTTTGATTCATGGATGGAATAGCTGAAGGTTATCTCAGCTCAGTTGGGGGATCATGGATTCTACCCACAAAAACCAGGGTGCAGTATGATGAGGGTTGTTCCAAGAGTAGTGATTCTGTGTCCTCTGGTCTCAAGAGCCAGGATTTGGGGAGAATTATGGGAGTTTCAGTTAGGACTGAGGATACGCAACCTCGAACTTCATTAACCAGTATTCACGAGGGGCATTGTGCATGTGTGCCAGGTGTATGTCGGTTACACACCTCTTGCTTCTCCAGTAGGGGCACATGTCTAGCAATAGGGGTGTGCACTACAAGGAGGAGAGAGGACCAGGCTCCTTTGGATTCTCCAGCAGGGGTGCACACAGGCTGGAGGAAGATACCTGAGGCCAAGAGGTCTCAAGACCTCTAACAGAAGCCTCACCCAATGAGCAAACATAGCATCTGAAGGGTGCTCCTAGGACGTTGGAGGGTGAGGGAGTTCTCTGGCCTCAGGTGTGCAGCGGGTAGTAGAAGTATATTGTGGGAGTCAGAGCCTCTGGGGACCTCTAACCAGTAGGTGTGAGGTGTGTTCTTTGCAGTGAGGGCAGCGAAGGTGTGGAGGAAGGTCACAAGCTGAGGCTTTGATTTCTCCCATTATTAAGCATTTTGAGGTGTAATTAATAAATCTGCTCCACAAAGAAATAAGTTTATTTTTAATGAGGATGATCTTTGGAATGATTCTATGACCTATATTGTTGAAATAATTTATTTCACTAATTTTCTAGCATATTCTAATCTTAGCATTGCTTAACAAGGTAATGAGTAATGTGCTAAGCCATTATGCAAGACACAAACTGCATAGTAACTTAAGAAAATATAATGTTCTCCTCCATCTGCAATGATAAAATCATTGAAAAGGACTTCTTTTTTCAATTTATCTTATAGTAGTGTTTTAGCTTAATTTTTGAAATTTATAAAATGTTTAAATTCTTCTTTGGAGTTGAACATGTATTTCATTTATTTTTTTATTTAACCTGTGATAGCTGTTGTTACTCTCTCAATGCAGTCCCCAAGAATGATAACAAGAGAGTATGAATTGAGTGGTTCTTCAATTACTTTGATCAAAGGCAATAGTAGGATTTGAGCAATCCATTTTACATAAAGGAGAAACTCTTGCATTGGTAGCATTTGCTGACTTCATTGGTATAAATGTTCCCTCCAGGGCCAATATGATATTCCTAGATGCAGAATTGAAAGAAAATGTACAGCAGAAAACCACTGAAGTGCATCTCCTCCATATTACTACAAAAGGCAGATGCAACGACCCCTAAGAACACCTAGCACATTAAATGGAGTATCTTAACTAGACGGTGGTATTTTGATAGTTGATTGCTTTTGCTTCATTGTAACTTATTTAATTGTAAGTTCACAGGAGTTTGTTGTTAATAATGACTGCTTAAAATAAGCCAGTAAGACTCCTGAAACTTCATGCTAGCATAACCCTGATTGAAAGGTGACGTCCCCAAACCAGTACAAGGTATAGATGACAAAGTTCTGTATTTCATTAGGAGTCTATATGTATTCCTACATACCCATACCCTGGTACGGGCAGGAACTCCAAAAGCTTCCCTTACAGCTGTTGCTTAGTCAATGATATACACAATGCAATGACAGACTAAACAGATTGTTTTGCAGATAACAAACCTAATTTTCACTAATCGGAGCGAAAGGTGCACCACATAATTCTGGGTTCCTAAAAATGTCATCTAGCAGACCTGAAAGAACTCCATCCCTCCCAGTCTGTGTAGTCCATGGATGAGATACTACAAGGTTAGAAGGGGGGGACTCCCAAAGGATCCTTTCCTCAATTAATTATGTAAATCACAAGTAAATTAGGCACTAAAAATTTAAGATTGATTGAAAGCCTTGCTCAAATTGCTTTAACTGTGATTCATAAACCAATCACACAAATTCATATGTTAGGTTGTGTAAAGAAAAATTAGATAGATGTAGAATGGAATAAGATTACCTTAATTTAAATGTGAAAGACATGGTTGTGAAGTATGGGTCTCCTAGACTGTTAGCACTGGTCCATCAGATGCTAACAAAATCCGCTATGCAACAGTTTTACGTATCCCCTTGTGGGAGGAAGATCAACTTGTGATCTGCCTGATAAATCAGCCACAGTGATAGAGTTAGGCTACTGTAGCTAAATGGCTTTTAGCTATGCTTCCTGTTTTAAGCTACCATATTTACAAATGAAAGCTTTTTCAAACCACGGCTTTTAATATAATTTGCATATTTAGTAATACATTGATTAAAATTAAACACGGATTCTTGCAATTTATTTCAGAAACAGATGTGCTGCATTAAGTGAAAAGCCAGAGCCTTTAAATAGAACAGACTCGCTGGCCGACTACTGATAATGATGAATACAAAACTTTGTAAATGGGCAAAATGAAAAGGGGGGGTTGCCCATTGAGCCTATTTCAAAGCTTTCCTAACTAGTGACTCCATAAAGTTAGTAATCAAGTTAATTTAAAATGAGTAATGTATATTAAAGGTGTGCATCACCTTAAATGAAAGGGAATGTCTTAGGGGAAGAGAAAAGCTTCCAGGAACTTTGCCTTCTAGTGTGCAGGGCGAGGCCTCGTGTTTTTCTAATTATGAGCTTGATGGAGTTTGCCAGTAGGTGGCATTCTTCCATTACATACATTTCTGCTGAACTGTGGTTTTAGGCTGAGGAATGAACCACAAATGCATTCAATGGCAGAGGTAGCTGGATCCAAGAACAGTTTCTCTGACACCCTCTTTCCAAAGTAGTCTTTGTTGCTTCGAGCAGATTTGACCGTTCAGAGTGCTTCAAATGCAGTCTGCTCTGTGCTTTGTCCTGAACAACCCTTGCAAAAGCTAATTTTACCATGAGACTATGTAAGTCTCTTCCATTAGCCCTTTGCCATAATTCATTCAGATCATGTTATTGTTAGTTCAGCTATGAAAAGTAACTTTCTAGGCTTCATCCTGCGAAGCACAGGTGTTCTCCAAGCGAATGCAGTAAACTCCAGCATAGGACTCTGTGTTATCCAGCATTTCCTACTTACAGGCCATGAATTCTCAGAATGAGACCAGGAAAATCTAGAAAGGAGAGGGTTTATTCTTCAAATCTCTATCTATTTCCTCCTTGATTTTCCTTCCTGAGTTAAAGGTGAAAAAGAATTCAATCTATAACATTTAAATAATATTTATATTCTTCAAAAATCCTTCACTGTCCAGTAACAAAATCCTACCATTGGGGAAACCCACTTTAACTGAACAGGGTTGCTACACGTGAATGTTTTGCCTAAGACAAAAATTTGTTTCCTGTTTAATATTAATAGAAGCATAAATCTTCAGAATAATCAAAAACCAGCCTAAGAACAAAGTACTTCCTTTGTGATAGATCAGTGACATGGTTTTCAAAGCAGGAAGTCAAATAAAACCTTTTATTTGAATGAAGCTCACATGAATTAAAGGACAACCACCACAACAGGACTTGTTTTCATCGAAACCGCCCTCACGGCCACACCTCTGTGGGGGTTTGATTTTTGTCATGTTCTGTTTTTAAATATGGAAAATTACCTCCCGCTTTTTCAAAGTTTGATTAAATAGTCAAAAGTGCTTAAGAGGTCAGCCTCCACTATCGCTGCCGTGGATTCCTCCGACATGAAATGTTTGTCACCGGTTGTGAGTTGTGAAAATCCCCCTGTAGCCAATGTGTTTTGTTTGGATTGAGACGGCATGCGGTTGATGGCTGTGACCTTCATGGTGGCTTAGATCCCTGGCTGGCACTGATTTTTGATTTAGTGCCGATCTGCTGCGCTTGTCACAGGCTGCAAGGTGCTTTCCATGCACTAATGGAACAGCTCAAGGGCAGAGGGGCCCTGTAAATGTCTATCTCTCACCACCCATCTAAATAGAGAGGTGAGCTTTCTACATGTGAATGACAGACCCTGAGATTACACACACAAGGTAATGCAGGGTTTGCAAACCTGCACAGACTTGGCAAAAATAACAAGTATTGCAAAGTGCACGTTCTAGGGCTATCTGTCTGCTAATGAATATGTATCTGCTCTGTTAAAATGGAATATTTAACACAAATACTGATAATATATCTTCATTTGGTGGCAGGGAACTAACCATCACTTGATGTGTCCTTTGGCTCAGTTGCAGTTGTTAATAAATTCTATTACTTAATGGTGTCTTCAACAGAAAATTGCCTGTGCCCAAACTTTTTTCCTTCTAAGAAAATACAAAATGATATAATTGTTATAGAAAAATATATTTAAAGACAAAATATTACAAGTTGGCTTGTGGATCATCTTTGCTAGGCATCTTAGACACTGCAGGATGTTCTGGACACACGATTTTAAAAAAGCCACAAGGGAAAGATGCCTTCTACACTCAGCCTAGCTTAGATAAGAACAACTCACACCAATAGGGTAGTAACCTACTATTAGTACATCAATGTAAGCAAATCCTCTTCATTTTGTAAGTCTCAGCTCAAATGTCAGCTCCTCCAAAAGCAATTCCTAACTCTCCTAAGAACTACTTTTTCCTCTAAGTATTAGACTAAGTATGCATCATTGGCCATTATTATTATTATGTTGTCTGACAGATATACTTTGTCTTATTTTCTACAATGAACCATAAGCACTTTAAGAAAGTGCATCAATTTCATCTTTATAACCATCACCGTATCTAGGCCAGTGTCTGACACATTATATGTTCTCAACACATGTTTGTCGAGTGGATGAATAAATGCCTAACTACAGCCTGGTAGTCTGCAAGTTAGTGACATTTTCCAGCTATTAGTATGTGTGGTGATTCTGTCCTTGACATTCAAGTGCCTGGTTGAGAGCCTATATCTTCGCCTACCAATAACGGCCACTTCTCAGGTTCAAAGGTTTCACTGTAGAGTTTCTAACTTCTCTGGAATCTGCTTTCTATCAGCAGGAATGCATGCTGCTCTCAGAAGCCACCACCGAGGTCATGCCTCTTTCATGCCATGCCCTTGGTGCACCCACTCAGCACAGTGTAATGGACAGAACATGAGTGTGACACGTTTTCGGAAGTCTGTGACACACACCACAGTATATCCTCAGTACCACCTTCTCAGTACATTCCAGCTATCGTTTATTAACATAATCCTGTCATTTCCTCACTGGATGACCACTGTGCCCCAGGTACTGTGCTTTCAGAAGGGATTGCAGTCTGCCAGGCAATGTCCAAAGCCACTGCAATAACATGGAATACTATTTTAGATGGGAAAATAAAGTAATTTAAAATGCTATTTTATATGAATTGAATCACCACATGGTATGACATAAACTCTTATCATTTATATATAAATGTATATTTTAAAACTGTTTAAAATAAATGCTAAAGAAAGTAAACCACTATTTTTACATTCAAATGAAATAAGGATTGGGATGCAAAATTGAATACATGTTTTATATAAAATTTTCAAACAAGTATTACTTTCCACCAGCTACCTTTTATTTGTCGAGTATGAGAACTCCTATTTCCCACCAGTTAGGAGAGTACACTTGAAATTGCTGACATGTTTCCAAAAGCACACACATATGTTGAATAAAGAACTCCCATTACTGGTCTTTCTTACCACATATCTCTGTGTGAGTTACTGGCTCATGAGAGGCCCGAATTCTCTCATCCTCACAATACGCATGCTAATGCTTCTCTGCCAGGGAAACCCTAGGGGTTAAATAGGTGAGCCAGTGGAGAGGGTGATGGCTGCACCAAACGACAGGAACTGCACTCGGTCCTGGCAGAGAGAAACCTGTCAGTTACTAAAGCTGTTATTTTACACTTGGTCACTTCAACTCCTTGCATCTAAACCATTGACTGAAATAATTTAATCATCAAGTTGCTTTTATTTTTCTTCAGTGAAGTCATTGTCTGCATGTAGAACACTGCTAAAACCTCATGAACTCCACTGAGGTGGCCTCATGGCATTGTCAATACCTCTATCCAACCGGCTCACCTTCCAAATGGCCTGACTGCTTTGTGGATTAAATCTCATAACAATTCCTTTGGTAAGAATCATTCAAGATACCACTCTGTTTTGCGTGTGTTTGTAACAGGATCACTATGTAGCCAGGCTGGCTGCAGACTCATAGCCAACCCCCTGCCTCCACTTCCCATACACAGGGATTACAGGTGAGCCTCCACCCCATGCCCTACGTTCCCTTTGCCAGCTTTCTCCTTAGCGGACCTATACATTCTAATAGCATCAACCACCATTCCCATGCTTGTATCACAAAATCCTTTTGTCCTCAACCTTGACCTGTAATTTATGCCCCAGCTTTTAGATTATATCAATTTCTAGACTGTGTACTAATTAATTTGTATCTACTCAAACCCCAAAGGTCTGCGATGTATCTTTATAAACTGTTTTTCCTTCTGAGTATACACTTGAAGGTAACTTTTGCCTCTTTTTCTATCCTCTGTGATCTTTCACCAATTTCTTTCTTTAAGATGGCATTTAAATCGGAATAGTCATTTCCATTTCTGGTGCCCCGCCCCTCGCGGCCTCAAGACACCAGGTTCAGCACTTCTGAAATCCTCGCTATCAATCACAGGGATCTGAGGAGGCCTTACAAGCTGTAGATTCTTAGGCCAGCCTGGCTCAGACTAGGAGCCAATGCTCAAGCTCTCAGAGTTGTTCTCGTGTATAAACAAACTTAGAGCCAGATTCCACTGGCCCAATCTCTCTAATTACTTCACTTTCATTGTATGATGCTTTTGCTTTTAAAATACCAGTTCTGCCATGGGATATCAACATTATTTGTCCTTTAAAAATGAGCTCACCAGGCAGTAGTGGCACATGCCTTTAATCCCAGCACTTGGGAGGCAGAGACAAGTGGATCTCAGTAGGCCAGCCTGGTCTACAAAGTGAGTTCCAGGACAGCCAGGACTGTTACACAGAGAAACCCTGTCTCAAAAAACCATAATAACAATAATAATAATAAATAATAATAATAATAAATGAGTTCTGCCTGACACTCTTACCAATTGTCTTCAGGTCTTATTTTTCTTTCCTATCCCTCTCCTCTCTTCTATCATGATTTAAGCTAACACTATGCTTTTTCTATTATGACTTAGTTTTTCTATTTTGATTTAAACTAACAAACACTGCGCTTTTTAAAATTATACTTTCATAAACCTCTCCCTAGATTGTAAACACAATAAAGGAAATAACTACGAATTGTTTAAATATTTACCTCATAATATCTTAGAACATTCTGTATATGCAACCAATAACTGATGCCACTGCATTCTTGCTGCACACTAGACGTCCACATTAGCTCATTTTAACAGCCCTATAGCATTTGTAATTATTTCTTTTATTTGTTTGAGACTAGGATTACCTCAATTTCCTCCCTCCAAACCCTCCCATATATTCCTTCTTGCTCGCTTTCAGTTTACAACCTCTTTTCTCTTTGTTGTTTTATACATACATTTATGCGTGTGCATATATATACACACGTGTGTATATATGCATACATGTATGTGTGCGCATATATATACACACGTGTGTATATATGCATGCATGTGTGTATACACATATGTATGCATGTGTGTATATACATGCATGTGTACATGTATATGTGCATATATAGCCTGAACTGCATCAATATAATCTATTTAACCTGTATGTTACTTGTATGTATATTTTCAGGAATGACCAGTTGGTGTTGATAATCAACTGGTGTGCTCTTCCCTGGGGAAGACTTACTTTTCCCATTGTCAGAGTTCCAGAGTTGCCTATAGTTCTTTGTGTAGGGTTGAATCCTTGTGGACTTTCCTCTGTTCACTTGGGCATGCTATTGTCCTTGTTCAGCTCATGGTTAGGCAGTCATGTTGGTGAGGGCTAGTGAAGTCATACATATTGGGAGAGAATCACCAACCAGCATTTTACTAAACCCATGTATTCCTAACTGCATTCTAATTATTTGTCCTTATACCCACAAATAAGTCTACTCCTCACCCCTTACCAAGGAAACTTGTCTATGCCACAAATGGAGACCTTTACAAAAAAAAATCCAGCTAATCAAAATGCAGAATTGTGAAGCTCAGCCCCTGGTGCAGGAGAATTGTCTGTATTCTGTCAATCATGTTTTAAATGAACACTGAGTGGCCAGGCAGGAAGTATAGGTGGGACAACCAGACAGGAAGTAAAGGTGGTGCAATGAGAACAGGAGTATTCTTGGAAGAAGGAAGCTCTTCCCCCAGTCCTGCACAGATTACGAAAGAAGTAGGATGTGATCTGCACTGCTGAAAAAGGTACCAAGCCATGTGGCTAACATAGATAAGAATAATGGTTTAATATACTTTATAAGAACTAATACAAAGCCTGAGCTAATGGGCCAATCAGTTTATCATTAATGTAGACTCTCTGTGTGATTTTCTTTGGGGCTTACCGGCTGTGGGAACTAGGCAGAACAGAAAACCCAATAAGCAGCCCCTCATGTTACAGAATGGCACCCACGTGGACAACTGCATCCACATAAAATCTGAGAGAGCTTGGGAAGTAATTCTGGAGAGAAAAGAATAGAGTAAAGCATGGATTCTTGGTAGCAGCTATTTCTCGGTTCTGCTCTGCTTGCTAGAGGCAAGAAAGTACTCTCATCTAAGAGAGGCTTCCTGACTCAGCTTTAGCTGTAAAGCTTTGCAGCTCTTTTAAGAGGTCCTGCCAAGAAACACTTAAATAGTGTTGATAAAAAGCTGACCACTTGCTTTTCAGTTTTCAGCCTTAGCAGGAAAAAAGCTGTACCATTTTAAAATGCCAGCTTTCTGGGCCGTCCTGCCGGTGCAAACTCTGACTCTTTCAGGCAAGCAGTTTGACTATGGAGCATTTGAGTGTGGTTTGTGAGCACACCGCTGCAGCTTGCTTGCTGGCAGAGATCTTGAAATTCTATGGAGTTGTAGCAATAAACGTGGTTACAGCTGGTACTTCCACCATGAGGCTGGAATCACAGAAAGCTAAGGAATGGGCTGGATCCAGCCATCAAAGCCATGGCTTTAATCCT
>LOEQ01000417.1:41009-57002 GCA_001685075.1 Bramus lutescens | reverse complement strand
TAGCAACACTGAACATGTGCACTGGAAGGATGTTAGTGGCTGTCTACTTTTCTGTCAAGTGTCTGGTTTCATTTTGTCTATTATTTATCTATTTTGGTTTGTTTATTTTCATTTTTGAAACAAGGTCTCACTACACAGCTAAGACCAGCCTCAAGTTTGCCACCATCCTCACCTGCCTCCAGCATGTTGGAATTACAAGCATGTATCACTGTGCCCAACTTAAGAAACTATTGCTAGCGACTGAGAAATGGTTTCATTGGGAAAGTGTTTGTGGGCTAAGCACTTACCTGAGTTTGATATCCAGTGGGTACACACAAAGTCAAGCACAGTGGTAAACATTTGTAGTTACAGTGGTAGGAATGTGGAGGCCCACAGATCCTTGGGACTCCCTGGCCATTGAGTTTAGCCTAATTAGAGACCCCCAAATCCTAGACAAGAGATCCTGCCTCAAAAAACAAGGTGGCTAGTTCCTGGGGAATGATAGTCAGGACTGAGTCTGGCCTCTGCACATACCTACATGTTTGTGCATAGGTCCTCACACGCTCACTCGCATTGAAAACCCAGACACAAAATTAAAACATTAAACAAAATACACTTTGAATTAACTAATCTTAATGTGTTTAATTAAAGACTCAAGTTTTCTTTCACTTGGTTGTACCTCGGGTCTTTCTGTATCTCTACTTACATGAAAACTATGTAACTTTAAAAAGTTATGTGCCTGTGTGTATGCCTGAGTGCTCACCATGTGTACGCAGAATCTCATGGCAGTCAGAACAGGCATCAGATTCCGTGGAACTGTAGCCACCACGAGGGTGCTAAAACCCAACTCAGATCCTCTGCAAAAGCAGTAGGTTCTCTTAACTACTGAGCCACATCTCCAGCTCCAACTATGTAACACTTTCAATGACTCTTAACTCGTGCAAGCTAGCTATCGCAACCAATAACAAACAAACCAAGTACAATATTTGAATAAAAATGATGCAAATAAAATTTCCCTAAGGATTGGAGGTATGGTTCAACAGAGTTCTTCCTTAACACGTTCAAGGCTCTGTGTTCAATCCCCCCAACTCTACAAGAAAAATAGTAGTATGAGTTAAATTAAATAAAATCTTAACTGAACTATCCATTTAGAAGGGCAAAAACAAGCCAATATAAGTATTCATTTAAAGGGCTTCCTTTTTCAACATTTCTAGGCCCTTTCTGCCATTTCTGAAGTAAAAGGATTTATCACTCATGACTTAGAGGGTTGTTTGTCTTTGTATGTGATTGCTTTGCACTGGGAAGGGAAGTCAGAGGGCTAAAAGGATCTGCCTTTGAAAATAGTGTAGACAGCAAAATTTGTTCATATCAGGGCAGTAAGTGACTTGTTTCTATCCTGTCCCCACATTGTGCATCTCTCTGACACACACACACACAACTGCTAATAACTCAGAATGCACAGACAGATGTCAGTCAAAGCCTGTACTTGCATCTAAACCTCAGGGTCTAGTTTTCCTTATATCAGCATGATCCAGGGGCGCCAGAAGTCATTACACTTAAATGGCACTGCATGCGATGGACTAAGATACCACTATCAGCTTACATTAATGGATGAAAGTAAGTTTATCCATTGTAGAGGAGTATCTAATATGATAGTGCATGAATTTTCTATCAGATCACTCACTGAAAAGCTGAGCCCCATTAAAATACTGAAAACAAATGAGCTATAGTGATAAGAGTCCACTGCTCTGTTTATAGCAACATTGGCTTGCACATAACTTATTGGTATCTCTTCTAGAACAGGTAATAGGCAGGTCTTGGATCTCCATGCTTTGGAGTTTTGGAATATCATGAATAACCGAAATCCATAGATAATACCAAAATTTAATTTTGATCAAGATGTTAAGTCATCTTCTCTTCAACAGAGGTCTTATTTTTATTGTATTAGCTAACAAACGCTATAATTGACCGGCTTGCTTTTCAGCTCATAGTGTTTTTCTGCATCCTTCTAGGGTCCTTGAGTAGCTTTCACCAAGACACTGGGGAATAAGAGCTCTGCGGTGTTGCTTTGTTTGCGGTAGCCAGCTTCAATGCGAACACTTGAGCAATGACTGGCTGCTGCCAATGCTATAACAAACATCGTTTTTCGCCTTTGCATAAATTCTTGACTCATGTACACAGCAATACTATGGGATTAGTGAAAAAGCCTGTTCCCAAGCAGCAGTACGCATGCTTCATGAACAGAATTGTTTTAATTACAGAATGAATGTTATTTTTGCAAACTAATTATATATTAAAGCATATAGAACAGAGTTAATCTAAACCAGTTCTTCACATCCATCCCTCCAAAATTTAGATAAGGAACTACTGCTGTCTTGAATTAGCCGGGAGTCCAGCTTAAAATAAAGATTTCTGAGGTATCCCTTGAGGGAGTCTAACTCTCCAGATTTGTACCACAAATCTGCATTTTAATAAGTGCACCTCCTCCCACTCAGTCTCTTCCCCTTCCTTCTCAAACCTACTCCCAATTTCTCCCCTTGTGATGTAGGATGCAAGGACCACACTTTGAAAAGTCACTGCCTAAATCATGAAGAAAAAGATTGATATCCATGCAGTTAGTTTTCTGAGTAAGCGATTACTCTGGTTTGGGGTCTCCCAACCCCCAATCCCCAGGTAAGTCTAACCAACTGTGCTGACAAAGATTCAATGCGCAGAAGTGTGTGCTTTTAGGGTGTGAGGAACCCTAAGCCACAGGCTCGATTTAAGGGCAGAATCAGGCTTACAGCTAATAACATGGACAAGACAGCGATGTTGTTCAGCCAGGATCCGACTCTGCTATGCTATGATCCAGGCAGAACAAGCAGCTGCTGAGGCCAAACCGTGACAAGCGCTATTTTGCCCGTGACATTGGAGAGTTTACTCAAGAACAGTGTCTCTTGTGCCAGGAATTCCACAGTACGGCTGCAAAGGTTGCTTAGTCCTTGGCTTTATTTGTTCTTTCAATGTTCTCAAGCGTCTAAAAGAAACCTAATCATTCTCTTTGTGATTATGAACCCATGTGACCTCGAGTACCTGCGGATGAAACTGCTTCCCCTTTCTTCTCAGGTCCAGATGATCTGAAGAGAGATCACTTTGCAGAGACCCTAAGTTAACCAAATGGCAGCTTCTTTAATGAATTCTACAATAAGGGGGAGAATGTGATTTTCCCGGAAAGATGCATCATTTACGAAAGACCCTGTGCCCATAAAACATTCTGCAAACCATATAAGGACACAAAAATGTCAGACTTGTTGAGGATTTTCCAGCAGAAAGAAAGTTTTGGTTTTTTTGCTTTGTTTTGTTTTTTTTGTTTTTGTTTTTCAGTGCTAGAGATCAAACTGTGCTCAGGCCCTGGGGTGAAGAAGACTTGGACAAGTGTCCTACCATTGAACTACATCACCAGACAGTGATGTTTTCTGTAATACAGAACTAACAGACGGTCCTCGCCAAGAAAAGCTCCCCTGTGTGTGTCTCGCTTTTCATCCTTAATGTGGAGGTACGACCCAAGTTAGATGTGCTAGTGGACAGGTCAGGGTTGGCAAGCTCTGAACAAGAACCTCAGATTGTTTTGTCTCCATTATGTCAATGGGCCGTCTTCATCCAGTCTTCCTCACACGGCTGGCCCTGACGTTCACTGGCTCTGGCCTGCTGCTCAAGCGCTGAGGCTCTTTGCAAATTCTGCTCTCTGGTTCTTTCATCAATTTAAGATTAAAAGTCCTGTGAAATATTAATGAAATTACGTTTTTTAAAAAGGAAGAAAGAAAAATGTTCCTACAATACTGCAACATTTTAATGCCTCATTAAAATCATTAGCAATGCTAATATTAAAGAACTCACTTCATCTTTCAGGGAGCCCAAAAAATAAATCATAATAAAATGTTTGTTAACATTACATCTGGAAAAATAAATTATACAGCGTCTTTCTATATGGGCTTTACATAATTTAAAGATGACACCCAAAGGTCACACGATTAGGCACATGCGAGCAGTTTTTCCCATGGAAACTGATAGGGCACTATTTTATAATATTCATTAAATGCTGTGAATATTGTTTGTGTTTTTCATTTATGAGAAAAATATATGGTGTGCCTATCATCTGGGGCACTCATGGCGCTCAGGCTGCAAACAATGACATGCTTCACTGACCTGGATGACTTACAAAAGCCATTTATATTCAGCATTCTCATTTGTGCCATCTTTAAAAATGAGCAAGAGACATATATTAATAGCAGGAAACTGGTAGACTGATGGCATCACTTCCCATCTCCGGACTTACTGCGACACCTCCCTTGCCATCAGCTGAACTGACATGGGGATGCAAAGGGCGTACGTATGTCACATGAAATTTCACCGCAGGACTAAAGAAGGCAAACGCAATCGTTTCTTTCTGTTTGCTGACCAACTGTCAGTTGGAGAGAACAAAGAGATGTAACGATGTGAGAAAGACTAGTTGAGTGGACGATGAAGGAAAGAAACCTCTCACCATTGACCGGGACAAGTGGCGGAGGAGTGGTCTTAGAAATAGGTCCGCAGCTCCTATGGCAACTGCATAGTAAACTCAGAATGTGGGTACACCCAGAGCTTGGGAACTTCTAAGAAAGAAGTGATCAATCATGTAGGTTGAGACAATGTTAAAATAAACAAAGTGGGGGCTACAGAGAAGGTTCAGTGCGTAGAACATATACCACACATGGCCAGCCACCTGAGTGAGTCTGATCCCTGACACCCACATAAAAGAGTGAACCAGCTCCCCAAAGTTGTCCTCTAACATCCACTGTCATGCCATGACACATACATACCTATACGTATAATAAGTAAAATTAAATACATAAAATAAAGCTCAGGATATGACTCGGTAGCAGATACTTATGCAGCATGTATGGGTCTTGGTTTGACTTCTGGCACTACAAAGACTGAACTTAAAGGTAATACAAAAAATTATAACCATGGTGTTCTTATATATACTGAGACAAAAGTAACCACTAGATACTAGGCACACTGAGTATCTCAGACACAACCGTTTGACATTTAGTCTTGCAAAAACAAATACTTTGGTGTCTTAGTTAGGGTTTCTATTGCTGCAACGAAATACCATGACCAAAAAGCAAGTTGGAGAGGAAGGGGTTTATTCGGCTTACACTTCAGCATTTCTGTTCCTCACTGAAGGAAGTCAGGGCAGGATCCTGGAGGCAGGAGCTGATGTAGAGACCATGGAGGAGTGTTTCCCCTGGCTTGCTCAGCCCACCTTCTTATAAAACCCAGGACCACAGCCCAGGGATATATAGCTCCACCCACAACGGGCTGGGCCCTCCTCCGTTGTTTATTGATTGAGAAAATGCCCTACAGCTGGCTCTCACGGAAGCACTTCCTCAACTGAGGCCTCTTCGTTTCTGATGGCTATAGCTTGTGTCATGTTGACACATAAAACCAGCCAGCATATTTGGTGAGATTGTGATTTCTACCTGGGCCTGATTTCTCACAGGTTCACTGTCAAATGGGCTTGTTCTTTGAATGATAATATGTGGGAGGGGGGATCAACCATGGATTTATGTATTTTCTTTACATAAATTTATGTATTAAAAATTAATATTGGTTCTTGTGGTATACATCCCAGCTACTCAGGAAACTAACATAGACTAATTCCAAATTCAATACCTCCCTAGACAGCAAAGCTGATTCAAGGCCATGCCTCAAAATACAAATTAAAACTGGAATGGGTATATAGCTCTAATATAGTGCCTGCCTAGTGTGTGCAAAGTTCTAGGTTCAATCTCCAGTGCTGAAAAATGTGTGTGTGTGTGTGTGTGTGTGTGTGTGCAATAAAATCTCTCTTATTCAATATTAACAACTCTCATTCTAATTATTGTGTAACTAAATGATGGTTGTTCTCATTCAATGGGAACAACAGCAGAAGTTAGGGACAGTTGCTTACAACTGAAACTAGAATAAATAATTTGGATACATTCATCAAGAAGGGGAATGATGGGGCTGGAAAGTTGGCTCAACAGTTAAGAGCATTTATTTCCCTAACAGATGACCTAGGTTTAGTTCCCAGAACCAAACTGTGGTTCACAACCCTCTGTAACTCCAGTTCCAGAGACTTCAACATCCAGCTTGCTTAACTCCAGCATTGAGCAAACACATGGTGCACATACATATACAGACAGAACATTCATGTATATAAAATAAGGAATCTATGGAAAGGGAATGGTGAAGATTGTTGTACTGAGTAATATAATAAGTAATATATTGCAGGTGTGACCAGTCCTCACATTAATGGTGCTTTCCTCTGTGGGATATGCAATGCTGAGGTTTCGTGTGAGCAAAGCTATGTCATTTTTTAAATACCATTCTAAATTCCTAAATCTAAGGATTCAAAGGTATGGGTTCATAGTTCTAAAGTCAAATGACCTAGTTTGGCTCCTTTAACTCAAATTATGGTTAGGTCTACATAGATACTTAATAAAGAGGTTTTTTTTAAACCACATACTTAAAACATAGGCAGGCTCTAAAGATGAAATAATTTGTTAGAAACTTCAGTTGTATCTTCCTTACCCATCTATCTCTTTAGAGAACAAATTAATCGTTCCAATCTGGTAAGCAATAAAAGAAACAGTCGGCAAAGGGTGAAATATGAGCATCAATGGTAAGTTTTGAATTTACCCTATTTATCTTGAATGTAAGATCTCATGACCCACTAAAACTCAGTTCACAGTATTTTATGAAAAATAATGGCTGAAATTGAATGTCTTAATTTACATTTAATGCAATTAAGAATGGTTTAAATGATGACTGATGAGCAGCACACACAGATGTCAGTCAGTTTCATCAGAATAAATTGAAGTCAGTGTCAATGAACGCTCCACTGATAAATCCCACTTTACACAAAATTAATAAAAATAAGGAAATATAATCCTTAACTAATTGCAAAATGGTCTGGAATTCCCCTGAATTTTGAAGGGGAACCACGTGACTGAGAAAACCCACAGAGCTCATTTGGATACTACTTGAAGTAACTCTATCAGCAGTCAGAGAGTTAGGAGCACAGACTTACATTTGTGTTATGTGACTACTCATCAAGAGGGGCTAAGGGAGGAAAAGAAAAGGAGGAAAAAGAGGAAGATGATGGAGGAGTAAGGAGGAGAAACAAATGTGGAAGAGGAGGAAACTGAAGGATGTGGAAGGTACTCTCTTCCGAGGCTTTGCTCTGCTAACTTGATTCATGCTAGCAGAGATCTCTCCCTCTACGGTGGACCATGAAGCTTTGTGGATTGGAGCAGATGTTGCTGCTTTTGAAGTTAATAGAAACTTTATGGACCATTTTTCACTCTCTCATCTAGGAGCAAATGTCAAGTGTAGTTTTATTCAAAATCCAAATTCTTGGCTCAAGTACTAATTACTGTTAATGTGTTTAAGTCCCAATTCTCAAGCAAAGAGGGAAAAGTGCTTTTCCAATGGAAAAACTGGATTAATATTTGCATTTATAGTGCTTGAATGAACAGGAAAAAGGCTAAGCTTCCTCGATACACAATTCTGTAAGCAACCACGGAAGACTGAAAATTAAGTGACTCTGAGTTTCCTAGGTGATTGCATTCAGAATGAAATGGATATTGATAAAAAAGACGCAAGAAAAAACCTGCTAGGAGTGTTAAATGGGGGAGAAGTTTCACTTTATAAACTGCCTGTGTGCATGTGTGTTCACATGTGTGGAGTGCACATTTATGTGTGGACGCACATGGGTGTAGGTGCTTGTGTGGAAGTCAGAGGACAAATGTTGAAAGGAAGCTCGCTTCCTTCCCCATGGGTTCCAAGGACAGGACACAAGTTCCGTGCAGCAAGCATATCTGTCTGCTGTGCCACCTCCCCGCCCTAACCCTGATAGTAGTAACCTGTGCAACATCAGAACCAGCAATGCGCTTGCGTTGTGACACATAGGACTTTTTAATGTTTTCTCTGCCCATTTAAAAAGTGTGTGAGGAATTCAGAACTCATGGGACATGGCTGGAAAGAAGCAACGCTGAGTCTTGGAGAAGGTCTTTTGGTTCCAAATCTTCTGCTCTGATTATTTTTCACAGATCTCTGTTCTAGCTATGAGGCTAACAGCAATTTTAAAAACTTGAAAAGGGAACTCAGCAATTGTTGCTACGTTATAAGAACTACAGATGTTGGCTAAAATGTTAGCTACCCAGTTTTGTCTTGTTTCGCATTGCAAGCCTATAAGTTATTTTGGAAGTCCTAATATCTGATAAAGAGTACTGAGTGATTATAGACATTTTGCAAGCACAATTTTTACCTAACCGCCTCCTAGTTTCTTACCATAGGTACAAGTAAGGAGAGAAATGATCAATCTTAAGAAGACTACTAATTATAGTCAGTCATCCGAGTACTAAAAATATGGGGGCTAAAACTATTTCTACTATTAAGTTTTTCAGTTAAAAAACACATACTTGTATTGGGGCAAAGTTTCTTTTTTGCTTCTTTGTGGTACTGTGGAATCAAACACAGGGCCTTGTGCATGCCAGGCAAACAATTCACCTCTAAGCCCAAAGCAGTATTAGGATTGTTGATATCATTAAAGAATTTCTCAAGCTATTATTTGACATGCATTTGATTAAAGTACCAGTCAACAATCGATTTTTGAGTAGCCAAGTATATGATTTTCATTGAACATCTTTATTAAGTCAATCCAGTCCCAAATTGGTGTCTAATATGGGGTCAGTGTAGTTCCTATATAGTAGTCCCTTTTATTTTCTCTGCCTTTTCTCTCCTCTCTCTTCTCCCCTAACCCTCCTTCTTTTTTGTGGCATTGGGCATCAAACTTAGAGTTTCACTCATGCTAAGCAAATGCTTTACCACTGAGTCATATCCCCAGCTCTGGTCCCTCTTCACCTTCCAATTTTACCAACAAAAGCATTTACTCACAATTGTACATGCTGCCACCGAGCCTCTAGACATGCCGTTGCCATCAAAGAATTCATAATGAAAAGTCCTTTGCTGAACAGGACAGACTTTTTTAACTGCTTTTCCCCAACCTCCTACACTGAGCATGGAATCTGCAAAAAAGCTGTGGGGGGAGTTGATCTTGAGAAGCCACAGCAGGCACCAATACTGAACTGAATCTCAGTTTCTCTTAATATGAAGGGCTTTCCAACACAGTATCAGAACCCTCCAAGATTCTACTCCGTATGTACCTTACAGGTTAGTGAGCTTTGTCTCTGCGCTCTCAATTGCAAAAGAGATTCAGGAAAGAGCAAGCATGAGCTTCTCCCCAAGCTGTTGTCTCTCCAGAGGTTCCCTGGCTTCATCCCTTAATCTTTCTGTGGTGGTTACAGCCTATTCTGCTCACAGGCACACAGGAGGGGAGAAATACTACAGAGCCTAACATCAGCGATTTCTATCAGATCCCTGTGTATTTGAGATTGCATCCTCTCCTTTCCAATACTTTGCCTCAATACCACTCAGAACAACATTTGAACAAGTTTATCAAAGAATATTACAGGTGTTGCTACCTGACCCAATTCCCACCACAGCAAAATTTCTATGAATAAACCATTTATTGCTTGCTCTCCTTCCTACTCCTCATTCTGCTTCTACTAAGACACAGCTATAAAGTTCCATTTCAGTCAGGTTTCTACATGAACACTAACTGTGTTTAGCACATTGGTTTTTGATCTTGCCTCTTGCTTCATCCGAAACTCTGCCCCTCAGGTATGGGACCAAGAACCTAGAGGAAGGAAAGCATCACAAAGGCAACATGTAAGCCAGTAAATCCTATGTCAGCTTCCATATGCATCTTTAAAGGACTTTACTCAATTGACTTTATTCAGGGTTATTTCTCATACTGAAAAATCTAAGGCTAATGCTTTGACTGGATTTTAAAGACTGAAGTTTTCTGCTGGTATAAATAGTATGGACACAGTAAAAGTACTTGAGGGAGCCTAATGAACCATTTCCTACACCCCATTACCTTTAGTCTGATATGACAGAGTGCGGGCGCTAATTATCCTCTTTCACACAGCGACATGGATCTACAATAGGTCTTAAGATACAGTTTCCCATATAGCTCAACACCTCCTTGAAAAATACACTCCTGTATTTTTCCTCTTTGTTGCAATTTTAATAGGAAAGTCCAGGCTCTTATATTATACAATTTTCTGCATACAAATACATATAGTTGATACATCTTAATCTTATAGCCAAAGGATAAAAGTATACACAATAAGAAAAGAAAACTTTTAATTACAAAAATCACATTTCAATGTAGCCTCTATTCAAGAGAAAAATAACCTAAAACATATTTAGAACGTTAAATAAGAATTGAATACATATATCATATTTTCTTCTGTAAAATCTGATGATTTCTAATATTGTACCTTGTAATATATTGAACATGCTTGCTACCAGCATTGTGACATGCTAACTTGTAAAAGGAGTATCTATAGTTTCTGAAAGACCTAAAGAATGAGCTATGGCCAAAGAATCAATAGAAATAAATACCATCTTAAAAAAAAGAATGAGTTGTGATACTTAAATCAGATTTGAAACAGTCATAAACAGAAAAGAACGTCACCATGAGGTAATTTAGTAATGTATAAAATATATTTGAATGCAGATGAACCTTGAAGTCACATTTATGGAGGAGATGTGTAAGGACACAGCAAACCATCTGCTCTTAGTATTTAAGTATATTTAATTATATTTAATTTTGAATAGTTTGGGTAAGGATTTCAGCAGTACAGGTAGGTCATAGATTCCTTCATTGAATAGCAGAAGCTTAGCAGACACCAGAGTGGAGCACACCCCTTAGATGGGCGGGTTCAACCAGAGCGCAATGGCACGCCAATGAGTCATGCAGGAATCCTCCACTGTACTGGGTCTTCGAAGCCCTTGACAGGCCCCGATACCAGCATGAGCAGTCTGCTCGCCCCAGTGGTCAGTGTTAAATGCTCTCCTTGGTTTTCTTTGTGTAACGATGCTTCAGAAGCACACTGGGAACCTGGATTCATCTCCCTGAAGACACTGGTGTCTCCGTGGGATCTATAGATGGTGGCGAGGAGAAGGTGGAAGGTTAGTAATGCCGATGATTTATGCCTCCTGGTATATTTCGATACAATCGAGGAAAAGGGGCCTCAGAAGTCCATTGTCTCCAAGATCCCTAACCTTAAGGATCGTGGGCAGCAAAGCTCACGTCTGTGGTTCTCCGGGGATTTAGGCTACCCTGGCAGGCAGATAGGCAGGTATACCAGATGCAGATGAACCTCTTAGAAGCAGTCTTTTTAACGACATCATGAACCACAGTGGATCCTGGCTAACCTTCTGCCCTGCGCACAGCTCAGGGCATACTGGTAACACACGACTATTGGTCATGCAATAGGGCATCCTTGTTCTCTCCTTCGTTAAAAGGAATCTTTCGTCTGTGCTCTGGCACATTCCCTCCAGTCATCTGAAATCATGTTTTCATTTTGCCTCTATTTCTTGCTCACTTTTCTGGCCTCTTTCCCCCGTGTGTAAGTATGCACACACCTCCTATCTTCCGGCACAACCCTCTAAACACCATCTTGCTCATTTCCCTTCTTTCACGTCACATGCCTCAAAACCATTTTCCGTGCACAAAGCTGGAGCATTAACCTCTGCCAGGTAGGACCTGGAAGTGACTCACGAGGCCTCCCCACTCCCAGGATAGGTAGGCAGTTGCCAGAACAGAAACTTTTCTTCTATGGTGTAGCCTCCCATAAGATGACCATGGCCCTGTAAGTAACCCCAGTTAAATTCACAGGTTGACCAAACTACACATGGGTGGAGTCATTTGTTTCTGCCGCTGGTACCCTATCTGAGGTGAGTAACCAGTTTGTTCACAGTGACACAGGAAGAGTTCACACAAGTAAGAAAGTGCAAATCTATCTTACATTTTATTTTAATTTCACACATAAATTATGCTTTATACGCTGGCCATTCTAATCTCCTACATCCCTGCCACCCCTGTCCACCCTCGCTATTGCTCACAAATCTCTCTCATACATCTGAGTCTGCTCGTTTGTTTTGTGACCTACCAAGATGAACCAGGGCCATCTTAGTGACTGGGGTTTTGCAGCTGTTTTGACTGAACCGTGGAGGCTCAATGGAATACAGCTAAAGACAGCGATGTCCTGCTCCCGGAATCTACCCACAGTCAATAATAAAGGCTAGGTCACTGTGAGCCCTTCACCTTTCCTTGACTGACTCTTGACAGCACTGGTCTTGGGTGGGCCCAGTTCAAGGGACTACAGTCAACGGGAGCTAATGACATAGACTCATCTGGTCTAGGGGATGCTGTTTTTAGAGTCCTTTCACTCTGTCTTCTGGCTCTTAAATACTTCCTAGTCCCTCTTCCACAATATTCCCTGAATCTTAGAGTGCATGACTAAGTGACTTGCTTAAGGCTGGGCCCACATCTGTTGCTTATCTTCTCTGTCTTGGACAGCTATGAGCCTCTGCATTCGCCACCGCATTGCAAGGAGGGCTCCTCTGAGTAAGGTTAGGTGCTGCTTTTGTCTGATTACAAATGTAAGTATTTAGAAGGCGATTTTCTGCTGTTATTAGTTTAGTGGTGGGGAAGCCAATGCCTGGTATTGTCAGCATGGTTCTTGAATCCATTCAGAAGGCAGTTGCTTATCCCCACTCATCCCAACAGTCAAAATGCCATTGCACAGGTGGGTGGATCTTACTTTCCAAATGATTTCTTTATGCTTCTTTTAACCCAGCTAATCCTGCTCCGACTCCCTCCCTTCATCTCTCCAATCCTCCTGCCTCCCTCCCTGACTAAATCTTTCCACCCACAGAATCACCTCTCTGTTTCTTTCTTTTTATCAATACTCTACTATCCCCAATCCCTTCCTTGTTTCCTGGCTTGCACACCTACTAATGTTTTGAATATAGGATCCTCATATGAGAATGGAAATGTGTCATTTGTTCTTTGGTGCCCAGGTTACCTCCCTTAGAATATTTTTTTAATTCCATCCATTTTCTTGAAATTTCATAATTTCATTTTTCTCTATGGCCAAGTAATGTTCCATTGTGTATATAGATCTTTATTTTCCACTCATCAGTTATTGGGCATCTAGGCTATTTCCTAACTGTTGTGAGTAGGGTAACAGTGAACATGAGTGGGCGTGTATCTCTGTCATAGAGCCCTTGGGGTACATGCTCAGGAGTGGGACAGCTCGTTCAATGTAGTAATTTTATTTTGAGCTTTTTGTGACCCTCCACTTAACTCTAGAGGAGGTGTATTGGTTTACATTTCCTCTGACAGGGTATAGGGGCCACGCCCTTTTGCCTTCACCTATGCCAGCATTTGTTGTTACTGGTATTCTTGTTCATAGACATCCTTACTGGGGTAAAATGAAAACCTTTCAACTTAAAAATAATTTTGGTAGCATTTCGAAGACACCCCACCTGGGGAGGGGGTGGGGCAAGCTGTAAATTTCTGCATCTGTCCAGAGGAGAATGGAGAGAATTCAAGAGCCATGCAGTTTGAATCACCTACACAGAAGGCCACCATATGGTAGGAAGCAGCCACATGGTGGGGAGTGGCTTCAGGAAAGAATAAGAGGCCCCTTTGGCTTCTTTATCAGAGAAAGCCACTTAGATCTGGCCAGCACCCTAGAAGAAGAACTCAGAAAGATGGGTAGACGCAGCCCAGGCTCAAGGTAGCTTGGATCACAAGACTGCATGTGGTACAGGACAGGAATTCTGGGAGACAAAAAGTAAAGTATCTCATTAAAGGAATAAATAAATATTCAGTTTATCTCTTTATCACAGCTGAAGGTGTGTCCACTTTCTGAGGTATGGCCCTTTGGTCAACTGATTGATTAACTTAACTGTTAGGTCTTTACCCAGTCAGAGATTCTATTCTCTTGACCTGAAGTTTTCCCTTGATGGCCTTCATTTCCACTCTAACATCCCTCATATCTTTAGAGCTAACCCCAAAGTAATTTAGGAATTAGATCATCGACAAGAGCACCCGAACACTTCTGGCAACAAGTTGCCCAAGAGGTTGATGACTTTTAGACAAGAAAGAAATTGGACACTTGGGCTGGAGAGATGGCTCAGAGGTTAAGAGCACTGGTTGCTCTTCCAGAGGTCCTGAGTTCAATTCCCAGCAAGCACACGGTAGCTCATAACCATTTATGATGAGAACTGGTACCCTCTTCTTGTGTGTGTGCAGGCATGCAGGTGAAGTAAATGGATAAATATTTAAAAAGAGAAAGAAAGAAACTGAGCCCTTTTCTTTCACATCTTCTTACTCTAAACCACCTCACCAATTTCTGCTTCCTGATGTCATCATCTCCTCCCTCTAAAAGAGGTGGCCATAGCCGCTGTTATGTAATTGAAGTGATGACTGATTTGCCATATTGCAGCTGAAGAAAATCATTGCATCTTATATGGTTTCTATTTCTGTGATGAAACAACTTGACCAAAAGCAACTGGGGAGGAATGGATGTATTTACCACATCACAGTTCATCATTAAGGGGAGTCAGGGCAAGAACTCATACAGGGCAAAACCTGGAGGCAGGAGCTGATGAACAGGACATGAAGAATTGTTGCTTACTGACTTGATCAGCCTGCTCTCCGATGGCACCCAGAACCACCACCCCAGAGGTGGCACCACCCACAATGGGTCGCACCCTCCCACATCAATCACTAATTAAGGAAATGTTTCACAGGTTTACCTACAGCCTGATCTCTTGGAAGTATTTTCTCAATTGGAGGTCCCTCCTCTCAGATGACTCTAGCTTGTGTCAAGTTGACATAAAATTAGCCAGCACAGCGAGAAACAGTTTTATAAATAACTTCCTATAGATTTAAGCCTAATGTCTGGAGAGTGAGATCCCTTCCTGTTGAGTGTGGATGACCATGTGTGCAGCCAAAATTAATCATTTTCTTTTTACTGTGAAGGCCAGTTGAAGAGATGGAATCTTAACATGGTTTTTCTATATATTTTCCCTAGTGGTTAAGGACACTAGGCAAACATTTTAAATGTTTCCTGGCCATTTGTGCTTTTTCTTTTAGAAACTTTATTCTTAGTTCTATAGCCCATGCTTAACTTTTTCCTTAGTGTTTAGTTTTTTGAGATATATTTTAAATATTCCAGACATTAATCCTCTGTGTAGCTGGAAAAGATTTTTCCCATTCTGTAGGCTGCCTTTTCACTTAGTTGACAGTTAGCTTTTTAATTTTGTGAGCTCTAGTTTGCCAGTTGCTGGTGTTATTTCTCATGGGGTATGGAATCCTATTCAGAAAGTCTTTACCTGCAACTATATGCTGACACATGCTCTAAATTTCCCTCTAGCAGTTTTAAGGTATTGGACCTTATGCTGAGGTCTTTGCTCCACTTGGAGATGAGTTTTGTACAAGGTGAGAGATAGGAATTCATTCTTTCGCATGTTGATAGCCATTTTTCCTAGCATTGTGTGTAAGGATGCTCTTTGTTCCATTATACATTTTGGTATCTTTGCCCAAAACCAGTTTTAGCTGCATGGTCATATATCTGGATCCTGTATTATATTCCACTGATCTGTGTGTCTATTTTTGGCAGAATACCATGCTGGTTTCATTACTTTGGCCATGTAGTATAACTGAAATCAGGTACAGTATAACTTTATCGCCATTTTCCTTTCGTTCAGGATTGCTTTGGCTATCCTTGGTCTTTTCAGTTCCCATATAAAATTTAAGATTTTCTTAAATTTTAAGACAGCCCTTTAATTCTGAATGGGAATGCATTTACTCTATAGCAAGCATGAGAGACCTAAGCTCAGACCCCCAAGCCAGCATTGTGCAGGAGGATTTCTACCCAAACATCTCCTTGTATAGCAGTGTGCGCCAAGATCAGTAAGAGAATCTATCTCAGATGGATAAGGTGGAGAGGAATCGAGCAGACCCCAAGGATTTTCTCTGGCCTCTACAAATACCTGAGTCTCTCTCTCTCTCTCTCTCTC
>LOEQ01000417.1:3812-21354 GCA_001685075.1 Bramus lutescens | reverse complement strand
TTTAATCTATAACTATCTGTACTCTGTCTCTTTAAAGACTTTACCCTTTCTTTTCTTAAGGCATTAACTTTATTCTCTATATTCTTTTTCTTCTCTCTCCCAAGCCTACGTATGTCTAACACTATGACCCATTTAGAGGTCTTTTATGTCTGAATCTGTCCTATTGCATTGCCTGTAATTCTTTACTGTCCAGGAACATTTTTGCTTTGTGCTTTTAAATCGGAAGTGCTTAAGAATCTAAACTGTGACATTCCTAAGTCAAAAACAGGTACTGTGAGTTTGTCCGGCCCAGTCCAACATGGCGGAGCCGCTCGTGCCTCTGACCCTTGCACATTGCACCACTAGCATGGCGGAGCTGCTTGTGCCTCTGAGCGGCAGCACACAATGTCCCCCTTTTAGGCACACAGCGAATCTAGTTGCCATCAAACAAATCGTAGCACTTTACTCCAAAATCCCATTCAAATACTCTGTCTCCTGCAGGACGGTCTGTCTCTAGTGTTACCACCGTGTCGGGTCTTTCTGGTATTTCAAAACCGTCACTTTCTCGTAGACCTGATCCCACTGCCTACCCAGGCAGGAAGAGCCGAGCCACAGGCATGGTCTCAGCTACTTTAGTCCCAACCCCGAGTGGGCCCACAAATGCTCCATAGCCAGGAGTTTACACCAGCTGCAGAGCCCAGGAAGCCTTGTTTTAAAATGCCATGACTTTTTTTTTTATAAGGCTGCTGAGTCACGAAATTCTCTCTGTGGCACACCACCCATAAACAGCAAAAAGCTATGTTAAACTTTATATTTGTATCTAGAATTCCTTTTTAAGCCCTCTTAGGTTTTACATGGAGTTAGTTACCACGTTGGAGCACCACTCTGTTGTAATGAGGAATGGGCTGTGTTCCCACCACCTAGCTAGCTTAACCCAGAAATAATCACAGAAACTTTATTCATTTAAACACTGCCTGGCCCATTAGCTCTAGCCTCTTATTGGCTAACTTTCACATCTTGATTCAATCCATTTCTAATTATCTGTATGTCACCACAAGGCCGTGGCTTACTGAGAAAGATTTAGCATGTCTGACCTGGCAGCTTCATAGCGGACGGCTCTCTGTGACCCTGCTTTCTTCCTCCCAGAATTCAGTTCTGTCTACTCTGCCTACCTATGTTCTGACATATCAGGCCAAGCAGTTTCTGTATTAATTAACCAATGAAAGCAACACATAGATATAAGAACCTCCTACACCAAAGGCACGTTTGGTCTACACTGCAAATTCCAGGGCAACCAGAGTTACATGTTGAAACCCTGTGTCAAAAAATAAATAAATTCAGTGGCTCTTTTAAAGTAGGGAAAATAACATGAAATTGAGTGGGTAGATAGGTAGGAGAGGATCTGGAAGGAGTTGGGGGAGGGGAATGCATGAATTAAAATTATATAAAATTTTCAAAGAATTAGAAAAATATTTTTAAAAGTCTATGGTAAAATACACATAAAAGTAAAACAAACCACTTTACCCATCTCTAACTGTATAGTTCAATGTCATCTTTTCACAGAATTCCTTTCACCTTACTAACTGAAATTCATTAACCATTAAACTATAATTCTCCATTTTCCTCATAGGTCCTGGTAACCACTATTCTACTTCCTATTTATATGAATCTTACAACTGTACTTTCCTCCATATAAGCACAACCACATGGTCTTTGTCCAGTGTTCTCAAGGTTCATCTGTGTTGTAGCATGCAGTAGAATTTCCTTCCTCTTTATGCTGAGTAATATTCCATTATGTATGTCCACAGGCATGGTGTGTGTGCATGTGTATGTAAATTCACACCATATTTATTTTATCTCTTCAGCCACTGTTGAACACAGTGACTTTTGATTGTTGTGAACAAATTTTGTTTATTGTGTACAAATAACAAGGTCTTGCTTTTGACCCTTTTGAGTACATACCCATTTTAAATGGAACTGATGGGCCATGTAGTAATTATATTTTTAATACCTTTAACAATGCCATAGTGGGTTGGAGAGATGGCAGTAGAGAGCACTGATTGCTCTTCCAGAGGTCCTGAGTCAAATGCCCAGCACCCACATGGCAGCTCACACCCCTCTGAAACAGTAGTCCCATTGGATCCAGTGCTTTCTTCTGGAGTCTGAATGTGCAGGCAGACAAACCACCATATCCATAAATATATAAATAAATCTTTAGCACCAGGTGTGATGCACACCTTTGATTCCAGCACTCTTGCGAGACAGAGACAGAGGCAGGCAGATCACTGTGAGTTTAAGGCCAGTCTGGTCTACACAGTGACTTTCAGGATAGCAACATCATATATTGTGTATAGTGACTACACTGTTTCATATTACTACCTATAGTACATAAAGTTAGCAATTTCTCCACATTTCTGCCAACACCAGTGACTTGATTTTTCTATTATGTTGAATGATAATCATAATTCCATTAATATCACCATGGTTTTGATTTTTATTCTCTTAATAGTTAGTGTTTCCTTTGGTTTTATCAAAAGAACATACATGCTAATACATAGAGCTCCTATTAGCCAAAGATAAGATGCTTTAGTCACAAAAAAAGCAAAACTGACTAGTTTATGCTAAGTAAATGCTCAGATCCATAATGACACTGAGTCCCACTGAAGATAACTATGGAACACATTCCTTCATAAAATTAAGTATCTGTCCTGTTTGTCCCACAACAATTTTAATTTAGGATAGATGAATATGATGTGGGATTCCCCTCTGAATGCTGTGGATATGTTTTATTGCCATTGGCTAATAAAGAAACTGCCTTTGGCTAATGGCTTAACAGAGAAAGCCATGTGGAAAATCCAAACAGAGTTATAGAGAAAAAGAAGGCAGAGTCAGAGGGATGCCATGCAGTTGCAAAAGGAGAAAGATGCCCACAGGAGCCTGCTGGAACCTTGATCATAGGCCACTACCTCGTGGTGATGCACAGATTAATAGAGACGGATTAATTTAAGATATAAGAGCCAGTTAACAATATGCCTAAGTGATTGACCAAGCAATGTTTTAATTAATAAAGTTTCTGTGTGATTATTTCAGGTCTGGAAGGCTGAGAACGAACAAGCAACCTCTGCCTACAGAATGGTGCCTAAATGTTTGAAACTGATGCCTGCCATCTAATTTGGGTCTGGATGCTTTTGTGCCCACTTGGGGTCGAGAGGAAAGTAGCTGAGACCATGCCCATGGCTCAGCACTCCCTGACTGGGCAGGTGGTGGGATTGTGTCTGCTAGGAATGTACAGGCAGGAGAGCATGGCAAATTCTCACAGCCACACACGGAGAGATTTCCAGGTCACACAATGTGCTGCATGGCAGATTTAGCTTTTACTCAGATAAATAGGGTTTTATGCTGCATAGTGCTATCCAGAGATGAGGTGGCTTCCACCCAGCAGTCTCAGAGGCAGTGAACAGACCTCCACCATGTGAGACTGGGCAAAAGCAGCGTTAGTCCTAGCCATGCTGCTTAGCATTTTAAGAAGTGCTCCTGGTCAAACAATTATTCCTGATACACAATAAAGACAAATTCATATGTAAAAGACCTCTAAATGGATCACAGTGCTGGATAAATGTTTGTAGGCTTGAGGTGCAGGGGAAGGATATAGACAGTTATAAAAAGGAAGTAAATTGTTACAAAAAATAAAACAAAGTCTTTTAAAAAGATAGGGTACAGGCAGTCATAAATTAAAGGAGTAAAGAAAAATAAGTCATGTAAAGATGGAAAATACACAGAGTCTAGACTCTGTAAATTATTGTGTTTTATTTGAATTTTCACTGTGAAAGAGCCAAGTATGGAGAGACATTTCATTGTACGGGCTGCTAAACTAAACCAATAAATATACTTTAAAGGGATCTTGACTTCAGAGTTTGGGTCTAAGGATATGTTGCTTTGGAAAAGAGGTTCTGCTTTTGTTTCCACAGAAGATGAGAACCTGTGGATTCTTTCCATGCTAATGTGATTTGATGGACAAAGAGCCCCTGAAAGGTCTCCATGAACCCCAAAAATTACTTCACCCACCAAAAAACAGGAAGCAGTTTGGAGAGAGCAACACCAAATTCCCTAAATGATTGTTTATAAATGTTTATATTTAAAGGTGATATGATATAGAAATGAATACTTGGTATGGATTTTGGTCTATTGATACAAATTTAAGGTCAATTTTGTTATATGTATATTTCTGCTCTTGATTAAGGTAGTGTATTTATGCAGATCATTTAAAAATTAATGTATAATTTAAAATATAGATTAACAGATAGTCATCTATAATAGTCAACCTTGTAGTCATGTTAGTTAGGTTTTCTAGATGTATAGAGATACATTTCAAATGGATAGTTATTCTTTAAACCTTTCAAAGACTAACAGAATATAACATTTAAAATGTTTAAGAAATTGGGAGTCTCATAAAAATGAGACACATCTGATCCTGGCAGCACTAATCTACTTCAAGAGGATGATGGGCATCGAAGAGTCCCCTCATGGAGTTTGCTAGCCATTTGGGCAAGAAACTGCTCTTGCCTGGACTGTTTGATCGTATGCTGTGTGAACAGGATGAGCAGGACTCCCAGAAAAATGACTGTTGAACTTGCCTAAAAAAGGTGAGACAATCCTTCAGGGTTCCTGCTTCATGAGTCTGCCAGACATTCTGCAGGACACAGAAGAAAGTAACTGACAAACTGCCAATATAGGCAGAACTGTCTTTGAAATTTACTGCTTCACGGAAAAGTCTGCTGGATACTATGTGCCTGCAGGTTGAATATGGATGTCCCAATGTTACAAAAGAACTTTGGGTGACTGTCCAAGTAGCGTGAGATGTCTCTGTCAATTCTAGAGTTTTGGAAGTTGCTTACAATGAATGCACTCTCTGTTAACTTGGGTAATATTATATCCTTCTAGGGTCTTTGATGTAGTTGAAGAATATTTAGATAGTTATAGTTATAGTTATGGTTTTCCTTATTTATGATAAAAGATAAAATAGATATAAATATTGTAACTATAATTCTTGCATGATATCTTGCATGTTTTGTTATATGTAATTTTACTATGTTAAAGTTAAAACCTTCCTTATTATTTAGAAAGAAAAGGGGAGGTAATGTGGGATTCCACTCTGTATGCTGTGAATATGTTTCAGTGCCATTGGCTAATAAAGAAGATGCCTTTGGCCAACAGAGTAAAGCCAGGCGGGAAATCCAAACAGAGTTGTAGAGAAAAAGAAGGCAGAATCAGAGGGATGCCATGCTGTGCAGAAGGAGAAAGATGCCCACAGGAGCCTGCTGGAACCTTGCTGGTAGGCCACGACCTCATAGTGATGCATAGATTAATAGAGAGGAGTTAATTTAAGATATAAGAGTTAGCTAACAATACACCTAACTGATTGGCCAAGCAATGTTTTAATAAATTAAGTTTCTGTGTGATTATTTCAGGTCTGGAAGGCTCGGAACAAACAAGCAACCTCCGCCAACATGAATATTCCTAGGAAACTGTTGCAATGGAGATTACACTGTCATTATTTGAATTCACTGCATCCCTAGCAGTAGAACAAGCAAACACTTCATACTTCCTAATGTGGTGTGATACAACATTGAGCACATGACACTTTTTAGGAACTGTCCATGCCCTAAACACTGAGCTCAAATCCAACTAAGACCCTACAACTGCACTATCTAAGGACAGTGCTGCTGCTATATTTAGAGGTACAATTTAAAATGTAAAATTCAACTTTTCCATTATAGTAGTCCTATTTCAAAGGGTTCAAAAGCCACAAGGAGCCAGTAGACAGTGTAGATAAAGAACATTTATATAATTGCAAAAATTCTATTGCTCAAATCCCATTTACAAGAACTTTGAAGGGCAGGGGATGAAGTAGCAAGTTACAGAACATGAGACAGTTCAGAGAAGAAAAGTAACAGGAAGAGAAAAGGAGAGGTGGGGAAACAACACTAGGTTTTAGAAAAATAAAATACACAATGTCCATAAAGAAAAATTTATGTGAATAGAAAGCAAATCAAGGGCCATAAGATGGCTCAGTCTATACAGTGCTTACTGTCACTGTGCAAAGATTAGGATCAGAGTTCAGATTCATAGAACCCACGTGAAAACTGAGTGAGCATGGAGGACTAAACAGTGAATGCCCAAAGCAAGCTACTGAGGCTGTCTTCAAAACAGCACATCTCAGTAGGAGACCCTGCCTCAGGGTATAAAATGGAGAATCATCAAGGAAGATACATAATGTTGACCTCCAGCCTCCAAATGTATGTGCACACATATGTGAGCCCAGAGTTGTGAAAACAAATGTGTACATACTACATACACAAACGTATGGGGAGAGCAAGCAAATCAGTGATTGCCTAAGTCTAGAGGGAGAAGCAGGTACTGCATAGAGATAGGCTGGGGGGGGGCATTTATGGTGATGCTGGTAATGTGGGGAAACAGTTCAGTACTGGCCCTGAAACTGTGATGACTAGAGTTGGGACTCCAGACCTCATAAGAATCTGAACACTATGGTATGCACTTGTAATTCATGTGCTGGAGAAACGAAAACAGGCAGATCCTGGAGCTCACTGGAGCCAGCCTAGACTAATTGGTGAGCCCTGGTGCCAAACAGAGAACCTGTCTCATAAAGCAATATGGACAACTCCTAAGGAATTACATTGCAAGGTGACGGACTTCTGTCTTACACACACACACACACACACACACACACACACACGTAAATGGATTGCAGTGATGGTAACCCAATTCTACAAGTTTGCAAAAATCACAAATTTGTCTTACAAAGTCAGAGAAGAGAACTATTATGTTTGTGCAATATTCTCTAATTTTAAAGATACCTAGAAATAGTCCACAAAGCCTGCTTGTGCATCAGATGATACTAAAATTATATTTTACTGGAAACTAATGACATGTTTGACTGTGGTTTTCTAGATGCTGTGGACACATGGACTGTCTTAGACATACTCCAATTTACTGCAGCAGAGGAAGACAGAGCAGTAAGTGAGCAATGTCATGATTTTCCACTGCACCTGGTGATAGGGGATTTCATTATACCATTTTTGCTGCATTTCTGGATGAATTTTTTCTATGATTAAAAAGTCAGTGTCTACTGTGATACTCGTAAGTCCAGTCAATACTGATTTCTGCTATTTCCCAACATTGCCAACAAGTAACATATCACATCACCATTTTAAGTAACTTTCCATTTTTTAAATTATTTTAAGTCTAAATGTAAAAGTGAAATTTTTACTTTAAGTCACCAATTGAAACTTAAAAAGCGATATAAACCTTAAATAGTTCCCCTCCCTGTTAACTCAATTTAATCTGGGTTCATTACACAGTTTATGTTGCATAGGTCATGAAGTCAATCCTTCAAGATTCATCTGTGTAACATGCCTGGCACCGGTGCACCACATACAAGCCTTTTCAGCTGAGTTTTCTTTGTGCACATCTGCACATATACAGGTTACGAAACACAACTACATTGGGAATCCAAAACCATGATCTGAATCACAACTACTGCAGCAGCACACTTGGCAGTGCCCACAGGGTTTTGATGTAGAGCCTGTTTTAAGATCTCTGGGGAGCTAAGTGTACCCTAGGGAAAAAGTGAGGTTCATTTCACTTCAGGCTTAGAAAAGCTAAAAAGTGTTAGGCAGTTGTTTCCCTAAAACAGCAAAACATTGCTGGAGCAAAATTAGAGTCGTGTTTGCGTTATGAGTGTGCACTTTCCCTCAGATCATTGCTGCTCTCCTCTTGCACACTACAGCATCCCTCATATGTGCACTCTAAATGACCACAGGATAGCCCCAGCACTCAGGTGCAGATACATGTATAGACTTACATCACAAGCCTTCTTTCATTACTATAGACAAAATCGCTGGAGAATGGATTTGAGAGGTAATAAACAGAAAGAACAGACGCACTAGACTTGAAACGCATTCCTCTCATTCTATATCCTCAGTAGCTAAAACATTCTTCATGTATCTCCTTATCCCCATTTTTTAAAAGTTTTTATATGAAAATGTACATAGAAATATGGAAAAGCACATGTCAACCTATAACTATCTGTAACTCCATTTCCAGGAGATTCAGCATCCACTTCTGTTCTCTGCAGGCACCAGGAATGAATGCAGCACACAGATATACAAGAAGGAAAACACTTAGATAAATAAAATAAAAACCTAGAAAAAAGAAATATGGAGAAAAAAGTTCCTACTCACATGGCTTTCCTCACGGTCCTCAGAGATACTTGGTGCCCCATTCAATGCTTAGTCAGCAACGAACACATACAGCAAACTCCTATAAAATGCAGCAAGAAGCTGAGTAATCTGATTCTTCTCTACCTCTCTGCCCTGGAATTCTTTAAGTAGATCTGTCTATAAAAAAAACTTCCTGCGAGCTACCCACATATAGTAATAGCTGAACACATGTAGGTTTAGACACTTAAAATGTGAATATTGTGGAGCTGGTGAGATGGCTTGCTGGTTAAGAGTACTTGCAGATGACATGGCTTAAATTCCCAGCAGCTCACCACCACCTGTGGCTCCAGCTCCAGGGGTTCTGACCTCTGCTAGTACCAGGTACACATGCACAGAAATGCATGTAGGCAAAACACCCATACACATAAAATAAAAATAATACATCTTCTTAAAAAAATAAAGTCACTTGGACACTTGTATTTAAATTTTTGTATGTGTATATATGTATTGTTTGTGTGTATGTGTGCACGCATGCATACACACATGTGTTTGCATGTGTGTCTGAGTGTGTGTGTGTGTGTGTGTGTGTGCATGCCAGAGGTTAGCATCTGATATCTTCATCTGCTCAACACATTTTTTTTTTGAGACAGGGTTTCTTGTTTAGCCTTGAGTTCACCAATTCAGCTAGCTTGACTGGCCAACATACCTCCTATGTTTGCCCAGCTCCATCACATGGATTACAGGTAGACACTTCAGTGCCTGACTCTTTCCGTACTCCTGGAATATGAACTCAAGTCTTCACACTTGTGTAGTGAGCACTTTACCATGGCCCCAGCTTGTGTTTTTATTTTTTACTCATTTATTTTAGTTTGTTAAGACAGAGTCTCGTTTAGCCCAGGCTGACTTCAAATTTGCTGCACAATCAAAGATAATGTTAATTTCCTGGTCCCCCTGCCTCCACTTCCCAAGTGCTAGTAATATAGGCATGTGCGCCCATGCCAAGTTGAATTTTAACTTTTATTTAACATAAATTTAAATTTTAAATAGTCAGGTACTGTAATGACTCTTTTTTTGTCCCAGCAACCAGCTCGCAAATCACAACACTAAGACTTCTTTTTTTAAAATTTATTTGGCTTTCTTCTATGTACATTGCTGTGAAGGTGTTAGATGCCCTAGAACTGGAGTTACAGACACTTGTGAGCTGCCATGTAGGTGCTGGGAATTGAACCTGGATCCTCTGGAAGAGCCGCCAGTGCTCTTAACCACTGAGCCATCTCTCCAGCCCCCAAAACTTATTATTAATTATGAAAGCTTGGTTAATAGTTTAGGCTTGCTTCTAACTAGCTCTTACAACTTAACCCATTTCTATTTATCTACATGCTGCCACGTGGCTGGTAGCTTGTTGCCTCTTTTCCTGCATGTCTGTTTCCTCCATGTCCACTGGTGACTCCACTTTCTTTTTCCCAGATTCTTTCTCTGTCCCAAATACCCTGCCTCACTATTGGCCATTTAGCTTTTTATTAAACCAATCCAAGTGACACTTCTTCACAGTGTACAAAAAGATTATTCCACATTTCCCCCTTTTGTCTAAGTAAAAAGGAAATGTTTTAGCTCTAATATAGTAAAACTATACACAGTAAGAACAATTATTAGGGAAGAATTACATTTACAATATCCAGTCCATTTGTATTTGACATATGTGGGAAAAATACTCCATTATTTTTGTATCTTGATGAGTCCAAAGCTCTGTATCTTCTATCATAACTAAGGAAAACTGCAACAATAACTACCTAGTCTTCAACTCCAACAAAGACCCCAGAAGGATATGATATTACGTGAGTAAACAGGAAATGCAGTGCAAACAACTTTCAAAGCTCTAGAAATGACAGAGACATCTGGCTGCCTAGGCAGTCAGTCACCCAAGGTTCCTCTGCAACATTGGGGCATCCAATCTTCAATTTACAGGCCTAAAATATCTGGCACAGTCTGTAAATGAGGGTAAGCGAGTCCACAAAAGCCCCCAAAACAGAATCTCAAATAATTATTGGGGAAGACACACAAACAACAATAAGGTAGAGAGCTAGCATAGTCCTCTGCTCGGGGGGTGCTGAAAGCTGCAATCTGTAATAGGAGACTGCACTTTGGTTTCCTGGCCACTGAGACCTGAATAATCACACAAAACTATACTAAGTACAACACTGTTTGGCCAATGGCTCAGGTATATTTGTAGCTAGTTCTTACATCTTAAATTAAACAATTTCTATTAATCTGTGTATCATCATGAAGCTGTGGCTTACCAGTATAAGTTCTGGCATCTTTCTCCTTCAACAGCTACATGGCATCTGCCTGACTCTGTCTTCTTTCCTCCTCTAGCTCTGCTTGGATTTCCTGCCTTGCTATATTCTGCCCTGCCATAGGCCAAAGCAGCTTCTTTATTAATCAATGGTAATAAAACATACTCACAGCATACAGAGGGGAATCCCACATCATCTCCCCTTTTCTGTCAAAATACAAAGGAAGGTTCTAACTTTAACATAGTAAAATTACATATAACAAAACAGTTATAAAGAAAGAATTACAATTATTTGCATCTGGCAAAATTAAAGAAAACATTCTATCATTTATTTTATCTTTGTGAGTCTAAAGTTTCATATCTAATTTATCTTTTATCATAACTAAGGAAAACTATAACTATCTGTCTTNTGCCCTGCCATAGGCCAAAGCAGCTTCTTTATTAATCAATGGTAATAAAACATACTCACAGCATACAGAGGGGAATCCCACATCATCTCCCCTTTTCTGTCAAAATACAAAGGAAGGTTCTAACTTTAACATAGTAAAATTACATATAACAAAACAGTTATAAAGAAAGAATTACAATTATTTGCATCTGGCAAAATTAAAGAAAACATTCTATCATTTATTTTATCTTTGTGAGTCTAAAGTTTCATATCTAATTTATCTTTTATCATAACTAAGGAAAACTATAACTATCTGTCTTCAATTTCATCAAAGACTCCAGAAGGATATAATATTACCTAAGTAAATAGGAAGTACATTGGAAGCAACTTTCAAAACTCTAGAATTGACAGAGACATCTCACTGCCTGGGCATCACCCAAAGTTCTTCTGTAATGTTGAGGCATCCATCTTCAGTCTAGAGGCCCCTATTATCTGGCAGACTTTTCAGTGAAGCAGCAGGAAATTTGAAGATCTGTTCTGCCTTGTACTGGCAAAGTCTGTCAGTCACTTTCTTCTATGTCCTGCAGAATGTCTTTTAGTTTCTTCTGTGAAGCAGGAACCCTGAAGGACCATCCTGTCTTTTAGAAAATTCAAAAGTCACCTATTTGTGGGTCCTGCATGTCCAGTTCATACAGCATATCATCAAGAAGTTCAGGCAAGAGCAGTTTCTTGCTCAAATGAGTAGCCTTGTCACATTGAAGGCAGATTCCATAATGACTTTCTTCAGTGCTCATCTCTGAAGTACTTAATACTACCAGAAGCAGACATGTCTCATTGTCGAGAAAAATCTAAGTTCTTAAAACATTTTAAATGCCATATTCTGTAGGCATTGAAAGGTTTAAAGAATACCTATCCATCTGAAATACATTTCTGTACATCTAGAAAACCTTACTAACATGAATACAATTTGACTATTATAGATGAGTATTTATATAAAAATTTTAATTATACATTAATTTTAAATTAGGTATATAAACATAATACCTTAAATAAAAGTAGAAATATACATAGCAATCAGATCTCTGACCACCACATAAGAGAGTGAGCACATTTCCTCTCTCTGCTTATCAGTGCATGTGTAGCATCTCAGACCACACCCAAAGGGCCAGTACCTCAAAAGCTAATTGGCTGAATGAATTCCCACACAAGACTCTTCTATGAAGCAGGAATTCTGAAGGGCTGTTCTTACTTGTTTTGGTAAAATTCAGCAGTCACTTTCCCATGTGTCCTGCAGAATGTCTGACAGCCTTTTCCATGAAGCAGGAATTTCGAAAATTGACCTGCCTTATCTTGGTAAAGTTCTATAGTGTTTTTCCTTTGTGTCCTGCTTGTCCAGTTTGTACAGCATAGTGTCAGCAGTTAAGACAAGAGCAGTTTCTTATATAAATGGCTAGTTTTGCCACATTGAAAGCAAACTCCATATGGAGTTTCTTTGATGCCCATCATCTTCTCTGGAATAAATTGGTGTTTACAGGAGCAGACATGTCTCATTGTCAAGAAAAGCCCTATGTTAATAAAACATTTTAACTGCCATATTCTATAGGTCTTTGAGGTGTTTAAAGACAGTCTATCTAAAATACATTTCTGTTTGACCTTGAAAACATACCTACAATGATTACAAGTTTGATTCTTATAGGTGACCAATTACTAACCAGTATCTCTTTATTATCCTAAATAGTTTGTAATGTTAACTTTCAAGGACTATAAATTTACATTACATTGCTAAATGAGCTGTATACATACAATATCTTAAATAAGAAACAGAAATATATAATATAGTATACCAAAAATAACCTTAAATTGCACCAGTATACAAAAATACCTTATACAAGAATAGAAACATATATACAGTATGACAAAAAATAACTTTACACTTGTGTAAATATACAAAAATCCATACCAGTGTAAAATATTTGCTTTAATAATTTGTAGATATAATAATTACCCTATTATCCTATCATTTCTATATCTCCCATTTTTTACTTCAAAAAGAGATCTCTAAATCTAATCTCCTTTGTTTAGCTTTCTCTCTGACCATGACCAAAAACAACTTGTAAACAACCCCTCTAAATGATGACAAACATCCATAAGCCACTGAATGACCAAAACTACCTACCCCAATCTCTTGGGAATGTGGGCATTGTGTTCTCTAGACTGCTTCTTGTTGTCTAGGGTCACTGATATCTTTGGGGGACCCTGTGAAAATTAGGATAATGGTCAAGTCCTGGGAGAGCTCGCTGTAACATTTGTTTTCCAGTTTCTCTGTGCAATGGGAAAGCACAAGGCTTAGTTGTAGTCCTTGCTGGAATTGTCTGTGAAGCTGGACCATCCCATTCAGCAGCCTGGAAGCTGTTCTGCATGTAGAACTGAGAAAACTGCAACAGAGGCATTCTGAGACGCTGGATCACCTGGGCCACCTGCTTTCAATGGCATCCATTCTCCTTGTTCTGAAAATACACAACTTTCAAAGGCAACATACATATTTGCACTAACACAGGTATGGACTGTGCGTTGTACATAGGCCAGCCAAAGATGATTTTTAGTTTTATGTTTGAGCAGGTGACTATATGTCACCTGTCTTATAGGTTCTTTTTTAGGTTTATTTCCTTATGTCTGTAGCCAGGATTTTCAGGGGGGGTTCCCCCAATCAAACCTGATCTATTTCAACCTTAGACAAATCCACAGACTTTTGTTTCTATGGAAACAGAAGCTAATTTTTTTCTCCAATGCAACATGTTTTGACTTCCATTTTGAAGACATTTTTAAAATATGTAGACTGGTGTAATTTAGCAGTTTCCATGATCCAGTGTCTCTCATCAGTTACTGTTTGTTCATGAGTAATCAACAATTTCGAAGATAACACAATAGAATACAGAATACAAATTCTCTGTGTATTTCCCATCTTGATGTAGCTTATTCTTTTTTATTACTTTACTTTTTCTTTAAAGAATTTACTTAATTTTTAAACAGTTTATTTATTTATGACTATCTATATACTTTGTCTTTTTTTTTTCAAGACACAGTTTCTCTGCAGCATTGGAGCCTGTCCTAGGACTAGCTCTTGTAGACCAGGCTGGCTTCGAAATCAGACATCTGACTGCTTCTGCCTCCCAAGTGCTGGGATTAAAGGTGCCACCACCATCCAACTCCTTTGTCTTTTTTTCTAAGCCTATGCACATTGTTAAACACACTTTCACCTGTTTAGAGGATTTTTCCATCTAAACCTGGTTTACTATGTGTCTGTAAACTTTTCTGTCTGCATGAGCAAAACTCATACCACTGTACAGCTTAGCTCATGGCAGGCTGGTGGCTTAAGCCACAGCGGAAGTCAATAGAAGCATCTCTTATACCACGGCCTACATGAAGAGACTGCAGGACTAGGAAGCTGCATTTGGCTCCATTTTTGTGTGTTTGGATCCCTTTTTTTAAATTATTTATTATGTATACAATATTCTTTCTGTGTGTATGCCTGAAGGTCAGAAGAGGGCACCAGACCTCATTACAGATGGTTGTGAGCAACCATGTGGTTGCTGGGAATTGAACTCAGGACCTTTGGAAGAGCAGGCAATGCTCTTAACCACTGAGTCATCTCTCCAGCCCCTGAATCCCTTTTTTTAAAACTTTTCTCAGGTCTTATGTGGAAATACATGCCTGGACATTGGGTGCCATATGTAATCGTTTTTTTTTTTCTGTCCCACCAGTCAGTTCCCAAATTACAACACTGAGACTTATTGTTAATTATGAAACACCAGTCAATAGCTTAGGCTTGTTTCTAACTAGCTCTTATAACTCATTTCTATTTATCTATGTGCTGCCACATGGCTCATGGCTTGTTTGTTACCTCCTTTCCTCCAGGCCTATTTCCTTTGTATCTGCTGGTGGCTTTGCCTTCTTTCCAGCATTCTCTCTGCCCTGAAAATTCTGCCTGTTTAGCTTTTTTATTCAACGAAACCGAGTGACACTTTTTCACAGTGTGAAAAAGATCATTCTACAACAAGGGGTCCCGAATGGCTACCCTAATTGCACAGTACAGCAAAAAGTGAAAGTGCACTTGCCACACACCCACTCACGAGAGGTTTTGGATTTCTTATAATAAAATGGTTTTATTCTAACAAACTCACAAATGCAAATGTCATGCAGCTAGAATGTGTCACCAGCCCCAAACTCCATACATCTCAGTGAACCTCTATCTTCTGAAGTCATAGATCCCTGGTACCTTTACATTTTGAATATCAATTATATTTGTATTCACTTATCCACCACAAAACTAAAGTAAAAAGCTATGGCAGAGTTTAATCTAGAAAAATAAATCAGGTATGTTGTCTTTGCAGTTCTGTTGGATAGGAATCCTATATTATTTATTCTTTTCTTCTGTGATATAACTGTACATTTACTTTGCCAAACTAAAATCTAGTTGAATGCTGAGATAATGGAACAGATCAAGTTAATGTCTACAAGTAAGAATTATATTAATTTAGATATTAAAGACCAATCTTCCCTAAGGATTAGAGCTAACCACTTCATATATGGTTAAGATATAGAACCAAACTGGCCAAAAAAAAAACAACTAAATTAAAGACATTAGATTATTTTAAATACTCCGAATTTGAAATAAAATAGAATACAGCCAGCTGTGGTGACACAAGACCTTAATTTCAGCACTTGGGGACAGAATTAGATGGGTCTCTATGAGCTGGAGTCCAGTCTTATTGAAATAGTGAGCTGTAGCACAGCCAAGACTACACAGAAAGGCTCTGTATAAGAACAAGAATACAAATAGCTGAATATACAGGAGAAACAGTCAGACTAGTATTTTTAAGCTTCTTTGTTCTTTGTTTTGTTTGTGGTTTTTATGACAGGGTTTCTCTGCATAGCTCAGGCTGTCCTGGGACTTATTCTACTAATCAGGCTGGCCTGGAACTCAGAGATCCACCTGCCTCTGCCTCCTGAGTGTTGTTATTAAAGGCATGCACCACCACCACCCAGCCGACAGACAAGATTTTTTATGTAAATTTTGGGAGCAGTGGGATGGTTTGGTGGCTAGAGGTGGCTACCTGATGGCCTCAACTCAGTACCTGGAACCCACATGATCCCAGGAAGGTCAGAACTGATTCATCAAAGCTGCCCCTGATCACCACACATGCAGTGGCCACATGAACCCACACATATTGCACACACTAAATAAATAAAATTTAACAATTTTAATGTAAATTTTTGTTAGTTAAAAAAACCTGTTTCGTTCATCTACTACCTTTACTTCATTATGCTAGGTGATATTTTCATTATTTTAACCTCAGTATATCACAAGTCATGTCAAATAAAAAGATTAAAAAAAAAACAAACCCACATCATTATTCAGGCTAATGGACTTTGACAAGACAGTCCAGAGGTTTCTTCCCCAATGGCTTCGGCAGCAATCCTCTCTTCCAAAGATTGCTTTCTTGCCTCCTACTCAGCTTCGTTTATATAAGATCAATGAGTGTTCCTAATGATGCAGGATATTAAATAACCTTTTAGAATATATTTGGTCCTGCCAGGTGGTAGAGGCACACACCTATAATCCAAGCACTTGGGAGGCAGAAGCAGGCAAATCTCTGTGAATTTGAGGCCAGAATGGTCTATAGAGCAAGTTCCCGGACACCCAGGGATGCCAGGGATGGATACACAATGAAACCCTGTCTCAAAAAAAAAATAATTTTTTTAAATTGGTCTCTGTGTGCACAAAATGTGATGCTTTGCCAACAGAGAGACTATAAATGAAAGTTCCCCAAAAGAAGCTGCAACTTCAAAGGGTGATTAATTGATCACAACTTCAATGGTGTAGAGGAATTAGAATGTTTCGAGCCCAGGGCCAATTAACTTACGCATCTTTAGTTTTCTTAACTGCCATCTATTACCCATCTCTGTATGTAACCTAATATCTCTGTGCCTATTAGGGCCATCCTTTAGAATACACAAACAGACCCCTGGCTTCCATCATCCCAAAACTAAGAATATCATCAGATGGCATCTGTGACCCAGTTCAGAATTCCTCCACCTTGCTGCAAGCCACTGACCTGATGCTCCCACCAATGCATTTACAAAGTGTATCCCTTTATGATCGCTTTTGTTCTGTTATTATCAAAATTTCATACAACTACTGCTACACTGGAACATTGAATTTAACCTAAATTTGTGTTTCTAGGCCATGGTTATTTACATTTGGCTTCAGATAAATCTTCTCTATAGTCTTTAAATAGAAATGTCATATTTAAATATAAGGGAAGTCATTAACTAATAAAACATGCAGTGTTTTGTCAAGACAAGGAGAAAAATCAGTAAAAGGGGTAGCTCCAATGAGAATATTCTTGGGACTGAAAAAACAGCTCAGCAGTCAAGAGCATTTGCTGCTCTTATAAAGGATCCAGGTTTGGGTCTCAACACCCACATTTTTAGGATCACAATTTCCTGTAAATCCAGTTTCAGAGGATCCAATAACCTCTTTGGGCCTCTGTAGCTGCCTGCCTGTAGACATTTGGTACAAATACATATCACACACACACACATACACACACAGAGAGAGAGAGAGAGAGAGAGAGAGAG
>LOEQ01000416.1:490985-506845 GCA_001685075.1 Bramus lutescens | reverse complement strand
GAGAGAGAGAGAGAGAGAGAGAGAGAGAGAGAGAGATCCATCCATCCATCCATCCTGGAGTATCAGGAAACAATGCATAAATGGAGGCCAGGGGATGACATCAGTTGCTGTACTGTTTTCTCTCTGTCTTATTCTTTTAAGACAGGGTATCTCATTGTATCAGGAGCTGAGCTGGCACCAGCAAGTCCCAGCAATGCTGTCTCTTCACCTTCCACAACACTAGAGTTACTAGAGTATATGTGGCCACGTCAGTTNTTTTTTTTTTTTTAACATAGGTGTTAGGGATTCAAACTCAAGTCCTCATGCTTGTATAACCAGGGCTCTTACCACTGGGCTCCCCAGGCTCTATATAACACATTTTGATAACAGTCACCTCCAGGCCTCTGCTACCCTCCTACTGATCTTTCTCCCAGCTACTTTCTCTGCCACTCTCAAGGCTTTGTTTTGTTTATCGAGACATGGTTTCTCTGTGTAGCCCTAGATGTTCTGGAACTCACTCTGTAGACCAAGCTGGTCTTGAACTTAGAAAGATCCACCGGCATCTGCCTCCCAAGTGCTGGGATTAAAGGCGTGTGCCACCACTGCCCAGTTCCCAGTGCTAGAAGAAACATGTCCACAAAAATAGGCTCCCAAGGTTGTGTGTGCGTGTCTGTGTGCATTTGTGTGTGTGTGTGTGTGTCTTCAGTTAAACTAAAGGGGTGTTTTCATGATGGCACTCATGCATTTAAATCATGTGTGCGCCAGGGTAAGGGGACATACGGATCAGAAGTGACCAGGCCTACTGGAACTGAAGAGGGAGATTCAGGCATGCTAATATACGAAACATTTAAAAGGTCTCTCTGTTTCATCCATTAAACGTTTTCGTAACGAGCAGCACAGATTTTAAAGTTCAAGTGTATTTAAGTGGAATGTAAATATTGGTTCAAAGTTGTAGGTGTTTGAAAGCAGAAAAGTGTTTTTCAAGCTATTCAGATGCACACAACGATCACCCCCCCACACCCCACTCCACTCATTCTGCAATGGAAGAGTCAGAAATATCCCTAAGAGTTCAGGTCTAAATGCCAAGTTCACTTTCTCCTATTTCAGAAACACTGGCTCAAAGTTCTCTTCACTTTTGACAGTCTGCTGATCTTTATTCAATAGAATAAAACCGAGAACCTGATGAAACCCCACATTATAAGATGTGCAGAAAGGAAGGTGGCCTCAGACTTTCATTTGCCCCAGGAGTGGCCAAGAACCACAGCCTCCCCCTGCCCCCACTTCAGAATCACTTCAGTGGCGGTGGGAACTCTGCACAGGACAACTGCAACCAGAGTCATGGGGACTTCTGTGGATCTGGCTAGGCCAGGACTTCACCACTGAGCCAGCAGCTTCTTACACGGGAGCAGGAAGCACCGTCCCTTCTGGTATGAGTCTAGAAAGTTCTCCATGCTCCTCAGGCAGATCTTGGCTAGTCTTTACACCCCTCCTGGACTATGAGCATGTCATTGACAGGTCTGTGGGAGCCACAGGCTCATCCACTGTCTAAGACAAAGTTGGAAGCGATCAAAAGGTCTCAGCAAGGTGCCAAGGTGAACCACTAAAAATCCACACAATCCCACTTCTCTCAGTGACTGCCCTCTCAGTTTTTCCAGTGGGACAAGCATGTTCCCACCCTCACAGAACCCCAGAGTCCAGAGCCACTGTGCTAGGTGTGGTCCAGTCAGCCACCGTACCTGCCTCAGACAGTCTCTTGCTCACACATCTTCAACTGGCTTCCATTTCCTCCCATCCCATGCTCCCTCTGAGTACTATTCTCTTGACTTCTTCCTAGGTAATTCACCTTTTAGATCAGACCTTCCTTCTTTTAAGATGCTGAGGCTAGAGCTCAGGGTCACAGGACTCCCTGGTCCCTAATCAGACTGTGCTACTGTGTCACTGGAGTAGAGCTACCTTGTTCAGGGCAGCATGCTGTCCCCATGCAGGAAGCACAGCACTGGGCACATGCTGCCTCCCATACTTCGCACACATTGTCCCTTGTGCTCTAAGCACAACATTGGGCACACGCTGGCAAGTCAGGGACCTTACAACCAATGGAGTTGGCTACAATTGCCTTCAGTTTACAGATCTTTCCTGAGCTCTTACCTGGCCGTTAAGAAAAGCAAGATTTAAAAAAGAGTTACATGGCAACATGAAGTCATAAAAATCAGAGATAGAGACTACATGTTACTTTGCCATAGAGTATGTGATGGGGAAACAGATGACAATCACACAATGAACTCCAACGATCGTGTGCTTGGGCTGGGGTGTTAGCATGTACAAGAAGACCTGGATTTGATCTCTACCACCATACACACATAACAAAACATGGTGCTTCCTTCTTCAAACTCCTAAACAAAAGAATTCTGTCCCTTTCAGAGTTCTAAAATAGCAATTGATTAGAAAACAAATGGGCCTAGGGATGGCACATCTGCAACCCCACCTTTGGGAGGCCAAAGCATCTAAAGTCCAAGCTCCAGAGCTGCATGAACTTGGCCCCTCCCCTAGACTCCACCCACACTTTCCTTCCTTTGAATGTCCAGCTGCAATGCTGAGGCCATTACCTAGCATTCTACTTTTCTTTCCAATCACCTCTCCAGCAACTTGCATAGTCCCTGACACAACGAATGGATTTCTTCAACTAGCAAATCTTGTCAAAGCTGGCTTGACAGGGGCATGGAAAGATGTTTCATTGGGTAGGAGCATGAGAGGCTCTTCCTGAGGACTCCGTTGGAGTCCTAGCACTCAAATGGCAGCTTACAACCATCTGTAACTCCAGTCCCAGGGTATCCAAGTGCTATTCTGGCCTCTACAGGCACCAGACATGAATGTACTGCACAGACAAATATACAAACAAAACACCCATGTACATAAAATAAACAAACAAAAAACAAACAACAACAACAAAAAGGCTGTCGTCGAAGAATGAAAAACCTTGTTCAAGTCTGCTCTCTAGCCTTGCCAGGCATGTGATTAGGCAGGTTGTACAACCACTCTGGACCTGAGATTCTTTCTCTTTCAAGCAGAGGATATAATTGATGCTTGCTTGATAGGAGGGACTCAGCGAGACTACAGATGCAAAGGGCCAAAACCATCTCAGCCAGGCACCTAGGAGTGACCCAGTAATGAGGGCAGACACCATTACTGCCATAGCAGCTCTCTGTGTCCAGCTTACTACCTTGAGAGCCAGACCCCAAATTATGTATGAGACATGTACTGTTGATAGATGGGTAGGCTTTGTGACAATGGGAGGCAGGGGGAGGGAAGAGGAGGGTGAGGACAAGAACAGAGAAAAGGGTGGGGGAGGGGAAGATAAGAAGGAAGAGAGGAAGAGAAGAGATGGAAAAGAGGAGGAAGAGAAGAAGGAGGGGAGGGGAGAGAAGAGGAGAAGGAAGACGAGGAAAAGGAAAGGAACAATAAAGGGACAAAGAAAATTAAGAGGAGGGGCAGTAGGAAGAGGTGTGGGAGGATGGCTTCCTTGAAGTCACCACTGTACATTCTTTTTCTCTTCAAAAAAAAAAAACAAAGAAGCGAGAGAAGAAAAAGACCAGCTCAAAGCTATTCCTAAAAAAATGTGCTTTCCAAGAGAAACCCCACAGGACACTCAGCCGCAAACCACAAAAAGCTATGTGCTGTTCCACAGCCAGGCACCTCCCTGTGACCCCAGAAGCTCTGCTGCCTGCTGAGGACAGAGAAAGTAGGCTCTATGCATCAGCTCCCTGAGCTGCAGAAAGCCAGGCTCCGCGCCTGTCTGGATGGAAGGCCAGAAGTGAGCACCTTGGCTATCGCTCATGCCTGGGCTAGCCCTGGATTCTGGAGGAATGTCAGCTACCTGCTCAGAGGTCCACTTCCTGCTGGAGATGTTCCTGGGAGTGGAACTGTGACTAGAAATGGGATGTGTTCCCAAGCGACTCCATTTTGTATAAAATGATGGTTGCTCAAGCTGTGTGCTGTCCTAGAGGACTCCATTTTACAAGTATCTCTTGGCTCCCTTTTGAGGGATAAGGATGACTACAGTTCTTGGACCATTTGTTAGGCACCACCCACCCAGCACAGACTGACAGACTCCTCAGAGTAAAAAAGGGGCCATTCTGTAGATTATTGGGGTGAACTGAAACTATAAGGGACCATGGCTATATTAAAATCATACAAGTAAAACCAGGCCCAAAACTACTGGGCAAGTAAGAACAAGGAAAGACTATACTTCCTCATCTGAACCCCAAATGGATGGACACCTAACATTGGGACAGCATTGTGCACATTAAGGACAGTCAGCAGAGGACTCTGCAATGATCCCTACAGCTTTGGCTGGATGGTTGTTGATGGGTCAGTCAGAGCACTGGTCTACTACATGTCTGCCAGTCTGGACCCGAACCTGGCCTGTGCTTCCTGCACCCAGTTCTGCTTTTGCACACACTACTGAAATCGGCAGCTTCGCTCTTAAACCTGGCTCCAGCAAGTCACCAGCAGCCTCCTCCTGGCCCTGATCTGTTTACTATCTCATTGATACAGTCCCAGCCCACTTCTGAAACCGCCTGGACTCGGCTGCCATGTCTTACACTTGCATTTGGTCTGTAATTCACATATATGCATATAGTTATACAGTCATTTACTGTGTACTATGAGTTATTAGTAAGACTGAAATAAAAGAATTGGTCAGGTTAGCAAGGTAGTTTTGACTATGGCAAATGGCTGTCATTGAAACCACTAAACGATATGAATTGTTATTTGATAAATTCTACCACCGTGGGAAGACACAAACATGTCCACATATGTTTCTGGTGTAGTACACTCAGGACACCATTCCTTCAGAACACGGGGAAGGAAGATCAAAAGTCTTTGGCATCTTGAAGACAAAGCAACCCCCTGCATCATGGAGAAAGCGAGGCCTAATGCAGGGAGGCCCTTGAATACCAACCTCCACAGGAAAGGAGAATTGGGGTCAGAACGCCTGCTTTGCTACAGAGAGAGCAAGAAGGGGTTTTTAAACCACACCATGAGGTGGAAATCACCACCCTAACAGAAAACACACAAATCAAGGCGTGTCCAAGAGTTTTCAGTGAACACAGAGCTGAGCACAGCACCGCAATCTCATTCCCAAACATCTTCATCAAAGCACAAAGAAACTCCACAACCACTTGAAATGACTCCCCATTGCCTGACCCAGCCTCAGCGAGGTCACTTTCTGTCTCCAGAGCTTTGCTGCTTTTGGACATTTCATAAAACACATGACTAAAAACCCGTCTTTAAATTGTCCCTTTCACATTCATTCACTCATGCCTACGTAGATTCAACGCACAGCTACTGAACGTTCAGTCAGCGTTAGATGATGCGCGATGTTGGGGCTTTTGACTGAGCATGAAGTTGTCAACAATGAAGCACACGCTTGAGAGCTGCACAGGTAACTTTCAAACCCCCTCCTGAATCTTACAGTCTTTCACATACACTATGATGTTGGTTGACCTCACTCGTTAGCTATCCTGGGCCCAGGTGGACCCAGATGTTAATCATCTAAAATGCCAAGTTACAAGAGAGATACTTGATGGGATATAGAGCCTTATTTATGTGTATGAATCTTTGGCCTGCATGTATAGATGTGCACCATGTCCGTGCCTGGTGCCTGTGGAGGGCAAAAGAAGGGATAGGATGCCCTGAAAATGGAGTTATGGATGGTTGTGAATTACCATGTGGATACTAGGAACAAAACTTGGGTTCTTTCTAAGAGCAACAAGTACCCTTAACCACTGAACCAAATCTCTAGCCCCCTCCCCATGTTTTTTTTTTCATTCAATTAATGAATTCATTAGTTTATTTAGTTAGTTTATTTTTCGAGACAAGGTTTCTCTGTGTAACAGCTCTGGCTGTCCTGGAACCCATAGAGATTTGCCTGCTTCTCCTCCTGAGTGCTGGGATTAAAGGGATACACCACCACCTCCTGGTAAAAGGTGTTTTTTTTCTTTTTTTGTTTTTCAAGACAGGATTTCTCTGTGTAACAGCTCTGGCTTGCCTGGAACTCACTCTGTAGACCAGATTGTCCTCAAACTCACAGAGACCTGCTTGTCTCTGCCTCTCAAGTGGTAGGATTAAAGTCATATACCATTAAATCTGGCTCCAAAAAAGCAATTTTTAATGACAGACTTCAGACATACTTTCTAACTGCTCACCAAACTATAATACTGGAACCACCAGTCACATGTAGTCACTGAAGAAAATTAAAATGAGCACATTAAGAATTTCTATTTTGGGTCAGGAAGATGGGAAAGGTAGTTACCACCAAGTCTGCTGACTTGAGTTTGATCCCTGAAACCTGAATGGTGAAAAAAAAAATCAGCTTCTCAGGGTTGGAGAAATGGCATGAGGGCCTGAATTCAAATCCCTAGAAGTCATGTAAAAAGTTGAGCATGGCTATACCTGCACCTACAATCCCAACATCGGGACAAGCGAGACAGACACAGAAGGGACCACAGGATTTGCTGACTGCCAGCCTAGCTCTAGGTTCTGTGAAAAACTGTCTCAAGACCATAAGGCGGAGGGAGAAAGAACATGTGCACACCCAACACAAATTCAACTTCTTGAACACACCCTACTTCAGGTACATATCGGGGCAACCATGTCAGACTATAGTCTGCTCGGCAGGGCTGAGTAGAGGGCACAGAGGCCTATGCAGGTTACAGATTCCGGCTGTCTGAAACACTGCACCTCCTGGTACCTGCCCAAGCAGGTGGGGAATGAATGTGCACGAGGAAGGGCTCAAGACAAGGAGCATGGGGTGAGCCGTGAGCACTCCCCAACCCTGCTGCTGCAGGCCTCAAAAACTCTCTGCTTAGCTAAGCCCTTCCAACAGGAGAGTGTGCCAAAGCGTCTGGAGAGACTTCAAGGAAGTCGGCCTCCACCTTGGCTGCTTGATGGTTTGTGGAGTGTTTCCTGCCAGAAGGTGATCTGAGGGGCTCCCTAATGAGACCGAGCAGTTCTGATCAGGGTGCGGTGAGCAGTGGCCATTTCTATGACCAAGCCAAAGCAACTCCTGCTGACCAACACCCCGAGGCCAGGGAGCGAGGCTCAGGTTGCTTCCATCTCTCCCCATGTACAGCTTACTCACTTCATCTCTGATGTCTTTAATCTCCCCAAAGACACTTTGGTTACCGGCTCTTAGGAACAACACAGAGGACTTTTGAAATGTGGATCTGAACATGTTAAGATAACCAGAGTATCCACATTTGCGGGTGATGAGAAACACCAGCAGACAAAATAAAATTTACACTCAGAGAAAGAAAGATCTGCTAATCAAAGACCCGTTTGTTCTAAAGCACTGCAGGACAAACAGCCATCGCCTTTCCTGGTGAGATCCCTTTTCCTTAAAACACCATGGAAAGGTTTGTCTTTTATACCATAGGTATTTGACAGGAAGAGAGAGAGAACCAAACCCATGTGCCTCCCATGCTTGCTCTTCTCAATCAATACTTTCATCTCAAATTCCCTCTCCACAGCAAGCAGCCACCGGGAGACTTCACCAATCAATTAGGTTGCATGTCTAAGATTCCACAGGCAAAAGCTAACCACTCTGATACTTCCCAAGTGAAGGCACAAGTGTTCATTTGTTGGGAACTGTCCTCTAGCACAGACAGGTCATTCTGGTTCTAGACACTGATTTGGCTTTAAAGATTCTTTTTCAAACTTACATGTTGATGTATAGGTATGTGCATGTGGATACAGGTTCCCGTGACGGCCAGAGGCATCTGCCCCCTGGGAGATGGAGCTTCAGGCAGTTAGGAGACCCCTGACATGGGTGCTGGGATTTGACCTTTGGTCTCCTGGAAGAGTAGCATGATCTCTTAACTGCTAAGCTGTCTCTCTAGCACCTAGGTCCCCTGGTTTTAAAAGCATCCTTTACTCTGGTTTACCCAGGATTGCTGAGGTAGAGCAAGGACATCCACGAGGGTTTCAGATTTTGGGTCCGAGGCAAGAAGATAGTGGTAAAGGCCTGGGATTGTCAGCTTAGCTTTGGCTGCTATGTTGCTTTTCACCCTTTCAGACTTGTGTACACTTGATTTCATTGACTGAGCAAATATTCGATTGCACCAGGGCTGGTTCTCCCCTCATGTCCATTGCAAGGCAGTTCATTGCAATGACACTGAAGTTCAGATTGTTCAATGATCCAAAGTCATGTGACCTTCATGGAGAGCTGCCAGGACCAATCCCTGGGTGCCTGAAACGAAGTTGGACATTCACCTAACACCTGCCCTGCCAGATAGTGTGCAAGAGGAAGCAGGGGCGGGGGGCACTGATACGCAGGACCACCACTGAAGGACAGGCATAGGCAGAGCCACACCTATACCTGCAGAGAGCCACACTCAGTGCAGGACACTGTCTCTTCTCACTAGTTGCTTGTCTCTGCCCTCCTCAGTATGACTCTGAGGTTCTTTCCCACCCTCATAAACGTGAGCAGGCCTGCACAAGAAGACAAGACATGGTGCCCCCTTTAGGAATGAAGTCTCAATGGGCCTTACATACCTCAACCCAGTATCCAAGAACTCATCTAAACAACACAAAAACAGCCAGGAAGAAGTTCTTGGAAGAAGGATCATATAGAGATAACCAGCCATTCCCCATGACTCTAGACATAGTCACAAGTCTGGGACACCTCAGCAGAAATATCTGATCAACCTGCAAGCTTGTGGGAAACAGCACATAACTGTTATCTGAAGTATTACTTTCCAGGGCTGGGATGACAGGGGAGGCCACAATGTGTTTCATCAAACTCAAGGCTGAGCCATCCAGAGGAAAGCGGCTCCCACTGGTTCCTCTGTAATTTCCTATTACCTTGGCAGTGAAGATGCTCTGGGAGAAGGAAACACACTTCTTTTGGAGGGATTGAGATGAAATGTTTTAGATTTGATGAAGGGATCAAAGGCCTGGCATGGCGTGACATGGGTGAGAATCCTTGTCCTGATGCATGTGTTTGGTGTGGGCAAATCACCCCCAACCCCACTGTCCAGACTTGCTGGTTTTGGTTCTGAACCAGACAAACTAATATGATACAAAGTCATCCAGGTTCCTAAGAAAGACTGTGTCTGAGCCCAGTCTGCCTAACACATGTGTGACAGGACAGAATAGGGACATCTCCAGTGTTCAGGAATCCTCAAAACAGAGCAGGGTCATCCCTATAAGGCCTAATATGACCTGCACTCTGCAGGCTGGGTTTTCTTGATGAATAATGCCCCCTACAGTAAGGATGTGAAGCAGGTATTTGAGTACGGAACCCAGGCTACCTGGCAGGAGAAAAGGGCAGAAAAATAGATCCACATGGTAAAGGCTCAAGCCACCACGGGCATCATCTCACCAAGCAGTTATCACTGCGTCTCTGTGGCAAGGATCCTCTCTGAGGCCACAAGGATGGCTACAGAGCAAGAACGTAACCAGTTCACAACTTATCTCAGCTTACGAGAGAAATCACCCCAAGTACACAACCCGAGCGGGAAACGCCAGTGCAAATGTCACCGAGGGCAGTATGTGCACATTTCCTTCTGTCTTTTTGAGGAGAATGGGGGGAGAACTAGAAACAACTTCTAGGGTGTATGTTGAGGATAAAGTGTACTTTGGGGGTGGATAGAAATCTTTTCAGAAGGCGGGGCTTAAGAAAGGTCATAAACTATGGGCTATACCTGTGACATTATTCAAACGACAGAGGCATATACAGAATGTGCATCAATCACAGACTCCACCCTTTACCTGAGATAATCAACTAAAGTTTGCAAGCATCATCAAGGCTGTCTGCTGAAACCCAACACGCGGCAGCCAGAACAGGGCTGATCAAGCCTTCCTGAACCTAGTGGAGGGAGGGGGAGCAGAGAACAACCCTCCCAAAAGACTCATCCTATTGGGAGAAGACATATATGAAACTCCTTTATTTAATGTGGAGCCAAAATTGGTTTTCCTGCTATTTTTTTTCTTTTCCTTACTTTGTGTGTGTGTGCACGTGCACCAAGGACCAAACACAGGGTCTTACGGATGCCAGGGAAGCATTCTACCACTGAGATACATTCCCAGAGATCCCTGTAACATTTCAGTTTTATTTCCAATGGTTAGAGAGAGGAAAACCCTAGCCTAGGGCACAGACCCTCATTTCAGCAGGGAAACTGGTTTTAGTTTGTTTGATTTTTCAATTAGTCCATGTCCTAAAGCATCCTTCGCTCCTAACCATTGTATGAAAAAATGAATAAACATAATAATGGAAATTCTGTGTGTCTCACCCTGATAAGGGCACCCAGTGTGGAAACACACATTTGCTGTGGTACCTAGGGTTTGCAGAGGAGTAATTATCATATTCTTAGTTTATCTTTCATCTGTCTCTCCCACCGGACAATGAGTTTCATGAGGGCGGGGCCTAGAGCCCCATTCTTCACCATTGAATATCAGGGACTAGGCTGATGCTTAATTTGACAATGACTTGTCCCAGATATGAAGGGTGAATCAGGACCTGTGTGATCATCAAGCACAGCTTTGCTCCTTCAGAACTGGTCACCCATTAAAAACAAATAAATCTAGCATAACTTTCTTAGAGCAAAAATCCACTAATGCCTGCAAAGATCCCTTTCCTTGGGGTTAAACCCCAACTTAAGGGCTTGGAGTGACAGCCTGGAGGAGGAGGGGCTTAGCTCAGGCCCTATGTCAGTTCCTTGTCACTAAACACAGAGTTTCTCCTCCAGGCCACTGGGACTTTATTGAACACACTTAGACATTCTTAGGACAACTGGAGGAAATAAAGGATGGAAACCATGTCTGGATAGCAGCATGTAGACAACATGCAAACTTTATTTTTCTAGTATGATGACTTAGCTCAGTGGTTAAGAGTACTGGTTGCTTTTCCAGAGGACCCAGGTTCGAATCTCAGCACCCGCAAGGAAGCCACAACAATTCGGAATTCAGCTCCAGGGGATCTGATACCCTCCTTTGGCTTCTGCAAGGACCAAGTAATATAACTAGTACACAGATACATATGCAGAAAAATACCCATAAATAGAAGACAGTTAAATGATTTTTTAATTAAAATTGAAAAAAAAGAAAATGCTAGACATGAGCTGTCATCACAAGACTTGGGCAGCAGAGGGCAGCAGAGGCTCAGTGTCTTGGGTTACCCAGTAGTCAAGATGGTTGTAGGGTTTGTTTTTGTTTTCCCTTGAAGCCTTGCTTTTCCCAAGCTGAATTACTACAGGCTGAGGACCTTGCAATCCAGTTTTCATTACAGCTAAATGCTATGACTCTCCCATCACAGCAAAGGCAATGGACTGACTCAGCAGGACACTGAGGGCCCCCACTTCACTTTGGGAGAATTAGGTAGGTCCCTGCGTTATCATCCACAAAGCTCAAAGGGCCTCCAGACCACAGAAACAGGCAGAACCACTGCTGAAGAACCCATCAGGAGCTCCCCAGACACCACGGAGTGAACCGTGTCCTCGGTGCACGACATTCGCAGACAGGCTCACCACCACGGAGGCTACTGAGACCACTGCTTCGGAGACAGTCCTCTCGATGTGGTCCCTCATCTACAGCACCTAGAAAGGCTGGGTCCCTCCCACCCCAGCTGTACATTCATGTTCTAAAGAGGCAGGTACACAGTGAGGGGCGAGCTGCAGCTGGAGATGGCATCTTGTCTGATGAGTTGGTTTCCTCCCCAGGAAGTTCATCTTCAGCAGAGAAGGGGTCAAGTGCCTTCATGAGAAACTCATCACAGAGCGCCAATTATGGCGGAACTGGAGCGACAGAGCTCAGTTGCTCATCCTCGCTCTTGCACCTTGATTGTGAAGACGGGCCTTGCAAGCCCATGGAAAGGTTGACTAATTTATCCTTAAATGTAGATGAATACTGCCAAATACACAACTTAGGAGAAAAATGTCTTTAAAGAACATTTAAGTAAATGAAGTAAACCAAGTGTGCAGACGAAACTTGGGTAAGCCTGACTAAGGGAGCACCCAGATGCCTAAATGCATTCCTCTCTGAAAAGCTTTAAATTACATTGGATCCACGTACATGTGAAGCTCTCTGCCTGACAAGTGGGAGCGGGGGAAGCAGTGGAGTCATCACCTGCAGACTAGACACACAGCAGACATTCATCTCGCATCCCCAACACAGGGTAACCAACGAGGTATTCTGTCTTCTTATACGACCCATCTCTCTTCCTTTCCCCCACTCATTTGTCCTGCTCCCCAAAGCCAGGTTCATTGTCTTTTAGAGTGAGGGCATCCAGCAAGATCATACGCTTGCAAGCTGGAGTTGAAGCTCATCCATATTGTTGGAAAGGCAAACCAGGCTATTCAGCCTTCTTGTCTCAGTCAGGAAGGGCTGGGTCAAGCATGGACATTCATAGCTTCACACACTCAAGGGCTTTTCTGCCTCCTCTCCCCCAAGGCTTTCCCAAATTACACATTGGAAAATGGCTCCCAAAGATAGCCAGAGAGAACACACTGGACATGATTTCATTCCCCTTGATTTTTGGCTTTCATAGTTCTCTCCTGAGTCCGCTCTAATGGGCAAAAAGAGACTTCAAGCTCTTCATGAACCTAGAGTACAGAGAACTGACGTAGACAAGCTGACACCCTCAGAGCACCCCATGGCCTACCGGCCTTCTGCTAACATACCCACACTCCTTTGGATATCCCAGCCCAAGGAAAGGATCAGAGCCTATCCGCTTGTGTTCTATGAGATCAGCTAGAACAAGAAAGCAATGAAAACATTTTAAAACAAAATATAACAACAACTTTAAGATGTGCAAGGCAAAACCACAAATGCAAAGCAAGGTTTGAAGTCCTTGACTATCAGAAAGTCTAGTTATCTGAAGTGCTGACCCTGAGGATACATTTAAATATAGTTATGACAAAATGTACATGAAATTTTTATGGGTTGCCATTTTTGAGCTCCTGTTGCCTGCCAGGCTTGAGCTGGTACGGGAGAAGGGGTCTCACTAACTATCTCCAAATGTATAACAGTAAGTCATCAAACACTTGCTAAGAGTTACAGGGCCATTAGAAGATGGCATTTCTTACAATGTGTAACTAAGAACAAGGGTTTTCCACCTTCATGGCCTTGGGGATTACCGGAGTGTCAACTATAAACGTAGAGATGTGAATTGGAAGGGCAAGGTTTATAAAGTTCAGGGTCCATATTTGCACAGTCACTTTGAAAGCTGACAAACTGATTGTCCACGATCAAACCTTGAGAAACAAGCTCTCTCTCTCACACACACATAATCTAGGTGTGCGTGCATGCGTGCGTGTCTGTGTAAGACAGGAAGTTAGAAAGGAGACTATGAAGGGGAGGGAGGGGAAAAAGCCAGGGTAGTAAAGGTAATGGGGTACAATAAGACAGGTAAAGGGGGGCAAAAAAGGTAGACATGGTAAAGGGAAAAGCAGTAGGATGCTTGAAAAAAATTAGCTCATGGGGTAGGAGCAGTAACTCAGCAGTTAAGAGAACTGACAGCTCTTCCAGAGGACCCAAGTTCTATTCCCAGTATCTACACTGCAGCTTACAATCATCTGTAATCTCAGTCCTAAGGGATCCATCTGCCTTCTCCTGGCCTCTTTGGGTACGGCATGCATGTGGTGTATAAGTATATATGTAGGCAGAATACACAAACACAAAATAAAAATAAGGTTTTTAGGGCGCACACACATGACAAATGTCACAGTGAAGAGCATTTCTTTTTTAAAGCTTTTATTTTAATTAGGAGTACATGGGTGTCTGTGTGGTATGTGTATATGTGAGTGTGGCAGCCTGTGAGGTCCAGAAGGTATTGGATCCCCTGGAGCTGGAGTTACAGGCAATTGTGAACTGCCTGGTGCGGGTGCTGGGCACTGAACGTGGGTCTTCTATAAGAGCATCAGTGCTCTTAACCACTGAACCCTCTTTCCAGCCCCCACCTGTTTTTAAAGATGTGGGAAGCAAAGATTCAAATTAACTATCACACACAAAGGTATGAGACAAATGATTGGGAGTAACCTCTATTTCCAAGGCTGAAGGGAGTAAATGACACTGAAAATGCAAACGGAATAACTTGGTCCTATGGGGAAATATTCCATATGATCACAACTCACGCTATCTTCTATATTTAACAAGAGTCAGTGAAAAATGATGAATTTGAAAAGCAGGGGCAAAGGCTGTACTTTGGCAGTCATGGACAGACGTGTTCCACAGACCACAGCTGCCTACCATTGACACTGTGGGAAATTCAGTCTCTATGTTCATCTCCTTCCTTCCTCTTTCTCCCTCACTCTGGTATTCACACACTGTTCTGGGCTCCTAAACCAAACCAAACAAACAAACAAACTAACAAACAAACAACAGGGTTGAGGAGATGGTTTGGTGGGTAAACGGGCTCGCTGTGCAAGCACAAGGACCTGAGCTCCGGCCACCAAAACCCAGGTAAAGCCAGAGGCAGTAGCATGTGTCTGTAATGCCAGCATCCCCATAGGGAGGTGACAGGTAGAGACAGGAGACTTCTTGAGAGCTTGTAGGCTAGCTAGTGAGGATCAAGGAACCCCATCTCAGACAAGGAGGGAGGGGGAAGGTCCTATGCTTGAGGTTGTCCTCTGACCTGCAGATGCGTGCTATGCACCTGTGCATGCAGACACGCACACATAAAAGAAAACCAATGGTCTAGAGTTTTGAATTTACCAAGGCTACCTGAGATCACGGATACAATCACTATGACAGCCACCCACCTGTACTCACTGGGATCGTGTGGACACTTTGCATGAACTACATCAGCATGGACACTGTTTGGGAGTGGTGAGCCTCCACGTCTACAGTGACTTTTCATCTCTTCAATTAGACCCTGTCCATAATTTGGAATCAAAGGAAGCTACGGTGTGAAGTCAAGCCTAATGAAGAAACCTCCTGTTAGAACCACAGGCACCACTGTCCCACTGGTGAAAGGACACTGTTAGCAGGGAGTGTTTGGGGTTTCTGGTGCCAGGAAAGTGGCATCCACAATGTCAGCTAACTCCAGCCATGAGGAAATGGCAGGTGGAGCCTTCACTGAAATGTCTACAACAAACAGAGGTGACTGGGACACAAATTTGGATTGGGCAAGAAGAGAGAAAAAAAAAAAACAAGCAAGAATACCGTGTGTGACTTCCTGGGGACAAAGGTCCATTGGGTGCCACTTCAAATCAACAAGCCAAGTATCTGAGAAGTGGGGAGACTTGCTGGTGGGGAAAGATAAGAAATCCATTGTGCTTTTGCATGTGAACAGGAACTTCCGGTGATCTTCTGAATGTCCCCCTGGAAACCTGATAAAGATGAAAAGCTACTGTGTTACTAAGCAACAGTGCTCATAGTAGAAATGACCTCTGAATAGTCAACCACCTTTGGACTAGAAAGAACTATAGAGAAAGTATGGGTGCCTCTTGAGGACGTCATCACTTTGGGCTTCTCTGAGAACTAGGGCTGCTAATTGGGGTTCATGTTGTGGGGGCCACAGAAGTAACACATACTGAGCTATTGAGAGAGATGTGGCGCCAGTGGCTTTGACACAGTGGTTGTTGGCATCCTGGGCAGGGCTTGCACCTGGACTGCAGAGTGGAGAAGAACCTGCCAGCACCTGCAACGACTGTCTGCAGCCTTCTGAGGACAGTGGCACCAGTGTGGCCTGGGATGGTCTTTAAAGGTGAACTGGAATGGATGCCCTGGTGATGGCAACTCAGAGTCATGCTTCTGGGGAGTGGCAAGGGCATGAATTCAAGTTTAGCCATCTGTCTTCAAAGTACTTGCCTTAGCTTCAACTGGAGGCCAATACCTTTTCTTCAGACCTTTGTAGTCTGGCCTCAGGGATGAGTGTGGCTTCTTAG